>OY726521.1:10687328-11055102 GCA_963383655.1 Bathymodiolus septemdierum
TACTATTGTAAGTACTTCAACTCTGTAATGTTCTGACATATGTTACAAAACGGTATACTATTGTAAGTACTTCAACTCTGTAATGTTCTGACATATGTTACAACACGTATACTATTGTAAGTACTTCAACTCTGTAATGTTCTGACATATGTTACAACACGTATACTATTGTAAGTACTTCAACTCTGTAATGTTCTGACATATGTTACAACACGTATACTATTGTAAGTACTTCAACTCTGTAATGTTCTGACATATGTAACAACACGTATACTATTGTAAGTACTTCAACTCTGTAATGTTCAGACATATGTTACAACACGTATACTATTGTAAGTACTTCAACTCTGTAATGTTCTGACATATGTTACAACACGTATACTATTGTAAGTACTTCAACTCTGTAATGTTCTGACATATGTTACAACACGTATACTATTGTAAGTACTTCAACTCTGTAATGTTCTGACATATGTTACAACACGTATACTATTGTAAGTACTTCAACTCTGTAATGTTCTGACATATGTTACAACACGTATACTATTGTAAGTACTTCAACTCTGTAATGTTCTGACATATGTTACAACACGTATACTATTGTAAGTACTTCAACTCTGTAATGTTCTGACATATGTTACAACACGTATACTATTGTAAGTACTTCAACTCTGTAATGTTCTGACATATGTTACAACACGTATACTATTGTAAGTACTTCAACTCTGTAATGTTCTGACATATGTTACAACACGTATACTATTGTAAGTACTTCAACTCTGTAATGTTCTGACATATGTTACAACACGTATACTATTGTAAGTACTTCAACTCTGTAATGTTCTGACATATGTTACAACACGTATACTATTGTAAGTACTTCAACTCTGTAATGTTCTGACATATGTTACAACACGTATACTATTGTAAGTACTTCAACTCTGTAATGTTCTGACATATGTTACAACACGTATACTATTGTAAGTACTTCAACTCTGTAATGTTCTGACATATGTTACAACACGTATACTATTGTAAGTACTTCAACTCTGTAATGTTCTGACATATGTTACAACACGTATACTATTGTAAGTACTTCAACTCTGTAATGTTCTGACATATGTTACAACACGTATACTATTGTAAGTACTTCAACTCTGTAATGTTCTGACATATGTTACAACACGTATACTATTGTAAGTACTTCAACTCTGTAATGTTCTGACATATGTTACAACACGTATACTATTGTAAGTACTTCAACTCTGTCATGTTCTGACATATGTTACAACACGTATACTATTGTAAGTACTTCAACTCTGTAATGTTCTGACATATGTTACAACACGTATACTATTGTAAGTACTTCAACTCTGTAATGTTCTGACATATGCTACAACACGTATACTATTGTAAGTACTTCAACTCTGTAATGTTCTGACATATGTTACAACACGTATACTATTGTAAGTACTTCAACTCTGTAATGTTCTGACATATGTAACAACACGTATACTATTGTAAGTACTTCAACTCTGTAATGTTCTGACATATGTTACAACACGTATACTATTGTATGTACTTCAACTCTGTAATGTTCTGACATATGTTACAACACGTATACTATTGTAAGTACTTCAACTCTGTAATGTTCTGACATATGTTACAACACGTATACTATTGTAAGTACTTCAACTCTGTAATGTTCTGACATATGTTACAACACGTATACTATTGTAAGTACTTCAACTCTGTAATGTTCTGACATATGTTACAACACGTATACTATTGTAAGTACTTCAACTCTGTAATGTTCTGACATATGTTACAACACGTATACTATTGTAAGTACTTCAACTCTGTAATGTTCTGACATATGTTACAACACGTATACTATTGTAAGTACTTCAACTCTGTAATGTTCTGACATATGTTACAACACGTATACTATTGTAAGTACTTCAACTCTGTAATGTTCTGACATATGTTACAACACGTATACTATTGTAAGTACTTCAACTCTGTAATGTTCTGACATATGTTACAACACGTATACTATTGTAAGTACTTCAACTCTGTAATGTTCTGACATATGTTACAACACGTATACTATTGTAAGTACTTCAACTCTGTAATGTTCTGACATATGTTACAACACGTATACTATTGTAAGTACTTCAACTCTGTCATGTTCTGACATATGTTACAACACGAATACTATTGTAAGTACTTCAACTCTGTAATGTTCTGACATATGTTACAACACGTATACCATTGTAAGTACTTCAACTCTGTAATGTTCTGACATATGTTACAACACGTATACTATTGTAAGTACTTCAACTCTGTAATGTTCTGACATATGTTACAACACGTATACTATTGTAAGTACTTCAACTCTGTAATGTTCTGACATATGTTACAACACGTATACTATTGTAAGTACTTCAACTCTGTAATGTTCTGACATATGTTACAACACGTATACTATTGTAAGTACTTCAACTCTGTAATGTTCTGACATATGTTACAACACGTATACTATTGTAAGTACTTCAACTCTGTAATGTTCTGACATATGTAACAACACGTATACTATTGTAAGTACTTCAACTCTGTAATGTTCAGACATATGTTACAACACGTATACTATTGTAAGTACTTCAACTCTGTAATGTTCAGACATATGTTACAACACGTATACTATTGTAAGTACTTCAACTCTGTAATGTTCTGACATATGTTACAACACGTATACTATTGTATGTACTTCAACTCTGTAATGTTCTGACATATGTTACAACACGTATACTATTGTAAGTACTTCAACTCTGTAATGTTCTGACATATGTTACAACACGTATACTATTGTAAGTACTTCAACTCTGTAATGTTCTGACATATGTTACAACACGTATACTATTGTAAGTACTTCAACTCTGTAATGTTCTGACATATGTAACAACACGTATACTATTGTAAGTACTTCAACTCTGTAATGTTCAGACATATGTTACAACACGTATACTATTGTAAGTACTTCAACTCTGTAATGTTCAGACATATGTTACAACACGTATACTATTGTAAGTACTTCAACTCTGTAATGTTCTGACATATGTTACAACACGTATACTATTGTATGTACTTCAACTCTGTAATGTTCTGACATATGTTACAACACGTATACTATTGTAAGTACTTCAACTCTGTAATGTTCTGACATATGTTACAACACGTATACTATTGTAAGTACTTCAACTCTGTAATGTTCTGACATATGTTACAACACGTATACTATTGTAAGTACTTCAACTCTGTAATGTTCTGACATATGTTACAACACGTATACTATTGTAAGTACTTCAACTCTGTAATGTTCTGACATATGTAACAACACGTATACTATTGTAAGTACTTCAACTCTGTAATGTTCTGACATATGTTACAACACGTATACTATTGTAAGTACTTCAACTCTGTAATGTTCTGACATATGTTACAACACGTATACTATTGTAAGTACTTCAACTCTGTAATGTTCTGACATATGTTACAACACGTATACTATTGTAAGTACTTCAACTCTGTAATGTTCTGACATATGTAACAACACGTATACTATTGTAAGTACTTCAACTCTGTAATGTTCTGACATATGTTACAACACGTATACTATTGTAAGTACTTCAACTCTGTCATGTTCTGACATATGTTACAACACGTATACTATTGTAAGTACTTCAACTCTGTCATATTCTGACATATGTTACAACACGTATACTATTGTAAGTACTTCAACTCTGTAATGTTCTGACATATGTAACAACACGTATACTATTGTAAGTACTTCAACTCTGTAATGTTCTGACATATGTTACAACACGTATACTATTGTAAGTACTTCAACTCTGTAATGTTCTGACATATGTTACAACACGTATACTATTGTAAGTACTTCAACTCTGTAATGTTCTGACATATGTAGCAACACGTATACTATTGTAAGTACTTCAACTCTGTAATGTTCTGACATATGTTACAACACGTATACTATTGTAAGTACTTCAACTCTGTAATGTTCTGACATATGTAACAACACGTATACTATTGTAAGTACTTCAACTCTGTAATGTTCTGACATATGTAACAACACGTATACTATTGTAAGTACTTCAACTCTGTAATGTTCTGACATATGTTACAACACGTATACTATTGTAAGTACTTCAACTCTGTAATGTTCTGACATATGTAACAACACGTATACTATTGTAAGTACTTCAACTCTGTAATGTTCTGACATATGTTACAACACGTATACTATTGTAAATACTTCAACTCTGTAATGTTCTGACATATGTTACAACACATATACTATTGTAAGTACTTCAACTCTGTAATGTTCTGACATATGTAACAACACGTATACTATTGTAAGTACTTCAACTCTGTAATGTTCTGACATATGTTACAACACGTATACTATTGTAAGTACTTCAACTCTGTAATGTTCTGACATATGTTACAACACGTATACTATTGTAAGTACTTCAACTCTGTAATGTTCTGACATATGTTACAACACGTATACTATTGTAAGTTTATAATAATGTTATTTTATAACATAAGTTAACATATACATGTACTCTTATAATTCTGTTTTATTTAATAATTTATAAAATGGTTTGACTTGGGTTGGTTTATGGTATTTAACGCTACTTTCAACAATATTTCAGTTATATCGTGGTGGTCAGTTTTATTGGTGGAGGTATCCGGAGAAAACAACTGACCTGCCGCAAGTCACTGACAATCTTTATCACATAATGGTGTATCGAGTACAACTCCGCCCCAGCAGGGTTCAAACTCACAACGTTAGTGGTGATAGGCACTGATTGCACAGGTAGTTGTAAATCCAACTACCATACGATCACGACCACAACCGCGACGGCCCCTTCTATATCATGAACTTGATGACTGGTCTGGACAAGTAGTAATGTAACAGTAATTGTTAACCATATAGATACCATTACTGTGTTAACCATATATATATACCATTACTGTGTTAGCCATATATATACCATTACTGTGTTAACCATATATATACCATTACTGTGTTAACCATATATATATACCATTACTGTGTTAACCATATATATACCAATACTGTGTTAACCATATATATATACCATTACTGTGTTAACCATATATATACCATTACTGTGTTAACCATATATATACCATTACTGTGTTAACCATATATATATACCATTACTGTGTTAACCATATATATACCAATACTGTGTTAACCATATATATATATACCATTACTGTGTTAACCATATATATACCATTACTGTGTTAACCATATATATACCATTACTGTGTTAACCATATATATATACCATTACTGTGTTAATCATATATATACCAATACTGTGTTAACCATATATATACCAATACTGTGTTAACCATATGTATACCATTACTGTGTTAACCATATATATATACCATTACTGTGTTATCCATATATATACCAATACTGTGTTAACCATATATATATACCATTACTGTGTTAACCATATATATACCATTACTGTGTTAACCATATATATACCATTACTGTGTTAACCATATATATATACCATTACTGTGTTAACCATATATATATACCATTACTGTGTTAATCATATATATACCAATACTGTGTTAACCATATATATATATACCAATACTGTGTTAACCATATATATACCATTACTGTGTTAACCATATATATACCAATACTGTGTTAACCATATATATATACCATTACTGTGTTGATCATATATATACCAATACTGTATTAATCATATATATACCATTACTGTGTTAACCATATATATATACCATTAATGTGTTAACCATATATATACCAATACTGTGTTAACCATATATATATACCATTACTGTGTTAACCATATATATACCAATATTGTGTTAATCATATATATATACCAATACTGTGTTAACCATATATATATACCATTACTGTGTTAATCATATATATACCAATACTGTGTTAATCATATATATACCAATACTGTGTTAACCATATATATACCATTACTGTGTTAACCATATATATACCAATACTGTGTTAACCATATATATATACCAATACTGTGTTAACCATATATATATATACCATTACTGCATATTTTAATATTCACAATAAATATCCTTTGATACATATCTTGAATATTAAATGAATGTAGCCAATTTACATCAAGTCATGCTGAAGGTCAAGTATTGTAGAAAAAAAAGTATTAAAAATATCCAGGGATGAATCTGGTCAGGAAATAAAATAACTGAAAATCAATGAAAATAGCTGAAACCATATACACCCTCTTTCAAAAAGTCTATTTTTGACCTGTTCTGACGATGTCCTGAGAGTTTCGGAATTTTTTCCTTCAGAGATAATAGCTGAAATCAGTGAAATAACTGAAAAATATCATCTCTGAATATCATCATGTAGACATTTAGTTAAAATTGACGATAGGACAGATGTTTAATAATAGAAAAAAATGTTGATTTCCTGACAGAAGTACAATAAAATACCAGTCTTATTTGTATCAAAACCTCAACAAAATAGAAATTTAAAATATCAAATTAAACAGAGAGCAAATATCATGGTTCGTCTAAGCCTCATCAGAATAGAGATCTGAAATATCAAATCAAACCAAGAACAAATATCATGACTCGTCTAATCTGTGGTAAATTAATTCTGACTTATTTCTTTATAAAACTTACTTTCTTGGCTTTTCTGGAGGTTCTGAAATATAACAAACTATGATTACTATTATGACACAGCTTTCTATCAAGAATTCTGTGGGTTATTTTTAACTTACACATATTTCATTTGCTTAAATTATACAAATAGGATTAGACAAAATAATGTCATCCTTATGGAATCTTCTTCTTAACAATTCTGTTATTATACATTTGTTATTGGTTCTTATATAGGAAAGGTCTCCCTATCAAATATGTTGTAAATTAGCAAAAGAAACCCCAGCTACTAAACCATGAGAAATGAGTATGATGTTATCCTGTCTGTATCATAAACACTGACTGGATAACTGACAATGCCATGGTATGTACATGTGTTAGTTCTGGTTATTCATCTGAAAGTTAAGTCCTATAATTGCATTAATTTGACCATATTTGGGGCAGGAGATGCTAACACTTATGGAGCATGAGGTCTAACACATGATGTTTGTGTTGTCCAAGATTTTGTTCTTTCCTCATTTGACATTTGTGTGTTTGTACTGTTGTTGCTTTAAGTATCCCTATTATGACTTTCCTAAAAAAAAATAACAGCAAGTGTCAGAAATATATTGGTAGATATGACATACCATCAATACTTTCGTCTTTTTGGTTGCGTCTTTTCCTCAGACACACAATAACAATTACAATTATAACAATAGCACACAGTAGTCCTACACCTATTCCCACAATACTTCCAGTACCTAATCCTAATAATGGTTCATCTATAAATAGAATATACAGTATCTGTAACATGTGATAAATCAGTTAAAATACACAAATACACAAATATATAAAATAGAGGGGACCATCATGGCCATGATTCTACATGGTATTTGGATTTACCACTACCTATGCAATCAGAGCCTATCAATTTTAAAATCATAAATTTTCCAAACATGTGCAGCAATATACCAGCTTCTCCTGCATATGGTGTTTACATCTCGCAATTGATTCGCTATGCAAGGGCCAGTAGCAATTATTCTGATTTCCTGAAACGTCATCTTCATCTGAGAAACAGACTACTGGACCAGGGCTATAAAAAGATTCGCCTTATTCGATCTCTTAAAAAGTTTATATTCCGATACCAATATCTTGTCGAAATATATTCCGTCTCTGCAGAAAAAATTATAAGCGATGCATTTTCATATAGTGAAAATGTATAAAGATAAAGAAGTCAAAAATGTCAAGAATTTTTTTTTGTCAATGTGTGACGTAAAAATATTTTTGACATTTACGTCACCGAATATGGTACTGCTTTGACTACTATTTTACCTATTTTGTTCCTGTATTTAAATACTGTTACAGTGACAGCCGGAACCTTTGAACCGTAATGAGAGCGGGAGGTTTGGCGCCTTAAAATCTGATTCAACCCACCATTTCTTTAGAAATGCCTGTACCAAGTCAGGGTCATTACGGTTTTCACAGTTTTCCGGTTGTTGACTGATTTTGTCTGTTTATATAATTATGAGTTTTGACTTTCCCTTTGTAAGATTGTTCGGAGTTCGGTAATTTTGTTATTACCTTTATTTACCACTGATGTGAGTTTGAATATGAATCAGGGTGATGTGTACAACATTATGTGAAAAAGTTTGTCAGTGAATTCCGACAGATCGATGGTTTTCTCCGAGTCTTCCGGTTTCCTCCACCAATAAAACTGACCGCCACGATATAACTACCAATTGTATAGTTTTTGGATTGACATGATCAGGGCTCAAACCTTTGATTTACAGCACTTGATGCGAACAGACTAACCATTACACCACCAATTGGGTTGCCAATTTTGAAAGAAAATGTCTTCGTTTCATCTTTCAGTTCATATACAAACACATACGTTTTTATCTGTTCCATGTAGAACTATTTTATCTTTGTTGGGAATAAAAGTGACAGGTGTATTAACTAACAAATCACTACTACTGGTGATATTTAATGGCAATCTCACTCAAAATCACTTGAACAAGTCATTCTGTGTAACAGGTCTTTAAAAATCATAATTTCTAAGGATATATCAACTTTAGCTGATTGATGGAGTATAAACTGTTATTACATATAAATTCCTGATGAAAACTCCAAAAATAACAACTATCACTTGAATAAGTGATTAAAATTGTGAAATAAAAAATATAAACCCCTGCTTTCAACATTATTGTTAAAATATTACTTGAAAAATCACTTGTACCAGTAGATTTCCTGACTGGCTTTTAGACAATGATCTCCATTTATATAAACTCCATGTCTAATTGTTCATTTGTTAATACAAACTTGTTTATAGTGACAATTGATGGGAATTCTGAAAATGGTCGCAGAAGACAGGGAGTCTTTAATATAGAGGTTATGATATTTGCCAACACAATTACGTCCATCGGCTTACACACACTTAGTGTATCTAGGTTCCAGTTTGTATTATTGTATATATAGACCTGTGTTTACATATCTTTATTTAACAACTACATTTCAGTGAAATAATCTTTTGCATTTCTTTTATTTTTTTTCCAAATCCGTATATAATGGTTCGATCAGTTTTTAAATTATGCCTGAATGTCAACTTCCAGTTTATTCCACTTTATTTTTAGTTGATAACATAAATATTTTGCCATCTTCGATATACAGTAGAGCATGAGTAAAGCGAACCCCTTTGGGACTGAACAAATTGTTCAGTTTAGACAGATGTTTGGTTTACACAGGTTCAAATTACATAGACATTTAGTAGATGGGACTGTAAAGCCTGTCTGGCTTAGACAGGTTTTCAGTTTACTCAGGGTTCAGTTTAGAAAGGTTTTATGTTTACTCAGGGTTCAGTTTAGACAGGTTTAATGTTTACTCAGGATTCAGTTTAGAAAGGTTTTATGTTTACTCAGGGTTCAGTTTAGACAGGTTTAATGTTTACTCAGGGTTCAGTTTAGACAGGTTTTATGTTTACTCAGGGTTCAGTTTAGACAGGTTTAATGTTTACTCAGGGTTAAGTTTAGACAGGTTTTATGTTTACTCAGGGTTCAGTTTAGACAGGTTTTATGTTTACTCAGGGTTCAGTTTAGACAGGTTTTATGTTTACTCAGGGTTCAGTTTAGACAGGTTTTATGTTTACTCAGGGTTCAGTTTAGACAGGTTTCACTGTATTTCTAAACAAATTTAATAAAACATAAGACATTCTTGATATTTCAGGAATCTGGAATTTATCTTATTTCTCTGTTCAGCAATATATTTTTGAAATCTTTGACTTCGATCTCTGCACCAATAACATATTACGTTCATAAAAAAAAATGTTCAAGAGTTTTCAATTTCCAAACATGATGCTAACATTAATTTGGCCACCTTAATTTGATTTTCTAAACAAGAATCGTCTTTAGAGAAGCAAAATGGTTTAGCAGATATAATGTTTCTTATTTAGCCAGATTCAAATTTTTTTTTTTTTTATAAAATCTCGTTTTCCCTGAGACTGTGTTTATTTATTTATTTTCTAACTTCCAGTTGCAGTCTGATAGTAAATGTTCTTATAGCCGTTATAAACGTAGGATTTTCACCCTTAGAACATGTTTGTTAGTCGCGTTAGACAGTGAGGCATTATATAAAGGTAAAATGAATGGGAAAATGTTGAGGAGGAATAAATAATGTCGCATAATGAAGGAAGTTGTTGTACAGAAGGGGTCGCTAAGACAAGTTGACTAAACATGTAAGTCGAATATTTTAGGATTTCATTTAAGAAACGTGTATATTGAGATAGATTGTATATGCTTTTTTGTGATACAGCGAAAACCATGAGTAAACTGAAAACCTGCCTAAACCAGACAAACTTTACAGTCACATCTACTGAACTCTGAGTAAACTGAAAACCTGCCTAAACCAGACAGACTTTACAGTCACACCAATTGAACCCTGAGTAAACTGAAAACCTGCCTAAACCAGACAGACTTTACAGTTACATCTACTGAACTCTGAGTAAACTGAAAATCTGCCTAAACCAGACAGACTTTACAGTCACATCTACTGAACCCTGAGTAAACTGAAAACCTGCCTAATCCAGACAGACCTTACAGTCACATCTACTGAACCCTGAGTAGATTGAAAACCTGCCTAAACCAGACAGACTTTACAGTCACATCTACTGAACCCTGAGTAAACAGAAAACCTGCCTAAGCCAGACAGACTTTACAGTCACATCTACTGAACCCTGAGTAAACTGAAAACCTATATAAACCAGACGGACTTTACAGTTATATCTACTGATCCCTGAGTAAACAGAAAATCTGCCTAAACCAGACACACTTTACAGTCACATCTACTGAACCCTGAGTAAACTGAAAACCTGCCTAAACCAGACAGACTTTACAGTCACATCTACTGAACCCTGAGTAAACTGAAAACCTGCCTAAACCAGACAGACTTTACAGTCATATCTACTGAACCCTGAGTAAACTGAAAACCTGCCTAAACTAGACAGACTTTACAGTCATATCTACTGAACCCTGAGTAAACTGAAAATCTGCCTAAACCAGACACACTTTACAGTCACATCTACTGAACCCTGAGTAAACTGAAAACCTGGCTAAGCCAGACAGACTTTACAGTCACATCTACTGAACCCTGAGTAAACTGAAAACCTGCCTAAGCCAGACAGACTTTACAGTTACATCTACGGAACCCTGAGTAAACTGAAAACCTGCATAAACCATATATACTTTACAGTCACATCTACTAAACCCTGAATAAACTGAAAACCTGCCTAAACCAGAGAGACTTTACAGTTACAACTACTGAACCCTGAGTAAACTGAAAACCTGCGTAAACCAGACAGACTTTACAGTCCCATCTACTGAACCCTGAGTAAACCGAAAACCTGCCTAAACCAGACAGACTTTACAGTTACATATACTAAATGTCTATCTAATTTGAATCTGCGTAAACGAAACACCTGTCTAAACTGAACAATTGTTTCAGTCCCAAAGGGGTTCAGCTTAGATAGGTTTTACTGTACTAACTATATAAATTATACTTACCAGTATTTGTCTGTGGATCTTCTGTAACTGGAGTATATAGAAATAAAAACATGCACTATATACCAATCATACTTCTTGATTTATTGTCACGCGTCATCAGTAATTCTTACAAGGCTTTAAGCTTATATGTCGCACAAGTACTAATTCAATCACCTTTTCAATGTTTTCATAAAAACTTGTTTATTGTTATAATCTCATTGATTTAAGTTGTATATATCAAGTTAAAACACCAGATGGGCTCCATTGTTTAAATCAATTAAAACATTTTTATGCACTCTTTTCTTGTCTCTTTAAAAAAAATGTCTGTATTTTCAAACAATATTAATTTCACCCGCAACTTATCTAAAATGAGCAACAACAAAAATTTGAAATTTCTGAATTACTGGAATATTATAGACTACATTATTATTATTTTTAACTCTTCTTCCTTTGAATTCAGTCCAGGGAATAACCGACGATCCTACATGGTATTTGGATTTAAAACTAGCTATGCAATCAGAGCCTAACCACTGATGTGAGTTCGAATATGAATTAGGGCGATGTGTACAACATTATGTGATACAGTTTGTCAGTGAATTGCGACAGGTCAGTGGTTTTCTCCAGGTTCTCCGGTTTCCTCCATCAATAAAACTGACCGCCACGAAATAACTACCAATTTTATAGTCTTTGGATTGACATAATCAGGGCTCAAACCTTTGATTTACAGCACTTGATGCGAACAGACTAACCATTACACCACCAATTGGGTTGCCAATTTTGAAAGGATGTACCTTTTCATTAGAATTTAAAAAAAAAATGGGATATAATTTTCCAGAAAATGTCATCGTTTCATCTTTCAGTTCATATACAAACACATACGTTTTTATATCTTCCATGTAGAACTATTTTATCTTTGTTGGGAATAAAAGTGACAGGTGTATTAGCTAACAAATCACTACTACTGGTGATATTTAATGTCAATCTCACTCAAAATCACTTGAACAAGTCATTCTGTGTAACAGGTCTTTAAAAATCATAATTTCTAAGGATATATCAACTTTAGCTGATTGATGGAGTATAAACTGTTATTACATATAAATTCCTGAAGAAAACTCCAAAAATAACACAACATCAGCAAAACTATCACTTGAATAAGTGATTAAAATTGTGAAATAAAAAATGTAAACCCTGCTTTTAACATTATTGTCAAAATATTACTTTAATAAGTGACTGGCTTTTAGACAATGATCTCCGTTTATATAAACTCCATGTCTAATTGTTCATTTGTCAATACAAACTTGTTTATAGTGACAATTGGTGGGAATTCTGAAAATGGTCGCAGAAGACAGGGAGTCTTTAATATAGAGGTTATGATATTTGCCAACACAATTACTTCCATCGGCTTACACACACTGATAGTGTATCTAGGTTCCAGTTTGCATTATTATATATATAGACCTGTGTTTACATATCTTTAGTCAACAAATACATTTCAGTGAAATATTCTTTTGCATTTTATTAATTTTTTTTCCAAATCTGTATATAATGGTTCGATCAGTTTTTAAATTATGCCTGAATGTCAACTTCCAGTTTATTCCACTATTTATTTTTAGTTGATAACATAAATGTGTTGCCATCTTCGATATACAGTAGAGCATAAGTAAACCGAACCCCTTTGGGACTAAACAATTTGCTCAGTTTAGACAGGTGTTTGGTTTACACAGGTTCAAATTACATAGACATTTAGTAGATGGGACTGTAAAGCATGTTTGGTTTAGACAGGTTTTATGTTTACTCAGGGTTCAGTTTAGACAGGTTTTATGTTTAATCAGGGTTCAGTTTAGACAGGTTTTATGCTTAATCAGGGTTCAGCTTAGACAGGTTTTATGTTTACTCAGGGTTCAGTTTAGACAGGTTTTATGTTTACTCAGGGTTCAGTTTAGACAGGTTTTATGTTTACTCAGGGTTCAGTTTAGACAGGTTTTATGTTTACTAAGGGTTCAGTTTAGACAGGTTTCACTGTATTTCTAAACAAATTTAATAAAACATAAGACATTCTTAAGGAGTTTTCAATTTCCAAGCATGATGCTAACATTAATTTGGCCACCTTAATTTGATTTTCTAAACAAGAATCGTCTTTAGAGAAGCAAAATGGTTTAGCAGATATCACGTTTCTTATTTAGCCAGATTCAAAAATATATTTGTATAAAATCTCGTTTTCCCTGAGACTGTGTTTATTTATTATTTTATAACTTCCAGTTGCAGTCTGATAGTAAATTTTCTTATAGTCGTTATAAACATAGGATTTTCACCCTTAGAACATGTTTGTTAGTCGCGTTAGACAGTGAGTCATTATATAAAGGTAAAATACATGGGAAAACGCTGAGGAGGAATAAATAAGGTTGCACAATGAAGGAATTTGTTATACGGAAGGGGTCGCTAAGACAAGTTAACTATACACGTAAAGCGAAAATTCTAGGATTCCCTTTAAGAAACGTGTATTTTGAGATAATTGTATTTGTTTTTTTGTGATACAGTGAAAACCATCAGTAAACTGAACACCTGCTTAAGCCATATATACTTGACAGTTACATCTACTGAAGCCTGAGTAAACTGAAAACCTGCCTAAGCCAGACAGACTTTACCGTCCCGTCTACTGAACCCTGAGTAAACTGATAACCTGCCTAAACCAGACAGACTTTACAGTCGCATCTACTGAACCCTGAGTAAACTGAAAACCTGCCTAAGCCAGACAGACTTTACAGTTACATCTACTAAATGTCTATGTAATTTGAATCTGCATAAACCAAACACCTGTTTAAACTGATCAATTTGCTTAGTCCCAAAGGGGTTCGGTTTAGACAGGATTTGTGGACTAACTATATAAGTTATTTTTACCATTATTTGTCGGTTGGACGTTGGTAACATTAGGGTCTGTAACTGTAGTAGAAGGTGTAGTAGTTGGAGCAGGAGTAGTGGCATAGTCTGATAGAAAATAAAAACATACACTATTATATACCATTCATACTTCTTGATTTATTGTCACGCGTCATCAGTAATTCTTACAAGGCTTTAAGCTTATATTTCGCACAAGTACTAATTCAATTACCTTTTCAATGTTTTCATAAACACTTTTTTATTGCTATAATCTCATTGATTTAAGTTGTATATATCAAGTTAAAACACCAGATGGGCTCATTTGTTTAAACCAATTAAAACATTTTTATGCACTCTTGTCTTGTCTCTTTAAATAAAATGTCTGTATTTTCAAACAATATTAATTTCACAGTAGCTTATCTAAAATGAGCAACAACAAAAATTAGAAATTTCTGAATTACTGGAATATTATAGACTACATTTTTATTATTTTTAACTCTTCTTCCTTTGAATTCAGTCCAGGGAATAACTGACGTTACACCCTGAATTCTTACCATTCTCTACCAGCTATATACAATCATGAATACTGAAGTAACTGACGCTACACCCTGAATTCTTACCATTCTCTACCAGCAATATACAATCATGAATACTGAAGTAGCATGAAGATAAGGTGTATTGTTTCAGAGGGTTAGGATGTTTAGCGCCACTTTCAAAAATATTTCAGTTATATCGGGGCAGTCAGTTCTATTGATGGAGGAAACCGGAGTGGCCGAAGAAAACCACCGACCTGTCGCATGTCACTGACAAACTTTATCACATAATGTTGTATCAAGTACAACTCAGCTGAGCGGGATTTGAACTCACAACGTAAATGGTGATAGGCACTGATTGCACAGGTAGTTGTAAATCTAACTACCATACGATCACGATTACAACGGCCCGAGTCTTTAAAATATATGTATATGTAGCTATGGTATTGTTTGTATATAGAAGCAGAAATATTCAGTGTGTAAAATCACTGGAGAATCTAAACATTGCATAAATCATTACTTAATCCACGTCTATTTTAAAAATTAAAGAACAAATGTACTTAGAACAGTTAATAATAACACAACAATTAATATTTAGTTAAAATTACTTTTATATTATATTGCAAAATGTGTTAATTTCCTAATACAGGTTTGATTCATTTTCTAGCTGCCGTGCACCGAGTTAATACAATGTATGTATCGAGCACGGCAGGCTGATGGCAAAAACACTTTATGTTTTGTTGTTTTTTATGAAACAAGTATGGAGTTTAATTTATACACTATAGAATTGGAAAGAAAAATTCCGACTTTCATCCCAGTTATGCAAAACAATATTTTCCTAGACATTCATTTAAACACAAAGTCCTTGCAAGAATCACTGCTACCTAATAATAAGAATAATAAAATTCATGGAAACCTTCACCAAATTTAAAAATTAATATTGTTGCATTGACAATTTAATATTAAAATTTAGTAAATCAAGAATGTAAGTTTACTGGTGCCATCTAATAGAATTGAAGCACTAACAAATATATCAGCTGATTTATAGATATTTATTTTTCTTTGTTTTAAGGTATCCTAATGTTGCCGGTTCTCGATAGCGTAAGAAACATTTCTCTCGTGTGTCCCTTAGAAACAATAATTTTTAACAAAATTGTTTTTGTTTGTTTGTCAAACTAGTTCTTTATTTCTACCAAACCTACAAGTTCTACTCCTAGAAGTTACGGAGAAAACATAATGTTTGTGTATGACCTTATTTCTGACACTTTGTGTATTACGACACCAGTTCTCGATAAGTGTGTAAAACCCTGTAAAATCAATAGTTTACTAATAAAAATTACAGGAAGAAAAGGAAAAAATGTATTTAAGACATTTGTAAACACCAAGATTATTGATTTCAACCATACATGTAAAATTAACCATGTTTGAAAAAGTGTTCCATTGGGGTTACATAATACAGAAATAACGTTGATATAAAGATAAAACTGATAAGATATGACCCGAACGGTGTTCCAATTTTTTTTTTTCTGAACTTTGCCACCTGTATATTTCCGGTTTTGTATGACGTATACATACTTGACCTTCATTGACAGAAAAGTTTTGCTTACATCACAAGCGTATATTTTAAGCACTGACCCGGTGAATTTAGAGTTATTTTTGAAATAAGAAAATGTGCATAAATATCTGAGACTATAAAGATTATGTTCATACATACCTTGATACGTAGCATAGCCATGTTTTCCTTTAAGCGAAGCGAGGCGGTGTTCCGTAGGTAAAATCCTGGCGAACAGAAGACGCGTGCGTTTTTCCGATTTATTTCAAAACTCTCACGCGCATAATTATCGAGAACTGGTAACATTAAGATCTTTTTTACATACATTGAACTACATGCTACTTTTATCTGAACTGACCTTGAATTTTCTAAATTTTTATTATTAGGTTTAAAAAATCAGTAGATAATTGAATTCCAATTCACAGAAAAACTTTTTGCTTTACACATCATTTAAATATCTTCCTTTCAATAAATGATTTTCCTGTTAACTTCTTCCCTTTATAAAGGACAAAGTCCTTATAACGGTAAGCTGTCCGATTTTTCCTTCTATATTGATAGCCAAATATCTGTTCACCGGAAGTTTAAAAAATAGATCAATTGATAATTTAGAAACGCAAAAGAAATATATTTCAATGAAAAATTCTCAATTCTTTGATTATTTACTCTATGCAAAATCGAAATAAACTTGAAATAAAATTCTAATAACAAAATCTCTTTCTACGAAACTCCCGACGAAGAACGGCGTACAGTAGGTAAAATGAGCCATAACAAATCGGCTACAAAATTCATTCAACATAAAAGATAATAGCCTCACCGGATGCAATTACGAACGAAATAAAAAGTATGTCTCCTAATATTGTTCCTTCAAAACATGAATTAAAAAAATGCTTTTATAAATAGATACCCCGCTAAATTACTCGTGTTTTGGGAGAAAATTATTCATGCGCAGTTGTTGAATGTTGCAGACGACGGGTTTTCATATTTGTAAACAGAAAACGATCGACAATTGCACTTGGAATCTATCGCTAAAATTCATTGAGGTACGCATATTTTGTTATATTATGCCTGTAATTGGAAAGAATATGATCTCCTGGTTCTATGTATGTAGAACACATTGAAATTAAAACAAACAGTCTATATAATACATTTTCCTTACCTTGATCTATCCCAAAATGTCAAAATCCGTGATGTACCTTATTCATTGAAGAGTCCAAGGAATTCTGAATGCAGACTGGCACACATTTATGGTATGAATAAAGGAAAGGTTTTTATTTCATGTGTATTATATACAAATCGATATGTGAACGTAAATGAATGAATGCTCTATCAATTTTAACAGTTGTCATTAAATAATTTACACTAGAAAGGTTATTATGATGTCGTTCGAAATTGTGTAAAATGTCAATATTATCGAAATTGTTCGTGATTGCGTCTGGTGAGGCTAACGTGTACGGATCATCGTATTATTGAAATTTTAGGACTTCGTCCTTCAAACAGGTTGACTGTCTCATATTAATAAAGGACGAAGTCCTTTTAACGGTAGGCTGTCCGATTTTTCCTTTCTATATTGATAGCCAAATATTTGTTCACCGGAAGTTTAAAAAAATAGATCAATTGATATTTAGAAACGCAAAAGAAATACATTTCAATGAAACATTCCCAATTCTTTAATTATTTACTCTATGCAAAATCGAAATAAACTTGAAACAAAATGATCTGTGAGCTAATGCTCACCTATGATAACCCCGCTCCTTGGCAAACAGGAAGTAGGAATCTGACGGGTCAAAAAACGTTTCCCATGATATGGGGTACCTATATGAAGCTTGTGACCGAATATCAGATTTCTGCCATCAACAGTTGCTGAGAAAAATGCGACGAAAAATTAGCATATATGTTCAATGTGTAGAACAATCAACAAAGTCGGCAAGCAGGAAGTAGGAATATGATGGGTCCAAAACGCTTCCCACGATATGGGGTACCTATATGAAGCTTGTGACTAAATATCAGATTCCTGTCATCAATAGTTGCTGAGAAAAATGTGACGAAAAATGTGCATATACAAATGTATGTTAAATGTGAATAAAAATCAACAAAATCGGCAAACAGGAAGTAGGAATCTGATGGGTCCAAAAACGCCTCCCCCGATATGGGGTACCTATATGAAGCTTGTGACCAAATATAAGATTTCTGCCATCAATAGTTGCTGAGAAAAATGCGACGAAAAATGAGCATATATGTTCAATGTGTATAAAAATCAACAAAGTCGACAAACAGGAAGTAGGAATCCGATGGGTTCAAAAATTCTTCCTACGATATGGGGTACCTATATGAAGCTTGTGACTGAATATCAGATTTCTGCCATCAATAGTTGCTGAAAAAAAATGTGACGAAAAATGTGCATATATGTTCAATGTGTATAAAAACCAACTAAGTCGGCAGGCAGGAAGTAGGAATCTGATGGGTCCAAAAACGCTTCCCACGATATGGGGTACCTATATGACGCTTGTGACCAAATATCAGACCTCTGTCATCAATAGTTGCGGAGAAAAATGTGACGAAAAATGTGCATATATGTTCAATGTGTATAAAGACCAACTAAGTCGGCAATCAGGAAGTAGGAATCTGACGGGTCCAAAAACGCTACCCACAATATGGTATACCTATATGATGCTTCTGACCAAATATCAGATTTCTGCCATCAACTGTTACTGAGAAACATGCGGCGAAAAATATCTTCGACGGACGGAAGGACGGAAGGACAGACGGAAGGACGGAAGGACGGAAGGACGGACAGACGGACAGAGGTAAAACAGTATACCTAATACAGTATAATAAAATTCTAATAAATAAACCGTCTCTTTCTACGAAACTCTCGGCGGAAGAGCGGCGTGGGTAAAATGAACGGAACAGTTATAACAAATCGGCTACAAAATTCATTCAAAATAAAAGATAATAACGTGTACAGATCATCGTATTATTGAAATTTTAGGTTTCGTCCTGTCTCATATTATTGAATTGTGAAATTTTATATTTTATTTCAAGTGTAATATGTTTATTCTCTGCTATGATATTTCAGAATATAGGACAGTAGGCACGGTAACCTTTATAAAAGACAGAATATTTCAGTGATAAAAACCTGGTACCACATATTTGAATATTATGCTTTAATCAAGATAAAACAGCTAATTTTAGGACAATATTAAAAGAAATCTTTGTTTAATGTCATGTTGTATATAGCTACCTTACTAACATCATATTCTCATATTGTGTTGATGTAACATGCAGTAATTCATTGATAAGATCATTTTCATATTGGCATATCGGTCCAGGTTGTTCAATATTCTGAGTTAATCTTATGTTCTAGCATAAAAAAGCTTATCTTATAAGTAAATGATGGATCTTGAGCAAAACTAGAACAAACAAAAACAAAAAATTAATATTACAAATATGAACATTAAATCTTCTGGGCCCAAAAATTTAAATTAAAAAAATTAAAGTCAACACATGAAAAGAAGATTAAACAAAGCATAAAATAATGGAAGAAAAACATAACGAGTGGACACCGTATCTTCTAATAATATATTTTGATATACCACTATGACAGAAATAAAACAATAAATAGGCATACAAACTCAATTATACAAACAAACAAATATATAAAATAAAAAATTACTATAATATATTGATTTAAATATGTATCTTATTTGTTATCATAACAGTAAAAAATGAAGTTATCATCTTAATATCATAGGTCTAAATGATGTTTATTTAAATAAACAGTAAAATATCCTTATAATATGTGTTCATGTAAGGTTAGGGTTATGTTGGTTAATGCCACTTTCAACAATATTTCTGTCATATTGTTGCAGTCAGCTTTATTGGTGGAGGAAACCAGAGTACATGGAGAAAACCACCGACCTGTCACAAGTCACTTATAATTAGTGAGTAAGTGATTGTTATTTAACGGAAAAAGATCAATTTTTCAGCGATATCATAGCGAAAACAAGTTACATTTCAATAATACTATGATGTTGTCTGCTTTGTACTAGACAAACATGCTAAAGCTGGATTTTTATAATGTTAGCTGACTGACAGTATGTGCGTGGGTGGACATGTCACTCTTCAGACACATTATCCTGATTTCACTGACTGAAACAACAGTATGTGCGTGGGTAGACATGTCGCTCTTCCGACACATTATCCTGATATCACTGACTGAAACAACAGTATGTGCGTGGGTGGACATGTCACTCTTCAGACACATTATCCTGATTTCACTGACTGAAACAGCATGTGCGCGGGTAGACATGTCACTCTTCAGACACATTATCCTGATTTCACTGACTGAAACAGTATGTGCGTGGGTAGACATGTCACTCTTCAGACACATTATCCTGATTTCACTGACTGAAACAGTATGTGCGTGGGTGGACATGTCGCTCTTCCGACACACTATCCTGATTTCAAGCCAAACACTCTTTGATCTTATTGCTGTTTGCTGAAAGGAGAAGCAACAAATATTATTTTTATAGTCTTTGGTTTGAGCCGACTGCGGCTTGAACCCATGATCTACACTTGTGGTGAGTATGCTAACCATTATACCATTGATGCAGTTAGCCCATAATTATATATCTAACCTATTTGTATATGTTGAACTTCTGTCAGCTCATGTCGTTTTCCATTAAATGTGTTGTGTCCTACACAGACATAGTTCCCTGTATTGTTGACAATTGTATCATTCTGAGATAGAGTAAATGTCTTCCCTAGTGCTAATGTTGTATTCATGTCTGAATCTTTGTGCCATGTAAAGTTTGGTGTTGGGTTCCCTTCAGCTGAACATTCAAGTGTTATTGAGGTGGCTCCTTCAGCATAATTAGCAAGATTTGGTGACTTTGTAATTCCTATGTTCCTTACTTTATCTAAAGGAAACCAAAAGATGTCATTAATATTATTTTTTATCCTGCACTTGTTCTAGTATTGAGCAGTCAAATTGCTTTGATGATATTTTTTTGCAATATATGATCACAGACTGAAATATAGCATTTCTGGTATCTGTTTCATGTTTTACATAGGAAATTAGTTGTTAATCAGTCAAGTGCCTGTCTACAGAAAATATCAAAAGCGTCAATCAAAAAATAATTGTATATTATCATTAAATTCAAATAGCACCGCCCATGGATTAATGCGAATTTTTTCTGCAGGATGAACACAATACTAATGCAGTGTCTTAAAAAACATAATGTTTATATGTATTCAGTGCAAAACTGAGAACAGACTCAGTGAGTCTCACCTTTGTCCCAGTTTTTAAGCCTCATACACATAAACTTTATATTTTTAGAGACTGCACTTATATTGTATATATTCAAATTCATGTAATAATACTTTAATGACAAAATATTTTTTATTTATATACTTATATGGACATATGACATCCAAAAAACAACATAAAAATTACGTCACACCTTCCAATCTTACACTTCTTTATATATATATATGATTTTACTTTTGTATTTTTAAATTAATTGAAATCTGAAGTTCATGACCTTAAATTTTACAATAGGAAATCAGATTTTTCAGAGCTTTTTTTGGAACATTTTTAATTTAGATATTCAAAGTAACAGTTTGCCATCAAGAAAAAACAGCATCAGAACCAACAAAGTATTAACTAGAGGCTCAGTGGGCTGAGTCTGTGTCGCTCACCTTTCAATCTGTTTTGAGAAAACTTAACACAGAATCTTCCATACATGTAGATGCTTCCTACCAAGTTTCGGTTCATTTGGTTAGGCAGTTTCAGAGGAGAAGATTTTTTAAATATCGACCAATCAGAAACAGAAATTGCCTGTGGTGACCATGTTTGTTAACCGATCCAGACGAAATTAGCAATCTTCATAGAGGACATTCCATAGATGCTTCCTGTCATGTTTCGGTTAATTTTAGTTCTAATAATAAAATCCTAAATGCTCGCTTACTGCCGAGACACAAGTTTGTCACAGGAGCTACATGTACATTATTGCAGCTAGTTAATTTGGCCAAGCAGATTCAGAGGAGGAGATTTTTTAAAATTTGGCCAATCAGAAACAAGAATTGTCTGTGGAGGGCCATGTTTGGAAATGGATCATAACAAAATGTGCATTCGTTAGAGAGGACTTTCCATAGATGCTTCCTACTAAGTTTCAGTTCATTTGGCTGATGGGTTTCACAGGAGAAGATTAAAATAAGAAAAGTTAGCAGATGACATACAACAAACGACGGACGCCAAGTAATGCCAAGAGCCCACACTGCCTTTGGTACGGTGAGCTAAAAAGAAAATTAAATTAAAATGTGAATACCTACATGTAATCAGTGTTCGAAATTCCCGGTCGTCCGATCGTCAATGACGACCAAAAACGATTACGGACGACCTGAATTTGTAGCAAAGTGACGATCTGAAATTTTCTTTTACCCAGATGCTGAAATTTATTCTTTTCAAGTTTTGTGAGTAGATTTTCCTAAATTACCTCTTAAAATGGTTATTTGACGGGCACCTAATATGAGACAGGCAACCTGTTTGAAGGACGAAGTCCTAAAATTTCAATAATATGATGATCCGTACACGTTAGCCTCACCGGACGCAATTACGAACAATTTCGATGATATTGACATTTGATAATAAATTTGACCAAATTGATGAAGCTGATTGCATGTTCATATTTCAGATTAAACACTAATATTCCTTTTGAATCATAGCCCATATATTATTCAATGCATTGTTACGGGTTTTAAACAGATTTTCATGACCCCGTTCTAGTCACTCTGTGACCTAGATCCGGACACAATTTCGAACGACATCATCATAACCTTTCTAGTGTAAATTATCTAATGACAACTGTTAAAATTGAAAGAGCATTCATTCATTTACGTTCGCATATCGATTTGTATATAATACACATGAAATAAAAACCTTTCCGTTATTCATAACATAAATGTGTGCTAGTTTGCATTCAGAATTCCTTGGACTCTTCAATGATTAAGGTACATCATGGATTTTGACATTTTGGGATAGATCAAGGTAAGGAAAATGTATTATATTGACTGTTTTAATTTCAATGTGTTCTACATATGCATAGAACCAGGAGATCATATTCTTTCCAATTACAGGCATAATATAACAAAATATGCGTACCTCAATGAATTTTAGCGATAGATTCCAAGTGCAATTGTCGAACGTTTTCTGTTTACAAATATGAAAACACGTCGTCTGCAACATTCAACAACTGCGCATGAATAATTTTCTCTCAAGACACGAGTAATTTAGCGGGGTATCTATTTATAAAAGCATTTTTTTAATTCATGTTTTGAAGGAACAATTAGGAGAAATACTTTTTATTTCGTCCGTAATTGCGTCCGGTGAGGCCATTATCTTTTATTTTGAATGAATTTTGTAGGCGATTTGCTATGGCTCATTTTACCTACTGTACGCCGTTCTTCGTCGGGAGTTTCGTAGAAAGAGATTTTGTTATTAGAATTTTATTTCAAGTTTATTTCGATTTTGCATAGAGTAAATAATTAAAGAAGTGGGAATTTTTCATTGAAATATATTTCTTTTGCGTTTCTAAATTATCAATTGATCTATTTTTTAAACTTCCGGTGAACAGATATTTGGCTATCAATATAGAAGGAAAAATCGGACAGCTTACCGTTATAAGAACTTAGTCCTTTATAAAGTGCGAAACGAAATAGAAACGAAACGGAACGAAATCAACGAAAACGAAACGAAATCAACAAAAACGAAACGAAACGAAACGAAATCAACGAAATGAAAACGAAATAAAACGAAACCAACGAAAGCAAAACGAAATCAACGAAAACAAAACGAAATAGAAAATAAGGGTAATAACAAAATTACCGAACTCCGAGCAATCTTACAAAGGGAAAGTCAAAACTCATAAGTATATAAACAGGAAAAATCAGTCAACAACCGGAAAACTGTGAAAACCGAAGAAAATGGAAGAAAAAATAATAGGGGCCTAAAAGAAATCAAACCTATTTTCACAATTACGATGCTAGACTACTTCCCACACATGTCTGTCTTTCATCAGGAGAGGACAGAATTTGATTACTATTGAACAAGAATACTATGCATTTATTCAACGGGAGTCTGTCCTTTTCACTTAGTGGCTTCTTTTAAATTTGGGAACCATAAGAGCAACGTCAAGTCTGATGAAAGGAGAGGAATTAAAATAACAGAAGTGCAGTAGTTAAAGTTCACTAATAGATAACCCCGTCCGGGCAATATTTTTAAGTGTGTCGGGAGAGACGAAAAAGTGTGACGACCGGACGGACAAACGAAAGAACGGACAGCAGAATTCCTATATACCGCAATCTTTTTTTGGCGGAGGTATACAAATCCTATCAAAAATTAACTTTAAAAATATAAAAAAAATCTACATATCTTGTGAAAGTACCCTTTTTCCCTTTGATCCCTTTTCATTAACCCCGCCGCCTCAAAAAAAAAACTTCCGGTATAAATAAAATTTGATACGGCACATATTTTTATACCCCCCGCTATCCAGCGGGAGGGGTTACATAGTATATGTCCGTTTGTCCATAAGTGCTTCCCTCACTGCCTATGCAATTCCTTCTCAACAACTTGATGGAATTGAATGAATCTTACAGGAAATCTTTAATACCATATGGCAAGGTTCATTAATTTCATGAATTCTTTAGTACCAAATGGCATTGTGCACCTTCTATTTTTGTTTTCCCATTTTAACAGTTCTTGCTAAAATTTCTTCACTTTTGGACTTTGTCATTTAAGGCATACAAGGCTATATACAATAGAGAAAGGATACTGACCGCATTATCCATAATTCTTCCTAAGCAACAGAATGAATTTCAATACAACTTCCAGAGTTTCTTATGCTTAGTTTTTGCAAGCATTATTTTTCCAGAAGTTCTTCTATAAGGAGGGGACTCACTGTACGTACTGTTTTGTTGTGTTTTTTGGATTTTTTGTTAGTTCTTCAAAATAGAACAATAGGATTTGAAATAAAAAGTTTATAGTGGTGGGTCTTTTTGACCCCTGTATATCTCGGAAAGAACAACTGTAAGACATTACGCCAGATCTGTTGGCACACTACCGAATAAAGGTAATAACAATGGTATCGTACTCCAAGGCGCAGAGAAACAGACAAAACCGATAAGAAGCTCAACCATCTGAGTTTTCAATCAACGGAACAACTGAAAACCAACACATTCCTGACTTGGTACAGGCATTTTCCCAGGAAAATAGTGGGTTCTGATAGCAGATAGGCAGATGCAACTCGTCTAACCCTAAGACGTTACCAAGTATAAAAACAATCGGTACATGTAAATTATCTAATCTTAAGACATGACCAAATGTGAAACTAGAAAACAACTATCTTATTCCCGACTTGGTACAGGCATTTCCCAAGAAAATGGTAGATCAAACCTCCCACTTGTATGACAGTCGTTAATAGTTCCGTCATATTGACAAATGGGATGGGGGTGTATGGGGATTAAGCGTGACAAGTCGGAAAAAACCAGTAGTCAAATAGTGCCCAGAATCTGAAACTCAAGACCATCCTGTATGATTTGCGAAAATGCAAAATTTATGAAGAATACAAACGAAAAACGCAATAAAATCAGAC
Organism: Bathymodiolus septemdierum; assembly: GCA_963383655.1. Taxonomy (NCBI): domain Eukaryota; kingdom Metazoa; phylum Mollusca; class Bivalvia; order Mytilida; family Modiolidae; genus Bathymodiolus; species Bathymodiolus septemdierum. The sequence continues at coordinate 10,713,718 of OY726521.1, forward strand.
GAAAAATGAACCCTCAATATCCCAATCTATGAAAATACCCCCTCATATCCCCCCTTTTTTCTATATGCTCACTCCAGACACTTTATAATTCATAAATACTGACACACACACAAACACAAATAAAAATATGACATTTGAACTTCTGAAAGTTTGTCGGCAAGCAAACCCGACTTGAATTGAATTGCGGGTAATGTACGTGAGGAGTACTCTAACGGACAGACATGCAAGATGGGTTATAATTAATCAAAATTATTGTATTCAAAAAATCGAATTATCTTTTTTTTTATTTCTTTATTTCGTTTTGTCTTTTATTTTTTTCCTTCCATTTTCTTCATATCAGTCTATTTCGTTTTGTTTTAGTTGATTTCGTTTCGTTTCGTTTCTATTTCGTTTCGCACTTTATAGGTACCCATATTTGACGGGAATCTAATACTGATGCCGTGTCCGATTATTACTCGTATTTTATCAATTTCCTTTTCTCAAAAATGTGAAAGGTTGTGACCGGGGCGAAGGAGCCTCCGGCAAAATAATCTAAAAAAGATTGCCAAAACATTTACTTCTGGGAATAGACCAACCAGTACAACAGTTTCCATTAATTATCAAACCAAAAATCAAAGTTATCCTTATTGAATAACAGGTTTAGAAAAGCTGGTTTATGTGCCAGGAAATGACCAGATAGCATATTTTTGCACCTTTTAATCCAGAGCATTATACCATATTGTGACTTGTCAAGCAAAAAAAACCCTACTATTTGAAGCAGAGATTTATGTGCCAGGATATGCCCAGAATGCAAGATTTTGCACCATTTCCCCCAGAGCTTCTGGGGGCCTTGAGCGACCCCAGACCCCCGGCCGTAAGGACCCCCTCGCAAGCGATTGGATCGACAACCAAACAACTTTTTTGACAACCTAAGTTTTGATTTAAATTATTTTTAAATCGGCCAATCAGAAACAAGAATTGCCTGTAGTGGCCATGTTTGTTAATAGATCGGGACAAGATGAGCAATCTTTAGAGAGGACCTTCCATAGATGCTTCCTACCAAGTTTCAGTTCATTAGGCTGAGGGGTTTCAGTCGATATACTTCTGTTTAGTCGATACAACCACGTATCGACCTCATACAAAAAGCTATAATTGTATAATATTTAACACTAAACTTACAATACACTTCAAGTTTATCTGCTTGACTTTGCCTGTACATGTCACTGGTAGCCAACTCCTGCTCTACTTCACATTTGATAACAGCTTTGTTGTCTTCTGCTGCCAGTTTCATAGTCAACATACTGGTACCATTAAAGGTACAGGTATTAGGCATTTCTACTGTTTGTTAATGGATCGAGACGAAATGAGCAGTCTTTAGAGAGGACCTTCCATAGATGCTTCCTACCAAGTTTCACTTCATTTGGCTGAGGGGTTTCAGAGGAGAAGATTAAAATGTGAAAAGCTAACGGACGACAGACGACGGACGAAGGACGCCAAGAGATGGCAAAAGCTCACATCGTCTTCGGCAAGGTGAGCTAAAAACAGTAGCAGAAAAAACTAAGTATTAAAAAAATAAAAATTAAATCACGCTTGTATATTAGACGATAATGTTGAGTAATAAACTCTGAACAAGTTTTTTATTGTACGATGTTTAACACTAAAACTTACAATACACGACAAGATTATCTGGTTGACTCTCTCTGTACATGTCACTGGTAGCCAACTCCTGCTCTACTTCACATCTAATAACAGCCTTGTTGTCTTCTGCTTCTAGTTTTATAGTCAACATACCGGTACTATTAAAGGTACAAGTACCAGGCATTTCTCCTGTAGTAGTCATAGTATCATTGTAGACTGTTGGTGTTGAACCTCTGTATTTCGTCCATTTAAATTTACCAGCTGGTTTACCTACATTACCAGTACAGGTGAAGGTCACATTTGTTTCCTCCTCTATCCCTGATTCTGGTGTCCAGGTTGGTACATTGTCTGGTATCGCTGGTTTACCTATGCGAGATAAATAAACCACACATCAATAAAATGATCTTGGTTATCTTGAGGGTAAATGAGTGATTATCACTTAATGCCAAATCAACAATTTTTCAGCAGGAGCAAGTTATGTTTTGATGAGATGGTGATGAGGTCCGCTTTGTACTAGACCAACACGCTGAAATTGATTTTCATAGTGCTAGCTCACTGAAACAACAGTCCACGGGTAGACATGTTGCTCAACAAGGATACATTATTCTGATTCTGAGCCAACCATTCTTTTCCTTTACTGTTTAGTGCTGTGTGCTTAGCAGAGCATCAACAAATACCAATCTTACAGTTTTTGGTTAGACCCGCTCAGAGCTTGAACCCACGATCTACTGCACCCGAGGCAAGCATGCTAACCATTACACCACCGATGCAGTTTTGGCTACCTTGCACATGTACCTTAGCTTGTAGAGAAAAAAAGGTACATTGATGAATATTGATATCTATTACATTATAGCTAAATTTGTCATCATACATTTCAAACATGTCAACTAGACAAATCCACCACAAATCTGTATACCCTTAGGCCTAATACCGGTAGTACAAATGTATATTGTCAACTTCTCTGCAAATTTTGAACTAAGAAACTTCAAATATTACCTCCTTATTCTTACAATGTATCAATAATCATCAGTCATGTGTTGTAACCCTAATTACATTTACTGCCTTCAAATACAATATACCAACACTTTTAACTCTCTTAATTTTGTCATTAAAAGTCATGTATATTTACCTTTGACAACAATGCTTGTGGCATTTGATGTGGTTTTTATATAATCTCCATCATCTCTTACGGTAACTATACACTTATATTCTTTCTCGTCTTCACATTCTATTTGATTGAATGTCAAGATGACAGTATTAGGAAGAGATGGAGTTGGGTTGGATAAATTCGCTCTTGATGAAAGATACATTCCGTTAGATGAAAATGTTGGATCAAGTTCATTAGAATCTTTTTCAAATGAAGCTATATTTTCAAAAACATCATTAATTTTAGCTTGAATGCTGCTTCCAGAAACTGGTTTCCCATTTTCAGGTGCATAGTCACATCTCAGCTGTAGATCACTTGGTCCAAGGATTCCTTCTTTATTTGCATGAATCTGAATACTTATAGATTCACCACCTGCAAAATACATTCATTACATAATTAATTTAATCATTCTCATTGACTTCTTTGTTATTTATCAATGAATGAAAAGGCATGAAAATTTGGAACAAGCGAATGATAGAGTTATTGTGGTTTAACGCCAACTCAGCAATTTTTCATGGAGAGAATAAGTTAATTTTCAATGAGACAATGATTAGGTCCTTCTTGTACTAAACCAACACGCTAATCAAGTTGGATTTATAGTGCTAGCTCACTTAAACAACAGTCTGCGGGTAGATATGTTGCTCCACTCAGACGCATTTTTCTGATTCCGAGCCAAACAGTCTTTGTTCTTTCACCTTAATGCTACGTGCTTAGCACTGAAAGGCTTTGTGAATTCCTTATCCACATCTTAAATAAGAGACTTAAAGCATTGTTTTCTTCCGGAAACCTTAAGTTTACGTACTGTAGCTGTAACATTGGAAAGATAAAGTGACAAAGAAATTGCATATTACATGTCTTGTCTAGAGATACCTTACAAAACGTATGGATTGTCATCTTATTATTAAGGCCTTGACAGTTGTCAGCATTCGGCACTGACATGGCTTATTAAATATATTTATTATTGAAATTTACAGTTCCTAAATATGTCAATTTTATCAAAACTAAGGTTCTCCTCCCTTAGGCACGGGTGACCTTAGCCGATTTTGGCTATCCTGTTTAGGTTATCCTGTTTATGCTCTTTTGTTTTCTTGCTCCCAAACACTTATAAATTATTTGGCTTTCCAATCTTTCCATTTTGAGTGTACCTGATGAAGATTATTTCAGAAACGTATCGTACACACTAAATTTTATATCTTTGTTTTTATTGAAGAATATGTACTGTATACATTGTACTCTATTAGTAAATAAAATTGCATGACAGCATCATTTCACTAAGAGGGCAGGCTTGACACATAAAACTAGTTTAACGCCGCCACTTTTTATTGAAGTGTCTGTACCAAGCCAGGAGAGTAAGCGGGCATATATTTGTGTTAGGAGTACTGTATTAATTTATATTTTGCCTCTTTCTGATTTTGCTATTGGATTTTGGAACTGTTCCGACAGTGTGGTATTTTATTATTATGGTTAAGCTAAAACATTTGAAAACAAAGAAGTTAAGTTAATCATTGTAATGTTAGCTAACTCCAATGTTGATTTGTTAAGCTCCCATGTTCAATCCTAACAAAATTGTATTGAAATAACATTCTGGAGACGAACTCAGATGGAAAATATATAAGTTATTAAGTGGACCACTGTGGTGCATGTAACATGGTTCACCAAACCAGGGTAAGTGGCAAAATTCTTGCCCTATATCGGCTGAAGTTGCCCTCCCTCGACCCCAACGCGAAATTAAAGTTGCCTTGTTTCTTTTTACAAGTCGTTCTTTTCTTGCAAATACACTGTAATCTGTTGATGGTAAAGCTGATTGACTAAGCAATTGTAATCAATGTCTTAATTGGTAGGACGAGCTGTGATACTAGTGATAATGTATGTAGAGACCTTCAAATCTGACGTTAAATTTTTATCAGTAACTTATAATGTGGTTATGGTCACACAGACAGAAAATGTTCAATATGATACTGTATCTGAGTTAGTTTGTTGATACTGAAAATATCACTCTTTCAAATAAGAGAAAAACATGCCCAAACTATAAATAAAATTAGATTTTCAAAAGATTGAAAAAGTGGGGGTATTTTTAACAAAAAAAGGTACTACTGGATGTAGTTCTAAGGAAGTTCTGCTTCAGTGACAAAAGGGAATTGCTATGTATAATATTACATACATGAATACATCATAATCTTATCATCATTATACACATCTAATCTTTTATCTAACTAGTGTACTATGGTATTTTATTCAAACCCAACCTAATTATAAACTTTTTCATTACGACGGTATTTATTACACCTGTGAATAGAGGACAAGACAATAAATCACAACAAAGATCCTTTATATTGTAAAATTACCAGGTATTCCTGCTATGTCATTATACAGGTATGATAATTGAATCTATACAAATGATTTAAAATCAGTAGGATAAACAAGGAAGTCTGTTTACAGAGGCACAAAGCTTAGGGATTATTGTATATCATATAAACTTAGAAATCAATTTGTTTGTCTAGAATCTGTATTTCATTCTCACCAGATATTGAATATTTACTGTAAATTACTAGATAATTGATGGTTGATATCAACCTCTTCTACCTCATCTTGTACACTTTATCAAAGATTAGAAGTTTCTCAGCAAAGGTTACCACCTAGGAGATTGGTGTATGGTGATTAACCCTTTCAGCGCCAAAGCGACATTTTTGTCGTTTTTGACAAACATTGATAAAAGAGTGTTATATGCAAAAACACAATTCGCGATTAACGCAGAAAATATATATTTCAATAGACAGGTAACGAAACTGTATTTGAAATTCATGATTTTGAAGTTTAAATGACGTCATCGTGAAATATGACGTCGTAATTCACCGGACTAGCTCAAGATGACTGACGCCGCAGAATCAGGTTCTGACTGATACAGATACCGATGAAGAATTCAATATTGATGAAGCTGTACCAGCTAACAGAGGACTGTGGGTTTCTGTTGTATATCCGGGGACGTTTGATTTACCAGAGTCGAGATTTCAAGAAGAGACAGGGCCGTTCAACTTCACTCCTAATTGATCCATTGTATAGTATTTTTTTTTCTTTTAATTTCTTGAGTTCGAAGATCACAATGTGGTTGACGTTCTTGTTCGTGAAACTAACAGATATGCTAAACAGCATTTAACTTGTTATTTAGTAATAAAAACATAGATATTATATTTAGTGCGTACTACTCATACGCGTTTCCGGAATAACCTTTATCAAGTACGCTCAACTCCAAAATATTTCAGAGCCAAATAATTTTGAAATCTTTGACAGCAAGTTAACCACAGTCAACGGGCATAAACTGAATAGCCAAAAATCAACTTAAATTACCTATGACTTATGTGTTTGTATGTTTTTCGAAGTATGATACCTGTCCAGGAGTATTGATGATCGTGCCTACCCAAGATCGAAATTGGATGACGTAGGTTCGATATACCGTTCGATCAATGGTGGGGATTAACGAAGCATTAATACATTATGGTGTATAGCTTCTTGGCTAAGCATACAGTATAAAAACAAAGAATTTTGAGAATGTTAGAATAATGTGCTTGAGTTAAATGAAACGTCAATATGCGCACTGTTGTTTCATTGACCTAATAAATTACAACGGGAGGTGTTGTTCTGGTACAAGACAGACATCGTCATCTCATCAAAGCGTTACTCGCGATGACATAGCTGACATAATCGCTCACTTAGTGTCAATAGCAAGTACTCACTGTATGAGTTAGTTACCTTGAAACGATGCCATTTCGCTTGGAACATAGTATTTGGCCAACCAAGATTCATATTACCCGACTTTAAAAAAAAATGCATTGCCGAAAATAGTAAAAAGAAAATATTTTGTGGAGTACCCAATAAATATAGTGGGTAAAATCACTTCCGAAATAGGAGTCCCCTGGTTGTGTTGGACGAATCAGATATACCACTCGCCCTTCGGACTGGACATAAATGAGTGGCTCATCAAATGAGTATGTTACGCTCCTTATACGCTAAAAAAAACACCTTGCAGTAACTCCTATGGATAGATAAGTCACCGGTTGACATATGTAGAAGTTGCCTAGTGGAGATATTGTTCGAAACTTGTTTTCGTCATGAATGTAACTGAAATACTATTCATGTGACTTTAATCAATAATCGATCTAAATTTGCACTCTTAGGCCTATACCAGTACCAACTTTTTTCACCTAGATAATTTATTATTTGTAAACTCGTCTTCGTATGAATATATATAACTGAATAATGATCAATTATCAAGTGATAATTAAAGTACACTTGACTCAGGCGAGTTCGAAATCAAAATTGGTATATAGAAAATATTAGAATATTGATTAACTGACTGATGTCTAACGTCAAATAAGCAGTATTTCAACTACACTCGCACACGGATGAGTTGCTTCCCTAGTAATCTCGAAGAAACGATTTTGTCTATTCGCAGTAGTTAATAAACTTTATTCAATGCTCAATTTTACCCCGAAGGGTTGAAGGTATATACAAGGAATATACCTTACTTCGACTCTGACAAAAGAATGCTGTTCGGTTGGATGTTTTAATGTCCACGTGTGAAAGAGAGTGATTGTTGTTTAGCGCTAAATGATCATTTTTCAGCCATATCATGGCGAGTATAAGTTATTTGTTATAATTCTAGCTCACTGAAACAACAGTTCACGGGTACACATGTCGCTCCACTCCGGTACTCGGACACATTATCCTGATTTCGAAAGACACAGTCGTTGCTCTTTCTTCTTAATGTTGCGTAAAGATTTAGACAGTCTTGATACGACCGGGACTCGAACTCGCGATCTACCGCATTCAAGGCGAACACCCTAACAATTACACTACTGATACGGTTCGTGTGCAAGGTGGGGTCTGACAATACTAATAAAATAACAACAAAGGTAACAAGATTTGAGAAACATTGTTATACCTTAGAAATTGTCTTGAGAGATTGATTTTCTGTATTGAATGGTAAGCTCAGAACAGAGAACAGAAATGTAAGAACAATTGGATTAACATCTATTTTGGATGGACAAGTAAAAATGTGTAGCACATAGACAAAAGAAAATTATTTTGCCAATTACGGTTTAAGGGTTATGATGTTTACCGCCACTTTCAACACTATTTCAGTTATATCTTAGCGGCCAGTTTTATTGGAGGAGGAAACAGGAGTACCCGGAGAAAACCACCGACCTGCCGATAAATCGAGATTCGAATGCACAACATTAGTGGCGATAGGCACTGATTGCATATTTAGTTGTAAATCCAACTACCATATGACCACGACGGCCCCTATTTTATCAATTGAAACATGATGGACATCTATGTTGAACTACTATGAACTATGCGTTTTCAGAACAGAATATATCATGAAAAAAATTTACATAATTTTACTGAATAAGTTTAAAACTTAGTGACACGTAAATAATTATTGAAAGGAAACAACATCTACAATATATGATATGAAGATATTTTGCCATACTGTGTTGATTGTATTTAAATGCTGTTCCGACCTGACCTTTTATTTTAACATTGTTAGACGACCTTTAACTATTATACTAAATTGTACAACTTTACTTCCTCATCTACATGTATTCTTTACAAACAAATTACACATTGTACAAGTACCCTCAGTAGTAGAGATAGTTAGAAACAAACAAAAAATGAAAAAGAAATACCACAATGTCGGAACAATTCCTAAATCTAATAGAAAAATCGTAGAAACAGTGAGAAATGTATGCACCTAGCACACGGGTACATATAACCACTCACTTTCCGCGATTGATACAGAGTACACAGACACATCAATAAAAGGTGGCGGGGTTAAGCAAGATAACACCCGTTTTAGATGTGATAAACCAAACGCTTGAACGAAATTACATATATATTCTCCTTCAGTTGCCCGTGGGTTACGATATTTCTCCACTCAAGAGAGCTAAAATAAAAAATTTAACCACAAGCCCTTAGGCGAGTGGCTAAAATTTTAAATTCAACTGTCGAGAGTGGAGAAATATCGTAACCCACATGGGCAACTAAAGGAGAATTTGTTTCTCCCATTATTTAACACGAACTTTATTTCAAAAGCCGTCAAACGAGTCAAATGCGGGGAAAGGCACGAGACATTTTAATCCTCTAGAGGATTACAGATTTTTCCACCACTGGTTCAGCGGGGTTAAAACGCTGTAATAATGGGAGAAAGGTACTTTAACATGACATGTAACTAAGTACATTTTAATCTTATCACAGTGCTACTTTTGAGGAAAAAATTGTCTCAACTGAATGCATTCGAAAGAAGACGATTGTATAAATTGTTGTATAAAATAATTGCACTGTCCTTTTGTTGAACTACAATGGCAATAGGCGTTTTAACAAAATATTTCACACGGTTCAATACTACAACGATGATATTATATACATATGTATATATATGTTTAAATAATAAGTTATTGTTCGCTACAGTAATTAACGCGTGCTTTGTGAATAAGGTCCCAGAAATATAATGTTTCTTGCATTCTTAAGCGCATAGAAATCAGCCAATCAGTGTGGTGAGACAGGAGCACAGGTAGTTAACAAGAATCACGGATATACATTTCCTAGAAAAAATACCAGATGGGAAGAGGAAGAAATTGTGTTGTGTGTTCAAGTTCTCACGACCTGTTCAAGAAAACAGTGGTGGTGTCCTAACTGTAAAGTTGGACTATGTATTGAAGGGTGCTTCAGTAGATAATACCTGTCTTAATTGTGAACAATATAATAGACACATCTTCGTATTAGAGGGAAATGGCGGATTTCAGTGTACATGTACAATGTATATTCAGTGTACTGTCTACTGTATAATGTCGGACAATCTATTAAAGACTTTTTATAGTTTTCTTTCTACTAAAATCATGATGTACAAATTTACCCCTAATTCTGATCCTTTCTGTAAATTTTAATTAATGTCACTCACAAGCTTGATTCTATTAAATAATTTGAATGTTAGTATGTAATGTTGTTCATTGCAAAAAAAAAAGTAAACTCGTTCCGATGTAAATATTGTTTGTTTTTTAATCCAACATTTCTATTAATTGCCATATATTTTCCCTTGGTTCCCTCCTTAAATGACTTGCCCGTTAATCTTAATCAAATGTCAAGTAAGAACAGGAACTGCTAACCCTTTTGGAGCACATAAGTTACTTGTGAGTTATCATTGCATTTACATACAATTTGTCAAATGCCTTTAAAACATTGGAAATATGCATGTGCGTGAACGTCATGAAAACATGCAACGTGGGGTGACGTTTTATCGTTACGTTCTGGACTATATGGCAACGTAACGTTGTATACAATTAACGTCTTGGTGTTCAAAGGGTTAACGCCACTTTCAACAATATTTCAGTTCTATCGTGGTGGAAACCGGAGTACCCGGAGAAAAGTCACTGACAAACTTTATCACATAATGTTTTATCGAGTACACTTCGTCTTAGCTGGATTCGAACTCACAACGTTAGTGGTGACAGGCACTGTTTACATAGGTAGTTATAAATCCAACTACCATATGATCACGTCCACGACAGCACCTCTTATCACCTAGGAGAGTTTCTGGACAATTGATATAACCTTAACTAATAGCAATAATCAAATCTTAATCTATAAAAAAAACAAAAAAAACAATGTTTTTAATATTTTAATTTGTATCTGATCTATGCACTTAAATTCTGACTGTTATTATTAAATATCAGATTTCATTTTATGCATTATATCAAACTTATTTCTGTATCAATAATGCAGATAAATTTGCATAAACATTGTTCTATTGTATGTCAGAATAACATTTTGATAAAGCTACACGCAACACCCTTGAACAGGGCACAGGACTTCCTGAATGATAAAAAAAAACAACATCTGCTATGATACTATCTACATGTACACCTGTGTCCTGTTTATCTAAAACAGCATTATCTCATGTATCTTATGTAACTGTTTGACTGATGGATTGGTGCACATGTACGCAAATAATTAAGTGATGTTTCTGTTTCACCATCACGATCCCCACCCCCACCAATAATGTCTTTTGGTGTTTTGGATATTACAGGTAATATTTTGCTTGTCCAATGATATTATAATAAGTCTGTAGGGTTTTTTTTCAGCAGAAACCTTAAAAAGAACTCCATATTGACATGGTTGACAGTTCACACTACTTTCAAATTAGACATGTGCTAGAGGGAGAATTACTTTGACTTCTTTCCCAAAGGGCTGAGAGATGGGAGAAGTGGAAGACAAGTGAGAAGTTGGAAGATTTCTTGTAGCAGTTTAATAAACAAAAAACAAACAAAAACCAAGCCCTTTATGTTACAATATACATGTATACAATGTCTAAATTTAGCAAATGGTTTATAATTTTAAAAGCAATGATGTTGCATGCTTTGTACCTCTTTTATGTTCTAATTTAGTTTTGTTTTATCAAATATTTAAAAAAATAATACATGTGTAATTATATAGTGACATATAGGTAATTGGGATCTTCATTTGTACAATTACCTTACAAAACCCCCTACATGTACAATATATATAGAGAAATTCTTCTATAAACTGCTGTTAACTATCTTGTGACTACCAACTACATGTATGACAGGAATCAAGAGATATCTTTCTTCAAATCAGGAATCAAGTAATATTTTCTTTCTTTAAATCAGGAATCACGAGATATTATCTTTCTTCAAATCAGGAATCAAGAGATATTATCTTTCTTCAAATCAGGAAACAGGAGATATTATTTTTCTTCAAATCAGGAAATATTATCTTCCTTCAAATCGGGAATCAGGAGATATTATCATTCTTCAAATCAGGAATCAAGAGATATTATCTTTCTTCAAATCAGGAATCAAGAGATTTTATCTTTCTTTAAATCAGGAATCAGGAGATATCAACTTCTTTCTTCAAATCAGGAATTAACAGATATTATCTTTCTTCAAATCAGGAATCAAGAGATATTATCCTTCTTTAAATCATGAATCAGGAGAAATTATATTTTTCTAAATCATGAATCAGGCAATATTATCTTTCTTTTAATCAGGAATCAGGAGATGTTTTCTTTCTTCAAATCAGGAATCAAGAGATATTATCTTTCTTCAAATCAGGTATCAAGAGAAATTATCTTTCTTCATATCAGGAATCAAGAGATATTATCTTTCATCAAATCAGAAATCAGGAGATATTATCTTTCTTCAAATCAGGAATCAGGAGATATTATTTTTCTTCAAATCAGGAAATATTATCTTCCTTCAAATCGGGAATCAGGAGATATTATCTTTCTTCAAATCAGGAATCAAGAGATATTATCTTTCTTCAAATCAGGAATCAAGAGATTTTATCTTTCTTTAAATCAGGAATCAGGAGATATCAACTTCTTTCTTCAAATCAGGAATCAAGAGATATTATCCTTCTTAAAATCATGAATCAGGAGAAATTATATTTTTTTAAATCATGAATCAGGCAATATTATCTTTCTTTCAATTAGGAATCAGGAGATGTTTTCTTTCTTCAAATCAGGAATCAAGAGATATTATCTTTCTTCAAATCAGGTATCAAGAGAAATTATCTTTCTTCATATCAGGAATCAAGAGATATTATCTTTCTTCAAATCAGGAATCAGGAGATATTATCTTTCTTCAAATCAGGAATCATGAGATATTATCTTTCTTCAAATCAGGAATCAGGAGATATCATCTTTCTTCAAATCAGGAAATATTATATTTCTTCAAATCAGGAATCAGGAGATATTATCTTTCTTCAAATCAGGAATCAAGAGATTTTATCTTTCTTCAAATCAGGAATCAACAGATTTTATCTTTCTTTCAATCAGGAATCAATAAATATTATCCTTCTTTAAATCATGAATCAGGAGAAATTATATTTTTCTTAAATCAGGAATCAGGCAATATTATCTTTCTTTTAATCAGGAATCAGGAGATGTTATCTTTCTTCAAATCAGGAATCAAGAGATATTATCTTTCTTCAAATCAGGTATCAAGAGAAATTATCATTCTTCATATCAGGAATCAAGAGATATTATCTTTCATCAAATCAGAAATCAGGAGATATTATCTTTCTTCAAATCAGGAATCAAGAGATATTATCTTTCTTCAAATCAGGAATCAGGAGATATTATTTTTCTTCAAATCAGGAAATATTATCTTCCTTCAAATCGGGAATCAGGAGATATTATCTTTCATCAAATCAGAAATCAGGAGATATTATCTTTCTTCAAATCAGGAATCAAGAGATATTATCTTTCTTCAAATCAGGAATCAGGAGATATTATTTTTCTTCAAATCAGGAAATATTATCTTCCTTCAAATCGGGAATCAGGAGATATTATCTTTCTTCAAATCAGGAATCAAGAGATATTATCTTTCTTCAAATCAGGAATCAAGAGATTTTATCTTTCTTTAAATCATGAATCAGGAGAAATTATATTTTTTTAAATCATGAATCAGGCAATATTATCTTTCTTTTAATCAGGAATCAGGAGATGTTTTCTTTCTTCAAATCAGGAATCAAGAGATATTATCTTTCTTCAAATCAGGTATCAAGAGAAATTATCTTTCTTCATATCAGGAATCAAGAGATATTATCTTTCTTCAAATCAGGAATCAGGAGATATTATCTTTCTTCAAATCAGGAATCAAGAGATTTTATCTTTCTTCAAATCAGGAATCAACAGATTTTATCTTTCTTTCAATCAGGAATCAATAAATATTATCCTTCTTTAAATCATGAATCAGGAGAAATTATATTTTTCTTAAATCAGGAATCAGGCAATATTATCTTTCTTTTAATCAGGAATCAGGAGATGTTATCTTTCTTCAAATCAGGAATCAAGAGATATTATCTTTCTTCAAATCAGGTATCAAGAGAAATTATCTTTCTTCAAATCAAGAATCAAGAAATATTATCTTTCTTCAAATCAGGAATCAGGAGATATTATCTTTCTTCAAATCAGGAATCATGAGATATTAGCTTCTTTCTTCAAATCAGGAATGAACAGATATTATCTTTCTTCAAATCAGGAATCAAAAGATGTTATCTTTTTTTAAATCAGGAATCGGGAGATATCAACTTCTTTCTTCAAATCAGGAATCAACAGATATTATCTTTCTTCAAATCAGGAATCAAGAGATATTATCTTTCTTTAAATCAAATAGTTATCTTGATTTTAAAAGAACCAAGATTATCACACCTAATACAGGTGCGGATCCAGGATTTTAAGTTAGGGGGGACTTAAAAAAATTGTGCCGAGCGGAGGGAGGCGCGAAAATGTTTGGAGTATTTCGTGTGAAAAATCACGATTTTACGCCAAAAAATCTTATTTTTTCCAATTTTAGGGTTGGACGCGCACCTGTTGCGCCCCCTTCCCCTGGATCCGCCCCTGTAATAATAACATAAGCTTTAATTCCAAACTACATGTAGATATTTGTTTATATCAAGGACAATTTGCAGTAAAAAAGCAAACAAATCAGTTAAATATGTGCCATCATGAGACTACTGTCAAAAGTAAACAGTTGATTATATATCTTGTACAGATTTGTGAAGAGGACTAACAGGATTGTAGGTGAAGTGGGTTAAAGGGTTTTATCTGTATTCTACACTGGCTTCAGTCCAAGTACTTTTTTTTTATTGCATCTGACACCTTCATTTACAAGATCTCAGTACTAACCTGTGTCAATTTCACATTTTAAATGTCATTTATATGCATATGAAAAGAAAAACTCCAATTACACTGAATAAATAGTACAGGTTTTCATTTAACATTGATTAAATGGTTCAAGATGAGATCTAATAAAAGGCTAGGATCAGGAATATAAAATTTACCAAATGTTCCTTACAGTAGATTTTACTTGAAGTAGTTTTACATATACTAAATATGCATTTTGACTTCCAAAACTTTAGTTTTCTTGCAATCTAGATGATCCAAAATATTATTGTAAAATCAAACAAAAGTAATTCATGGTAAAATACTAGTCTATATCTATGTATTGATTGGTATTGAACCAATTAGATTATGTCATCCAGAACAGCTGTTTTTATTATTATTTTTTTAGTCATCACTCAGGTAAAAAAAAATACATTTGTGTACTCCAACATTTTGACCCCCCATTTTCCCCCTCCATACATATGGCCAGACCAGTTACACTGCAGTTATAAGATAAATGACTATAATACAATTATTTTGCAGTAATACAATACTACATATGGCCTTATTTATGTATATATATATGTAATTATATATCCTGTATATAATTTATTTTTGTGTTATTTCTACTGTGACCTCTAACAGATGATTAAGAACTGGTTTTTATTACAAGTATATTATATTGATTTTCCTATAAAATGATCAATCTTATTTCATGTGTCATTGTAACCACTCCCAGTGTTGAGTATCATTCAATGACTTTGTCCCATATTTCTAAACATAGTAAATTTTAATTTGTCAGGCGAGACCCTTGAAGACCGGAAGTCTAAAATCATCAGTGATAGGGATTTTCCAAGTTTATGTTTAATGAATTTATATTAGGTCATCACAAGTGACGAGATCTTTTTCTTGTTTGGAAGAAATCAGTGCTATTTATGAACTGATGACACATTGTCATTGATCTCCAGGAACCAACTAAGATTAAAAAAAGATTTCTTGTCTCTGATGTCATTGATGATATCATTTTCTATCATGATTTCTACAAATTTTATATTATAATTAGTATTCCACACCATTGAAATAATATTCACAATTAAATTTGTTAAATATTGTTTTGAATTTATTTACAAAATGTATATGATCTATGATGACCCAGCGAGAAAAAGAAACAAAACAAAAATCCAACAAGCATCCACAATTTGAATGAGACTGAAAAAGATAACTCTTAGAATAACACTCTCTACCATAACACACAAAAATATACACAAAGTCAAGACGTACCAGACCATCAATAAAGTATGCTTCTTTATAGATTTGTTTTTATATAAATCTTCTTTCCTACCAGGGAATTATTTTACTTCAATATAAGGGACTTTTCAAGCTATCTGTATTAACTAAATCATGCTAAAATACTATAAACAGACCAAATGTATACCCAAGGAAACAAGTTTCCATAGTTATTAAAGTCTGTATTATAATAAATGAAGATTTAGAAGGTAAAAAAAACATATAAATGTACTGCATTATATGTAGCTGACATAATGAACATCATCATAATACCTCACATATTATAAATTAATATGATTGGTTTAAATAGCACCCTGTGACATTTGTTTATTCTGGTATATTTTCAAATTTTCGACTGCTGTGGTATATAACCAGTGCCGAATTTACCATTGTGCTTAGATGTGCTTAAGCACAGGGCCACGTCTTCAACACAACAAACCCCAAAAAATCTAGTTAACAAGTTTTGGCTAACATATCTTTGTATAATATGGCTTACAATTTATGTGATTTAATTGTATACCAAATTCACAACATCAAATATTTATTTTACAGATATTGAATATTTACATATTATTTTCAATTTTGTCCTATTTTATATTGATTTAATTGAAGATTAACACAACATGTGATCCTACATTTTGTATATGTAATGCAAAATTGTACATCATTCACAAAGTAGGTAGAAATGCATGTATGCCACTGAGTGAGACAGTCTGTCTTACAGACAGAAAGTTAGATTGTCACAAGAGGCCTTAAACTATTACTTCTAACTAATCGCTGCTCTTTAAAGTTGTCTTTTACTTGCCATAAAGCAAATTTCTCTCTACACAAAATCCTCATTTACAATGTACTTTTGATTCCAAGGGGAAGGGATGGGACATATTGGACATGTCCTCTCCACCATCAATATTTTTTACAGGATAAGAAAGTAAATGTTTTATTTGACTTCATTATCTATATCATTATATATACCAGTAAGCTTAAAGTAGACAAAATCATTGAAAAATTAAAAGTTATTTTTTTGCCATAAAATATATGTCTTTCACCCTTTCTTTCAACTTTTCAGAAAGATACCATGTCATTATATTTTCACTTATTAAATGCAGGAGTTGTGCATACAAACGGGGGTGAGTGTTATGGTGTTTAACGCCACTTTCAACAATATTTCAGTGAGACCGTGGAGATCAGTTTTATTGGTGGAGGAAACAGGAGTATCTGGAAAAAAATACTGACCTGCCACAAGTCACAGACAAACTTTATCACATAATGGTGTATTGAGTACACCTCCCCTGAATTGTTTATACTTTTGCATTGGATGGCTTCTTTTCCTGTCATTGGCACTATCTTCTTCCCAAGGACAGTGGACCTTATGAATCAATATTGTATATAATATCTATTCTCTATGTAACCCAGTTTCAAGTCAGTTAAAACAGTCAAAAATAAATACTACGTTGTTGTGTCAAACTAAAGTACAAACTAATTTTGTGGTCTGTGTTATTAAAATGACAGACATCCACTCTTATTGATTTGATGCTAGTAAACTGCTGAAATGTTCACTTTATTTATTTCAGTTTATCTGCAGAAAACCAATGAATAAAAAAGGCCTATAATCTCTAGGGTTAACAAAATACTAATTCTTAAAAGAAAACATTACCTAAATACAGGGACTTTCCTGTAGTGTTGTAACATTGTGTGGCCATTTGTTTCTTACTATTTGTGGTACATGTACATGTGAACACAAGACTTCAAAATAGCCAAATATGACAGGGCCAGACATATCAAAAATCCAAGACAACTTGCCACCACATATTCCGCATCGCCATTAAAAACTCTTTCATATTTTGCTACACAGCCAATGAAATTACGAACTGCATGCTCTGTTTGGTAAGTATTATTTTTCAGTTACTGATTTCCCCTTATGACTTAAAGCAACAATTGCTTTCACGTGGGTTTTGGACTGCTCATGATCAGTAACAGCCGATGCTCTTAAGCTTGAGTAACCGCTTATGAAGGGATTACTGATTTTATCACTTTGGAAAAATTCAATGCATGTAGTGCATGTCATCACCTTGTTTTCCTCGCTAAAAACTAACCAAGGTCGCTCTGTTTGCCATTTGGCATTTTGAGGAACATTTCCTGTCATGACGATTTGTTTTATACTCCTGTTTCTTTTTCTGTTTTTCATCATAATTTTTAATTTGTTTGCTTTTTTTCCCGGGATCGCCCCAGGATAAATTCTCAACAGCGACATTTTGAGGAATCGGTCATTATTTGTGTCGAAAGGACTGGACCAATCAAACACCTTCTCTCAAATTATGAATCTTTCGTACCTAACCATGTCGGACCATTATGCTCCGATTTTTTAACAATGGACAGTGTACCAAAAAATTAGGTTTTAAGAACACATTTAATGAAGAATACGAACTTTATCAACCTAAAGAAACTTACGAATATATATTTTCAAAATACAAATACAATGTAGTTAAAATGATATTCGTTTTGGTTTATTTTAAAGACCGATCTAGTCGAATGCAGATCTATGTCAGTCTGTGCCAAAAACATTTTGACAAACTAGCAGTTTAAAAGAACTTTTAGCTCACCTTGCCAAAGGCAATGTGAGCTTTCGCCATCACTTGGCGTCTGTCGTCCGTTAACTTTTCACATTTTTATCCTCTCCTCTGAAACCCCTCAGCCAAATGAACTGACACTTGGTAGGAAGCATCTATGGAAGGTCCTCTGTTAAGATTACACATTTCGTCCCGATCCGTTCACAGACATGGCCGCCACAGACAATTCTTGTTTCTGATTGGTCGATTTCTAAAAACCTTCTCCTCTGAATTCGCTTTGCCTAATGAACCGAAACTTGATAGGAAGGATCTATGAAAGGTCATCTATAAAGAATGCTCGTTTTGTCCTGATCCGTTGACAAACATGGCCGCCACAGGCAATTCTTTTTTCTGATTGGTCGATTTCTAAAATTCTTCTCCTCTAAAACCGCTTTGCCAAATGACACGAAATTTTGTAGGAAGCATCTATGAAAGGTCCTCTATAACGATCGCCCATTCTGTCCCGATCCGTTGACAAACATGGCCGCCACAGACAATTCTTGTTTCTGATTTGTTGATTTCTAAAAAAACAACATTCCTCTGCAATCACTTTGCCAAATGAACCGAAACTTGGTATGATGCATCTATGGGAGGTCCTCTATAAGGATTGCTCATTTCGTCCCGATCCATTAATAAATATGGCCGCCACAGGCAATTCTTGTTTCTGATTGGTCGATTTCTAAGCATCTTCTCCTCTGACACCGCTTTGCTAAATGAACCGAAACGTGGTAGGAAGCATCTATGGAGGTCCTCTATGGGAATTGCTCATTCCGTTTTGATCCGTTAACAAACATGGCCGTCATAGGCAATGGGGTTCACCTATCCCATTCCCGACAGGTGGCGCATGTGTACTATCAGTTATTCGATTCCAAGATGGCGGACGGCGATCAGCTGTGGTCAGTGCCGAAGCTCGAATATGATCTACTACGCCGAAATGCATCGACAAACGTTCGAAAAACTGACTTGATTGACAGGTACATATTACATCGAAAACCCAAGCATGCGATTTATGTTCGTTACTTTTCAATATTATTGTATTTGTTGAATGTCCAAGTTGCCCCGACTGAAAAGAAAACATCATTAAAATTATGATGACGGATCAGTTTGAATGTGCTTTCGTGACAGGATTCAGAGACAAGACCAGGAGAATTTGTCATATTTATGCTATCCATTATAATTGAAAAAGAAGATTTTGAAGTTAACTGCCTTTATAAAACCAGATGGGATTCATATCTTGGCATAGGTGAGGGGGAAAAAATCATTTTTATTAAAAAAACTAACCCAACTTTTATTAAATATTCAAAAACAACACATTGAAAGCATCATATATATGTCATCATTCAGAATGTCAAAAAACAGGCATATTTTCAATAGAAACAAATTATGGGGCTTTCAATAGGGATACGTACCCTCATACGTTTTTTAAGAAACATTTTACATTTAAAAAAAAACAACATTTTATCTTTGAAATATAAATACACAATCATGTGTAATTACCTCAATAAATATACTAATTTAAATGATGCTCATTACATTCGGTATACATCTTTATGAAATTTGTACAAAAAATGTATTCCTTATTTGTCTGGTATATTTCAAAACTGTGCAGCAATTAAAAAAAAGAAATAAAAGTCACTATGGTTTCAAAACATATCCTTGTCCAAATATCCTTATACCCTTGGCTAAATGGACAATATATGCTTCCATACTAAAGTAAAAAAGTTTTTTTTCTTAAATTTAATGCCAAAAATGAGGGAAAAACAATTCCCCCCTCCATCAATTTTTAAAAGTCGGGAGGGCAATTTGTCAGCCATTAAATATTTGTCTTTTTGTCATGTTATACTTGTATATTTATATCATATATTGTTATTAAAGTCATATATTGACCCTTTAAGTTTAAGACTATTTAAGCGAAGGGGCTAGTCGCTGCTAACAGTAGCTAGAGAAAAAAAAGGTTTCATGAATCACGAAAACATTAACAACTTTTTAATGAATATTATTACCTGATGTAATCAGTGTCAATAAATACACAATTTAATCATTTAACTATCCTATGGTGAAGATTAAAATACATGTACATCTATAGTTAATAATATGTCGTATATACAGTCCTTTGTACAAGACGCTTTTGAAGTACCTGTACTTGTTTGAGTGGTTTATTTATCTGTATGTGTACTTTGTGTAACATTACAATCATTATGGCTTCTATAGTACAAGGTAGTACATTTCAATAAAGTTGAAAAGATGTCAGTTCAAATCTGACTGGAAGCTAATCTATGAGCTTTTTAATGTGTGTTTGATGATATTGACTGTATTAACTAACTTCAACTAAGCAACTTGGGCACAAGTCCCTTGCTTAATGAAAGTTTTGAAGGACTGCTCCTTTTTCAGTGTGATTTTTATACGACCACAGAAATTTTGTTGTGTTGGTATTATGTTATGGGTCTTAAGACAAAATGGTTTCCTATCTCATCGGTGGTGTAATGGTTAGCATTCTCGCCTTGAGTGTGTTAGATCCACGGGATAGAGTCCCAGTCTGGTCAAACCAAAGACTATAAAATTGGTATGTGTTGCTTCTCTACTATTAAAGCATGCAAGTAAGAACAAAGACTGGCCGCCTAGGAATCGGAATATTAATTAGTGTGCCCGGGTGGAGTGACATGTCTTCCCACTCACTTGTTTTCTTTATTAGACACCAACAATTGTATTAGTGAAAGAGGGAGGGGGCATGGGATTTTTTATGTCTGTCAGTAGAGAATCCAATTTTAATTCCAAGCATCGGGTAGATCAAAAATATTTTCTATACATACATGAGATAAAAGATACATGCATACGAGACCTAAAAAAATAATTGTGTGCTTAGGGTTACCAGTAACCCTTTGAAAAAGGTTAGGTAAAGGTGACCAGGATTTTTTTTGCAATGGATATATTGGGCATGCAGATGTTCCAAGACTGTGCTTGTTGAGAACAAATTATAAAATAGCTACGATTTTAGGCACTAAATTTTAGGTAGGGTCGAGTTAACCTAAACAAGCAATATTTTTTTAGAGCTGAGGTGTATTCAGGTCTACTTTAAAATTTGGACATAGTGGAAAATAAACGAATTGTATTCTAACTCAGTAGTAAAATTGTTAGTGCTTTATGTCTTATTAAATATATTGAACACTATGCTTAGATGAGCCATTCCTTAAGTAAAAATAATATAAACTTTTTATTCAATCAACACTGGAAGACATCTAACATAATAATCCCTACACTGTGAACCCGATGTCCTTGATTGGGCTTGAGATGTCATTATGTGCCGAGCAAACCACTGGCGTCCAAGGAACTCTCGTCGCATGGTCAGTCTTCTTGATAGCTACCCCCATCTTGTTAAACACAGCATTTATGGCATTTTACACGAATACATATACATTTTTTGTAAATCAATATCGTAGTTTACATTAGTTACGTTATTGATGCTAGCCGAGGAGTTCCGAAAGTAATAACTCATGGAACACATGGTTATTGGTCGATTTCTAAAACAGTTTTTCCTCTGAAATCGCTTGGTCAAATGATATGAAACTTGGTAGGAAACACCTATGGAAGGTCCTCTATAGAGATTGCTCATTTCGTTTTGATCCATTAACAACCATGGCCGCTACAGGCAATTCTTGTCTTAGATTGGTCGATTTCTAAAAATCTTCTTCTCTGAAACTGCTTTGCCAAAATGAACCGAAATTCGGTGGGAAACACCTATATGGAAGGTTCT
The DNA here is from genome assembly GCA_963383655.1 of Bathymodiolus septemdierum. Classification (NCBI taxonomy): domain Eukaryota; kingdom Metazoa; phylum Mollusca; class Bivalvia; order Mytilida; family Modiolidae; genus Bathymodiolus; species Bathymodiolus septemdierum. Next base: position 10,735,809 of record OY726521.1, read on the forward strand.
GTATTAAGTTTCCTCAAAGCATAATGTAAGGTGAGCGACACAGGCTCAGCCCACAGAGTCTCTAGGTTCTATTTGATTAAGCAAATGTTATGCCATTTTTACTAGCCCGAACCAATTTTTCCTAGACAGAGGCAAAGAGCTACTGGTTTGTGGCACAGACTGCTATGTTCGGGACGAACTATATTTCTTTAATGGATGCTACTCGATTAGGATTACGCAATGGTCAAGGGCATGCTATTGCAAGAAAGATCAACTTTAAAGATACTGTTTGACGGTCCGACAAAGAGAAAATTGCTTCCTGACCGAAGTAGAGAGCAAATTTTTACCGGATTTTCGGACCGATATGCCGAAAACATCGTCGGACCGGTTTGATTTTTACCTGTCAAGTCCGACGGTCCGGCTATTTCGATATGTCTGCAGGGCTCTACAATTCATACCAGCTTCCACTAGTCCTCGGCTAGTAAGGGAACATTTTTTACTCGCAACAAAAGTATGTTTTTAGCCAGATTATATAAAGATACCAATTCATCTAATACTACTAAGTATATAACTCCAATATGTACTTATTTGTACATAATTATTAATGCTCTGAATGAGACAGAAGATGTTTACTCTCCTTGACTCAACCCCACTTCTAGGCTGGTGAGTTTATGATGTTCAATGCCACTTTCAACAATATTTCAGTTATATCAGTAATAATACCCATTCTGTAAAATGATGTAGTAGAACAATTAAATGCTTTTATGATGTCACGATTTTTTCGCCAAGTCGTCATTTTCCCACCCACAAATTGTCCCGCATTACTGTAGGACCACAGTTATCGCAAAAGGGTCTATTTTGACAAATTCATTCTATATTTGAATCAAAAGGGTACTCTGGAAGCAAACATATGATGTAATTGTATTTACTTTCGATGTTTACCCAGTAGAAATAAAGCATAAATTTTGTGAATTTAAGTTTATGCTCATTTTGTCATGGATGTCATGCAATATCTATATATGTTGCTAGTATTGTCGTTGACTAATTATGATGTTTATTAAATAGTTGTTATTAAAAAAGCATATATAGGAATACAAACGTGTCTAAATATCTATCATTATATCAAATAAACCCAATACTGGCAATAGACCTACATGTTCTTGACCAATCTATAGTTTTATCATACTGTTTATTTAGATTTTGCCCAAAAATGAAAACGGAAGTCTTGCAATATTATGAAAAGCTTGATATGTTGCTTTTCTACACGATTAACAGAAATTTGGGAATACATAAACATGTATATGTTGCTTTCAGTGTGATACATTAAATATACATTGCAGGAAGTCTTGTGACGCTATGACTAGACTATCTAAGCCCAGGAAGGTTGCATCTCATCTTAATATTAGTATTGCAACACAAGTATCTAATTAATAAAACGATAAGTTTTACATTATTTTCTTCAAAATCATGGTGATCGGTATAAGCAATTGTCACATACAATGGTCAACTGTCAATCATACGTTGTGAACCACCTAGAAAACAACAAAATCCTCTATGAACTTCAACATGGCTTTCGTCACAATCGCTCATGCGAAACTCAACTTCTTTCATTCATCCAGGAATTATCAGAAGCAGACAACAAAAATATCCAGACAGATCTAATAATGATGGATTTTGCAAAGGCTTTCGATAAAGTCCCCCACCGCAGAGTTCTCTACAAACTAAACAAATATGGTATTTCTGGACCTACACTTCACTGTATCTCAGTTGTTCTTACTAATCATACACAAACAGTGGTGATTGATGGAAAGTCATCATCTACTGTGCCTGTCACATCTGGTGTTCCGCAAGGAACGGTCCTGGGTCCCGTCTTGTTCTTGGTCAACATTAACGACCTCTCTGATTACTTGACACACAGTCAGCCCAGGCTGTTCTCGAACGACAGCATCATATACATGCCCATCAAATCCCAGCATGATTGTAATAAATTACAACAGGATCTTGATGCAGCAGCCAGATGGGAGAGAGACTGGCTAATGGCTTTTCACCCTGACAAATGTTCAGTACTGTCTGTCACTAAAACGAAGCAACCAATACAACACATTTACATCCTCCATAACCATATACTTGAATATGTGAACTCAGCTAAATATCTTGGTATAACAGTACAGTCTAACCTCAAATGGGATAAGCACATCAACAAAGCACTGGGTTTCTTAAAATGAAACCTAAAAATATCAAGCCAACAAATATAAATCCAGGCGTACCAAGCGCTCGTCAGGTCAACATTAGAGTACTCATGCTCTATCTGGGACAGTCACACATCTGAATCCATTAAAAATACTGAGATGGTCCAACGACGAACTGCTCGGTACATCTGTAATAGATACCACCCAGCATTGTTTCAAATATGCTCAATGTAATAAACTTGCCATCACTTCCGGAACGTAGACTTCACACAAGATTGGTTATGATGTACAAAGTATCATTCCATCTTGTCGCTGTACCATCAGACATATTAATAGTTTCAGACACAAGGACCAGGAAGTATCACCCCCTAACATATAGGCAAATACATACTTCTAAAGACACATATAGACATTCATTCTTCCCATACACAATACCACAGTGGAACCAACTCCCTATGCATACGCTTAATTTGTCCATATACCTTCAGTCGTCTGCTTCAGAGAACAGCTAACATCTGCTGTTCCCTGCAACCTACTATAGTTTTCTTCACTAAAAGTTCGTTTCTGCACTAATTTACTTTCACATCATTTACAAATTAAATTGTTATTGTTTCTTTTTGGCACATTTTAAATAATTTTTGTATATAGTCCACCATGCAACAGTGTGTAATGATTGGAGGTCGATGGCATACTGTATACCAAAAGAAGAAGACCAAGCGGCTATCCCCCTTTTCGGGAGCGTCGACACGAGTTTTGTTTTTATTTGTGACCAACACTTTTTGGGACTTAATTGAAACTTACCATTTATAATTAGAAAATACAGCATGCAAAATAAAACTAGACTTTTTGAATATTCCATGTTTCAGTCCTCTGAAATTACATATGACTAAAAATCCTCATAAATGTTACACTGTCACAACCAAACTATTTGAAATGACATCCGCCATAGTTGACTCAACTTTAGTTTACCCAGAATGCATAGCAAACAGGTATCTTCCACCTGAGAGACCCGTGAAGAGGATACGGTATATTAACTCCAAATGAAAAGGTGTGAATTTGATATGTTAGAGGAAAATGATCTTGTTAAATTTTATGTGTGTTTTAACTTTTCTTTGTGATACCTGTTAGTTATTTAATGGAAGTACACTGTTACTAGGATTAATTATACTTTTTAATCGTCACAACCTCAGACTATTCAACATTGCCATTTTGAAAATACTTGCCTGTTTGTCTGTGGTGTTACTGTCAATGGTGTTACTATAAAGATTGTGTTACACCACCTACATTTAGCATTACAATTGTGAATAAACACATTATTCCATAAACAGTAATATTCAGAACAAAATATTGCTCTTTAACCTATGCAGAGAAATTGTTCAAACATCGTGATTTACTTTAAAATATCATTTAGCAAACTGGTGGGAGTATACTGTTTAGAACTGGTAACACCAGGGACACATCTTCATAACACCATGGACAACAACTCTGCTATGTTTTTGGCAAGGGAGAATAACAATTCTAAAACATATCTCCAGTTAATGCCATTTATTCAAATGACGAAAACAACAAATATTTACATTTACATGAAAACAAGGAGTGCATGGTGTTAAATAATACATGCACTCCCTTTCAACTAAAATATTTCCGAAGACAAAAAGGGGTGGCGCTAAAAACGGCCAAAGCCCGCTTTTGATAAGGAGTGAAATGGAAATATCAAATAGTGGGCAAATGCCAAACCCAGAGTTGCTGCTCAAATTAATGGATGGGAATACAACTTATACATAACAAATTACAACACATGTATATAATTAAAACAAAATAATACTATATGTATGAAATAACAAAATGTGAATAGATATCTAACTCGATAGTAAGAAGGGTACAGCAACCAAATGTTGACATGTACCCTACAAACATCTGTACTTAAACATGCATTGTTAGTATCATGAGCCACCAGTTACAAATGTCTACTCTAATAATCGTATGTGTAATATGACAATAAGTTGAATAACAAAGTGGGAGAGGCGTTAAGGTGCAAAATTGGCCCCACATTGTATTAAAAAATAATGCTTGACATAGAATAAAAACAATTTACTAATTTAATTGCTATAAAAAAAGAAATCCAAAAAATATATCTTTCCGTGAGATTGGGTGCGCTATGACGTCATAATGACATCATAATTAGACGGATAATGCTAAAAATGGACTATAAACGACATATTCAATGTACATTTTAGCTATTTCATATACCTCCACAGTCTTCCACCAACACCAAATTGAGCAGTTGTTTTGAGTATAGAGGGTTAATGATTGTATCAAATTTTTGTGTTGGTGGAGGATTGTGGAGGTTGTTAAATATTAATTTATTAATAACCTCGGTCAGACCCTTAAAATCAATATTTTCACTCTTCTGATTGTATATATGATACCATTATGTATATATACACAATCTCTGTACATTTTATGATTCATTTCAAGTAATACCATAGGAACTACTGTGGATGCTGACTTACTCAGCCACTAAGTAATGAAATTCATCAGTAAATAACTTGTTTCTGTAAATAATTGCATCTATTTTAAATACAGTTTGTGTACATTGAAACCAGGAGAAAAACTCAGTGCATACAGCCCGGCGTCAATGCGATGAAAAGAACTGGGGACTATAAGTGCCATATATGGCCCCATATTTAATGAATCATTATCTTAGAAAATACTTGATTAAAATGTGATGTGTTTTATTTTATAGACGATATCATACGTTTGAAGTTAAAACTTGCTTCCAACAAAATCGATACGTATTTGACGTCATTGTGACGTCATGAGCGTTATTTGTTTTCTGTATTTCGTGGAATTTTCCCCGCGATATTTCGACGGTTTTCGAAGAAATTAAGCACCTCCGTAGTCGTGCACCAGAAAATATTTTACCAGATTATTAAAATAAATAAAACACAAATATTGTTAAAGTATTTTTTTGGTACACGAGGTGTTAAATTTCTTGAAAAACGACGGGAAAATGTTCAAATATTACAAGCGCTTAGATGACGTTTTGATGTTTGAGAAGCAATCTTTGCCGTAAAAAACAATGGTATGTCGGCACGTAACAGTTATATAACATAAAAATAAAGTAAACACCACTTCATCCAAAATAGTTTTGTTTCATCAGTCCCCAATTATTGATTATATATTTTCTTCCGGAATACTGAAATAGTTATTACTACCGGGATACTGAAGTAGGTGTAATGGTCTATCGAAGCTACTTCTAAAATGAAGTAAAATAGTTTGATCCAAAAGGAGTAGATATTTTTTGGGCACAATCCAACATATCTTTGAGAAGAGTTTGAAGATACCGAAGGGGCAATCAGAATCCGTATATCCGTTCTGTCATGTGCATAAGTTATTGTTTGCATGATTGATAGACAATATTCATTATTTTGTTTTCTAGCTTCTGAACTGTCGATCGAGAAAAAAATTGAATATTCTAGACAGGTAGCACATAGCCAGTCAATGGGGTTTGCAATTAATAATTCGCTTGCACAATACCGACCCAACACCACAAGGTGTGGAAAACAGAAATATTTTTCTGTGGCTTAAATGCGTATTAACTGCATTACACATAAACTGTATGATTCTGTTTGATAAAGTCCTTTAACTAGAACAGAAATAAAATGTACGCTTGAGTGAAACAGATGTTGTAATAAAATATCGTGAACGTGATGTACAAGTTTGAAAGCTTTCAAAGTATATTTTAAATGAGGTTGAAACGTGTCGCCAATTGATATCAATTCGGTTGTATTTCATTTTGACGATTTTAATTACGGAAGACAATCACAATCATATTTTATTTTAATAATTGCAACTCAGCTGGTTTTTTTCATAGATTATTATGTTATATTAAATGCATGTTTTATATATGTGCTTCAAAAGCTTCCTTCTTCACAAATAACATTTTATTGCTTATCTGCTGAAATATCTAAAAACCAGCGTTACCGTATCATTTTACATGTGTAGACCCTCTCTACTGCTTTTTGAATAATAACAATAGAAGCAGAGCCGTCTTAACAGCATCACGGGCCCCCGGGAAAAGCAGTGCACTGGGGCTCATACCTACACAACCACTCATAGGAAAAAAATTATAATAAAATGAAAAAATATATATCACACTGTCGGAACAGTTCCAACATTCAATAGAAAAATTGTAGAAATATTATCATTTAGTGTCCGTCGTCTGTTATCCATAACTTTTCATATTAATATTTAATATTTTTCTTAGAAACTGCAAAACCAAATGCTTTTATTATTTTACGTTATTCAGTTTTGGGACTATTTGGTAGCGCATGTATATATAGTACATGTTTATGCAAAACGCACATGCATCAACGCTTACCTCGCCATGACCAGACCCAAAGGGTCTAAGGTATTATCATCACATTGCGTCCAGCGTGGTCTGTAAAGTTTTAACATTTACATTGGAGGGATGTAGGAGAGGTGTGTATTCAGTGCCGTCTTAGCGCATGGGCACGCGGGACAGGACTTTCCCGGGGGCCCACGAGCATAGGGCCCCATGTTTATCTATGTATGTTGTGTACTATATGTTTTTCTAAGGTTTAAACACTGACTTTGTTGGAAATGCCAATACAATATATATATATGTTTAATTTGTGTGCATAAGTTATTGTTTGCATGATTGACAGACAATATTCATCATATTGTTTTCTAGCTTCTGAACTGTCGATCGAGAAAAAAATTGAATATTCTAGACAGGTAGCACATAGCCAGTCAATGGGGTTTGCAATTAATAATTCGCTTGCACAATACCGACCCAACACCACAAGGTGTGGAAAACAGAAATATTTTTCTGTGGCTTAAATGCGTATTAACTGCATTACACATAAACTGTATGATTCTGTTTGATAAAGTCCTTTAACTAGAACAGAAATAAAATGTACGCTTGAGTGAAACAGATGTTGTAATAAAATATCGTGAACGTGATGTACAAGTTTGAAAGCTTTCAAAGTATATTTTAAATGAGGTTGAAACGTGTCGCCAATTGATATCAATTCGGTTGTATTTCATTTTGACGATTTTAATTACGGAAGACAATCACAATCATATTTTATTTTAATAATTGCAACTCAGCTGGTTTTTTTCATAGATTATTATGTTATATTAAATGCATGTTTTATATATGTGCTTCAAAAGCTTCCTTCTTCACAAATAACATTTTATTGCTTATCTGCTGAAATATCTAAAAACCAGCGTTACCGTATCATTTTACATGTGTAGACCCTCTCTACTGCTTTTTGAATAATAACAATAGAAGCAGAGCCGTCTTAACAGCATCACGGGCCCCCGGGAAAAGCAGTGCACTGGGGCTCATACCTACACAACCACTCATAGGAAAAAAATTATAATAAAATGAAAAAATATATATCACACTGTCGGAACAGTTCCAACATTCAATAGAAAAATTGTAGAAATATTATCATTTAGTGTCCGTCGTCTGTTATCCATAACTTTTCATATTAATATTTAATATTTTTCTTAGAAACTGCAAAACCAAATGCTTTTATTATTTTACGTTATTCAGTTTTGGGACTATTTGGTAGCGCATGTATATATAGTACATGTTTATGCAAAACGCACATGCATCAACGCTTACCTCGCCATGACCAGACCCAAAGGGTCTAAGGTATTATCATCACATTGCGTCCAGCGTGGTCTGTAAAGTTTTAACATTTACATTGGAGGGATGTAGGAGAGGTGTGTATTCAGTGCCGTCTTAGCGCATGGGCACGCGGGACAGGACTTTCCCGGGGGCCCACGAGCATAGGGCCCCATGTTTATCTATGTATGTTGTGTACTATATGTTTTTCTAAGGTTTAAACACTGACTTTGTTGGAAATGCCAATACAATATATATATATGTTTAATTTGTGTGCATAAGTTATTGTTTGCATGATTGACAGACAATATTCATCATATTGTTTTCTAGCTTCTGAACTGTCGATCGAGAAAAAAATAAAATATTCTAGACAGGCAGCATATAGCCAGTCAATGGGGTTTGCAATTAATATTTCGCATGCACAATAGCGACCCAACATCACAAGGTGTGGAACATAGAAATATGCTTTTGTGGCTTAAATGCGTATTAACTGCATTACAAATAAACTGTATGATTCTGTTTGATAAAGTCCTTTAACTAGAACAGAAAAAAATGTACGCTTGAGTGAAACAGATGTTGTAATAAAATATCGTGAACGTGATGTACAAGTTTGAAAGCATTTCAAAGTATATTTTAAATGAGGTTGAAACATGTCACCATTTGATATCAATTCGGTTGTATTTCATTTTGACGATTTTAATTACGGAAGACGATCACAACCATATTTTATTTTAATAATTGCAACTCAGCTGTTTTTTTTCATAGATTATTATGTTATATTAAATACATGTTTTATATATGTGCTTCAAAAGCTTCCTTCTTCACAAATTAAGTTGCATTGCATATCTGCTGAAATATCTAAAAACCAACGTTACCGTAGCATTTTACATGTGTAGACCCTCTCTACTGCTTTTTGAATAATAACAATAGAAGCAGAGCCGTCTTAACAGCATCACTGTTTTTCCCGGGGACCCGTGATGCTGTTAAGACGGCTCTGCTTCTACTGTTATTATCCAAAAAGCAGTAGAGAGGGTCTACACATGTAAAATGCTACGGTAACGTTGGTGTTTTGATATTCGTTTCAGCAGATAAACAATACAAATTAATTTGTGAAGAAGGAAACTTTTGAAGCACATCTATAAAACATGTATTTAAGGAAACTTTTACTACTCTGATTATTAAATGAAAATGAAAACGACGATTGTATTACATGACGTTTACAATGACGTAACTTATCCGGAATATTTACACGTCCGCAATCGATATTACATCAACCCTACGTCCTTTAAGTGTCGTTTTTCAGCATTTGTTTATTAAATTAAAAAAAATGCAATAGCACAACGGCATCCCGAAGACTGATCTTGAAAAAATGTTAACAGTCAACAGACTTTATCATTAAATACGACATTTGCATATGGCAAAGAATACAGGGATTGAATGTAGCAAGAAAAATCCCATAGAACTCGAACATAGAATTTGAAGAATAGCATATCCCCAATCCGCCGGTTCCTTCATTACTTGTTTTGAACATCGTTATGCCGTTCTTCTGCTCGACTTTAGTGGTCACGATGCTACTTTCTCTTTAATGTGATCACGTGACCTCTGTGATTGATTTCTCATATATATTTTTTTTCAATTTGAGTAGATCACACATAATTTTATTGTTTTATGGCTTAAATGATTAAAATGAATGCATTTTCGCGTGTATTGAACCAAAAAGTAAAAACACGTTGTTTTTTATGGATTTCCAATACGGTTGTTTCGAATCATTTCCATTCCGTCAAAATGTTGTTATTTTCGTCCGCCAGATCACGTGATTTTGATGGAATGCATCAATCGTAACTACTCGGCCATTCTCGCTACCCTTCCAATAATATATCATTATATGGCCGAGTAGTTACGATTGGGAATGCATAGCACTAGATTTCCGGTGTAAATTTACACAACAAAAGCTTCAATCGATATGTGTCGTTTTAGCGTTCGATCTTCAGCTTGAAAAAATCTTTTAGCTACACGATTAATCATATGGTTGTAAGCTTGTCCATTCATAAATATATATGAAATACTTGATTGTAAAATAATTATCTATCGGCAACCACTTTTCATGGGACATCTGATTCCATGGCTTGTTATCAGTTTATTAAAAAAAGAATAATAATTCTCACAGGTTCCTAGCTAAAATCGTTACACATTAAACATTTTGCTTCACACCATTTCCAAAAATATGTCCATAGTATAAAAAAAGCGATCTTTAAATATTGGACTTCTCTCAACCCGCACCTTGGCATTTTTTTTTTATAGATTTATGATGGTTGTCCCTAAAAATGTACTGGAATATATCATCGCATTGGTTGTCGTTAAGAATAAAGCACGGTTAGAAAAGTGTTTAAAAAAATTTCAAATATGACAAAGTTCTATTGTCCCAATAAATCTATCTATTACTTCTTTAAGGTTAATACCAAAATTTCGACCAGTTTTCGACAATCAATGTTAATAAGATTCTGAATTGATATGACCTCAATATGTACATTATCAATGTCATAGCAGACGATGAAACCAAAATTGGTCTGTATGAGATATATTTTTTAAATGATTAAAGCTTTGTTAAGGTGACGAAAAAACTAATTACGAAAACTACAATTTGAACGTGAAATAATAGACGTGGTACGTAGTTCTTACATTTAAAGATGACATTTTTAGATCAGATTTCTTGAGATCATTCATGCAATTTCAGCATCATAATATAACCTCTGACAAATGAAGCGATCAAAATAATGCGAGATTCTATCACGTGAAACAAACCGTCGAAAACAGGAGACCGTCGAAAATGGGTGACGTTGCGACATTACTATTCGTTCACTTTAATTTCATAATACAGTTCCGAAACATGTTTGTATTCCTGAAATCAATCCACATTGCATATTAAGTCAAATGTATGCTTTGTTTACTGAGTTTTATTATGCTTTGTGTTTGCTTTTGTTTTTCTTTTTTTCTAAAGATATGCATGATAATACAATGATACGTACGTTCTGTATTCTGAAAAAAAATGGCGTTCAGTGCTTTTCATTACCTGACTTTGTCGGTCCGCTGTGAGGAATTAGATGCACAAATTAACTAACTGTATTTATTTCTGAAAAGCACATATTGTGAATACATTTTGGAAATATTTTTATCGACATCTGCGGTGGGGCCGATTTTGTCCCTTATAGCTGCCAGTCCTTTGACTAGATATCTATCGCAATTTAGTAAGAAGGGTACATCAAATAAATGTTGACCTGTACTCTGCAAACACTGTTCTACAAAATGCATTGTTCGTATCATGAGCCACCAGCTACAAATGTCTAAATCTAATAATTTTATATCAACAATAAAAGCAAATTAATAGAAACAGTAATAATGTAATATAAAAAAAACATGAGCAGGCAAATCCTGACCTCATGTAAAAAGGCGAGTGGAAAACACACACCCACAGAAAAATATTTGTGCATAACCACGTGGTTTATAAGTTAAACGAGGAAATGCGGATATATCTCTGAACTGCATTTGAGTTCCTTCTTCCTAGTTGTCTTATATATGGTTCCGAAAAACCTAAGGTAGTCGCATGGGTAGCAGCCCCTGTACGAAAACAGTAACCTTTGTAAAATTTTGGATCGATGCCTAAAAATTTCAAGATAAAAGTTAATTGTCCTGTTACGTAACTGTGTGTAACTGGGGTTCCCCCAATGTTTTGAAACAGGGAATCATCTACACGACTGTGGTTTTCTAGATGAGAGTGTACAGCTGTAACTGGACATAATTGCGAATTATTGTGATTTGCTTCGATCGTGATTGTAACTGGCTGATTATTCTTAATATTTTTATAGAGTCTTATGACCAATGTGAGACTCTGTGGACGTCGATTGCAGTATGTAAATGATACATCCTGTTTTTGGATAACTGAACCGACCTCCTTAGGTGAACGTACTAACATTTCGCCCAAGCGCAAAAATGCGTTAAAGGCCAATAGAAAAACTGCTTTAAGTAACGTTTTTGTGAAGTTGTTGTCAATACATTTATCTATACCATCAATAATTTTCTCCAAAATTTGCTTTGTAATAGGTAGACGGGTATCATGTGACTTTCGAAGGTTGTTGCATACTTTGAGGAGTTTTTTTTCTACGAAGGCACTGGTTGGGTAAAAAATTCCTGAAATTTTATGAATGTAGCTAATTGCGGAAACGTGAGAAGTAATAGTGGATGGACTGTATGATTTATCAAACAGAGCACCAATGAAATTACAAATTTGAATCACAGAAATGGGCAACCTTGTTATAGACTTGTCAAAGATAAAAATTAAATTCCATGAGTGTTTGAATCATTTTCTTTCTGACCATGACAGAGAGGATCTTAATAAAATTATTGCTGAGCTATTCAAATTGTCTGCAGGTGTTCTGGTATTTCCGCTGGGGTAAGATTCAGCCAAGGAGCAACTTGTCTGGCCTTCTGAAAGTGGAAACGAGACAACTTGTCAGCTACTATGTTAGACTTTCGTGCAATATGTTTTGCACGAAACACAATGTTGTATGAAAGGGTGCATAAAACCAATCTCCGTATCAAACGCATTAAAATCTTAACCCTGCAGGACTGTTTATTCAAAACATCTACAACAGCCTGATTATCTGACAGAAACAAAACTTTTGAATTTACCATATATTTCCCCCATAATTCCAACGCAATAACAATAGGATAAAGCTCCTTGACCGTTATTTGGTGGCAGTGTAAAGATTTGGTCCATAAATTTGCAAACCACCAGCTACCAAATACGGCGGCATAGCCTATATTTCCTGATGCGTTCGTAAATAGTTTTAAGTGGTCAGATGAGATCCAATTATCAGATAGGAAAACTGATTTACCATTGAAAGACTGAATAAAGACTGACCAGGCATGTAAATCTGCCCTTGCTTCACAATTTAATTTCACAAAATAAAACGGGTTGGTAATATTTCTGATCAAATCAATGAGTCGACGTAAAAAGAGTTTTCCCAGGCGTACTACTAGACATGCAAAATTAAGTAACCCAATCAAAGATTGTAACTCTGTTAATTTGAGTTTATTTCTATGTTTAGCTGATGCTAGCACTTTGTTAACTTTGTCAATTTTTTCTTGTGGTAGTCGGTATTCCATATATACCTCGATACCGTATATGGTGATGACAGCAGTAGGTTGAACAGTTTTTTTTTCGCCTTGATAGGAATCCCTAATATAGAGCATAAAGTCAGGAATTTATCCAGATCTTGTTGGCATTTATCTGATTTTGGGGAACCCACAAACAAAATATCATCCAAGATATGTGACATGCCTGCCACCTGATATTTAGTTTCCATCATCCATTGTAATGCACAAGAAAAACAAATTCAAAAATTGTACATGAGCTACTAGCACCCATTGGTAAACATTTGTCATAATAATAAAACCCATTCCAAGTCAAACCTAGTAAATGATAGTCAGATGGGTGAATATCAATATTTCTAAATGCATCCTCCACATCAGTTTTTCCAAGATATGAATCGCGGCCGAAATATTTGACTAATTTAATTACGTTGTCAATACAGTCATATTTAACTTTTGAATTTTCCGGAGGAATAAGTGAATTTACAGAATTACCTTTTGGGTATGACAGATCATGTATTAGACGGAATTTGCTATTGACTGCTTTAGACACCAAACCCAAAGGAGAACATACAACATTTTTGAGAGAGGGGTTTTAAAAAGGGCCGGAAATTCTGCTTTTTAGGGATTCTTTAGCCAATTTTTCTAGCACTTTATCTGGATTTTCCAGTGCAAATTAATAGTTGTTTTGCATTACAAAAATTATATTGAAGTTTTTCTCCTTCGATCCCTAATTTGAACCCTTCTCGAAAACCTGAAATCACGGACTTATACAAGATGGGATCATAACCGGACAACTCCCTAGCCAAGACTTCACGTTTTATTGGGCTGGGAAGACGGTTGATGTGCGTGTGCTTTGGCTGCTAGGGGGACTTGCGTTGCATTTGGTTGTCTGTTATATCTGACTTTGGGATGGGGGGCTCTGCAAAACTTTCACACATGTTTGAATGTACAGTTGGTCCTGTTACATACTTCGTATGTGTTCCAGATGTGACAGGTACCATCCCTGTCTCTGTTGTTAAGAAAGGGCTGGGAACGCCTTTTCATGGTGGGTGGTACATATTTGTTTGGGGTATGGTTGGGGAATGTTTGTGGGTAATGCTTTTGGGGTATCTTCAAACTCGAGTTAATAACCAGGTGATATGTCATGAAAGAGGAACGAAGGACGTGATTGTGACTACGACAAAACGGCACCTATGTATGACACCGATATTCCATAACGATTAACCAAGCAATGATGGCGACTGGAAAACGCTCGATGTGATAACTTCGAATTAACCACTAGCGCCACTTGGTTCAAATGTGTTTCGTTGTAGGATTTTTTTTTTATGTTTTAGCGCGACTTTCAACAATATTTCGGCTATATCATGGCGACCAGATTTAGTGGTGGGGGCAGCCGGAGTACCCGGAGAGAACCACCGACCATGCTTAAGCAACTGGTAAACTGTTATCCCTTGTGGCTGCGAGTCGAGTGTACCCTTTTTGTAATTTACAAAGCCGGGTGCGAACCCACGCCGTATTGGTGATAGGCTTGTATGAGTTACTTTAAACATATTTTATTGTTCAATAAGAAACAATTGCATAGGACACAAGTTTCACAACTTAGAAACGTCTTCTCCAATACATACATGAATTAATACAAAATGAACTTATATAATATTATATACATATTTCATATTAAGTGAAGACATGAAAAAACAAAAACGAAAACAAACAAAAACTAAAAATGTTGAGCGTCATGCGGGTGGATTATCCTAGCTAAAGTATACTTAATCGAACACACCTTTCCATCTTAATGACACGAACACACCAACCATTCAATTGGGATTTAACTTTCTAGTGGATTTATATTTAAAGTGGGTGATTAATTAAGGTAGTTAACATGTGAAGATATAGGGAGGAATCATTATTCTATTAACGTTCGGTAAGTATATTGCTTTTTCTATAATATTTTTGTTAAAAACTGTTATTTATGATATGACGACTCGATAATCCAGTTGCATGAGGCTGTCTCGAAACTGGTTCATACGATCTTGATCAATAAAGTAAGACATAAATCTATTATTAACCTGTTACATATTACAAATATTACTAATTTACAAGCATTTATGATCATGACATAGAAAAGCGACAGGTGTTTTTAGTGTATTTTTGTACAGCCAAACATATGGAACAATTTATATCACAGCTAAGTGTTTCATTTCCGAATAATAATAAATCAATATTTACCGGAATTCCAACCAAATTCAACTTATTTATTTCAAATAACATAATAATACGCGAATATGTAAATCTGTTACAGTGCAACAAGTAATGCTCTGCATTTTCATTAAAGTAACCACATAAACAATTATAATTTACAATTAAATTTGTATGATATAAATCTGCATTTAATGCACTGCATTTATTTCGCATTCTCGAGTGCAATGCACTGAGAAAGCGGTCACCTATAGAATAATATCGAAGATTTCTCCTCTTAGAATAAAATATTTGTTGAAGTTTTAGTTTAAAAGAGGAAAACGTAGGAAGATTTCTAATAGTTAGATCCAAAGAATTCCATGCTTATAATAGTACATGGAAAGTAAGAATTTTGGAAAACAGACAAACGGTTAAAAGGTACATGTATATTGTGATTGCTACGTAAATTATAATTAACGTTTGCTGCCACTAAAGGCGGAACTAATTCATATAAATAATCTGGTGCTTCTTTATTGACAATTTTGTAAAAAAGTAGCAATTTTTTAACTTTCCTTCTTGTACTCAATGTTTCCCACCCCGTTTCCTTGTAGATTGAATCAAAACTAGCATATATAGATATTCCAGTCACTATACGAGCTGTTTCTATTTGTATTTTTTCTAGACGATTACAATTTGTTTGTCCACAATTATCCCAAACTTCTGAGGCATATTCCAAAATAGGTCGAATGAAAACTAAATATATTTTTTCAAGATAATCCCTTTTTAACCTGTATTTAAGTTTTCGTAATATGTTAAGTTCCTTGGAAGTTCTTTCAATAAGTACATCAGTATGTTTTGTCCACTTACAATCATTGCTAAAAATAACACCTAAATGTTTATGCATATGCACAGGAGATAGTGAAATATTGTGAAAGTCAAATAATAAATTATTTTTTAAATGGCTAGTACTATGAATCATAATATCTGTTTTATTGGGATTAAATTTCACCAGCCATCTATATGACTATGCATTTAAATATTCTAAATCTGTACTTATTAATGTATGTAAATTTTCTTCGTTATGTGCCATATGGCCAATACAAGTGTCATCAGCAAATAGTCTACCAAAGCCAGTCATATTGTCTGCTACGTCATTTATGAAAATTAGAAAGAGCAATGGACCCAAGACCGACCCTGGGGGCACAACAGCCTTTAATTCCCCAGTACTTGATATTGTATCTTTAATAACTACTCGTTGTTTTAGTCATGACAGATAACTTTTTAACCAGAAAAGAAGCTTCCCTTTTATGCCATTATTCTCGAGTTTTAATATAAGCGCTTTAATCCAAACTGTATCAAAGGCTTTACTAATATCAGCAAAGGTTATACTAGTTATTTGTTTTTTATCCAACGCAAGTAAAATATTATCATAGAGTTCAATTAACTGATGGGTAGTTGAATATCCTGGTAGAAATCCAGACTGGAATTTATATAAAAGCTTGTTTATATGCAGATGATTATAAATCTGTTTATAAACTATTTTTTCTAAAATCTTACTAACACATGACAATAAGTAAACTGGAAGATAATTTGACGGTAGAAATGTATCCCCCTTTATAAACAAAGCAATGACATGTGCAATTTTCCACTGATCTGGAAAAACCATTTCTTGTATCGATCTATTGAATAACATGGACCGTGGTTTTGCTTTTTCATTTTTTACAGCTAATAACATTCGGTTACTTATAATATCATGTCCAACAGCCTTATCTACATTCAACGTGGAAATTATATCTATAACATCTTGTTCACAAACTTCAATATCAGAGAGAACATTCAAGCATCTACAATCAAAATCCGGTAAAACCTTATTTTCATCGTTTAAATTAGATATTGAAGAAAAATATTTATTTAAAATTTCTGCTTTTTATATGGATTCGTATGATAATTTGAAATCATTCTGTGGGTCTGAGAGAGGAGGAGTCTCATTATATGAACCTTCATTTTTTATTAACATATTCAAGGTTTTCCAATATAATTTGCCATTGGCTGATTTTAATTCATCTAAATTTTCATTTATATTTGCATAAAATTTCTTTTTGGCCTGCTTTTTTTTAAATTATTTACCTTATTTCGCTGTTGTTTATATTTCGACTCTGTTAGTACTGATTTCACTCTAAGAAAAGTTTTACGAAAACGATCACGTATTCGTATCTCTCCTCTCAAAGTGGAATATAACCAAACTTTGTCGTCATTTCTTATAATTACCTCCCTTGTCGGAATGCATATACTAGCAATTTTCAAAAATATTGACATAAAATCAGAGACCGCTCCATGAATATCACATGCACCAGTTATCAAATTGACCCAGTCTGTTTCAGATATTTTTTGTTTCATAAGAAGATAATCTGCTCGTTTATAATCCCAAATTTTACGTTTATAAATTTTATTATTACTGAAACCACAACCTATTGTGACGTATGTTCCATCATGATCGCTAAACTCTCTGCCAATGTGTATTGTGTCACTATCAATAATACTTATCGAGTCGGTGATCAAAATTGGATCAAGTAAAGAATAATTACCTGTGCGATTATCAAAATGTTAACAAAACCATTGATGAAAATAATATCTAATATTTGTAGGAATATTAGCCATAAAATTTATGTTCAAATCACCCAAACATATAATATTGCAATTCTCGTCGAGAGCTCTTTTTAGCATAAAATCAAAATACTGTCAATAATAAGCAGGTGCTTGTCTCACTGACCGGTAATTTATGTTGATCAGTATAGACTGAAATTTAGTTTTAAGTTCAAACCCCATACACTCTAGTAAATCGCCATGTTCTAAATCCTGTCTACATACAACATTAACAAAACTTGTATAATAAAAAATAATACCACCTCCACTACAGTTCCTGTCCCTCCTAATGGGAACCTCAAAGCCCGGCAATTTTATGTCAGCATCACTTATACTGTTATCTAAATGTGTTTCCATAAAAAATATAATATCAAAGTCTTCAACTATATCTATAATATAATTGAATTTATTTCGCAGACTTCGTATATTCGCATGAAAAATAGATAATGTGTTTTCGTGGGAAACTGGTGTGCCCTGTGGACCTGGGTTTAATTCAATATCCCCACAAACAATCAATAAACTAAATAATAATAGATAAGATAATATTATATTATAATTAGACTTATATTTCACTAAACACCATGACATAGCATATCTTAAGTATAACAAAAACATATCAATAAAATCACAGGCGCTCGTGGCACGGACCACCCCCCTTTTTCTAACTTTCTGTTTGCAAATTTATTTTCAATAACATTTCTTTATTTCTTTATTATTTCATCTCTGTTTCTTTATTTTAACTTGTTCGTGTCAATATTCATACAATCTTATGTTAACATCAAATTGCATGTGTCGACCCTATTAGATACTAATAGTGTATTATTAGTATCTAATAGGGTCGACACATGCACTTTGCTGTTAACATAAGATTGTATGAATATTGACACGAACAAGTTAAAATAAGGAAAAATAGATGAAATAATAAAGAAATAAAGAAATTTCATTGAAAATAAATTTGTAAACTGAAAGTTAGAAAAAAGGGAGTGGTCCGTGCCACGAGCGCCTGTGAATAAAATCACTCAAATACACTGACACCTTTCTGGCTTTTCTTAAACAAATCATACTAATTTTATTATAGAACAGCCCTATTGTTACCCTGTATGATACAATATCAACCATTATCAAAAGAAAATGTTTTGACAAGGTTTAATAAATAGGGCTGTGAAAATATATGTGTACATGTATAACAGTATGATTTAAAACAGTGACAGTTTATGATCAAGATCGTAATGAAACAAAAATTGTAAACTAAGCAAAAGATATATGTACAAACTCAAGATTATGGCAATGCTTCGTACGATTGTCGTTTTCTTAAGTAAGAGATTTTTTTTATGAGAATATATATCTATTAGACATTAACATTAGCTGTGTTATATTTTATTTATCATATTTTAAAATGTTATAACAATGTTTCGCTTTTGTATATAATATGTTAGACAAAGATTTTTTAACTCTATCAGTAAAAACGTCGTCTGAATTGTGGGACGAAATTAATAGTCTATTTATAAGATTTATAAACAACATCTGAAATCGATTGTCAAACAGGTATTTAAAGATGTAATAATGAATGTCGCGGATAAATGGTGTGTGAGCTACTGTCAATACAGCGTGTGTAATACACAAAAAATATTAATATATATATAGAATTAAACGAAAATAGAAGCACGTGGCTGACAAAATAACCAATTATAAATAGGCGATATGAAATAAAAAAATAAAAAATAAAATAAAAGAAACTAAGAACATTACTTATTGTACTATATTTTTATTTTAACTTGTAATTACGTATATGAGAATGTCCAAGTAACTCTCCATTCCTTAAAAATAATGGAGCCGAAGCCCCGAAGGGGGCGAGGCCCATTGTTTTTAAGGAATGGAGAGATACGATGACATTCTCCAACTTAAAATCCACCAATTGTACTTTATTAATCTTATTAATTATTAATCTTGTAACAAAAAAGGTCTGTGTATAGTATCTAAAGTACAAAGAGAACAATAACTCCGCCCCTGTCCACATTGTTCATAACTCTCCCTTCCTTGAAAATAATGGAGAGTTTAGACAATAGATTTACATCACAGGTAGATTTTAAAGGTATATATTTCAGTTTATGTATAGGAGAATGTCGGAGTAACTCTCCATTCCTTAAAAATAATGGAGCCGAGACCCCGAAGGGTCCGCGGCCCATTTGGTTTAAGGAATGCATAGATACGAGGACATTCTCCAACTTAAAATCCACCCATTGTACTTTAATAATTTTATCAATTATTAATCTTGTAACAAAAAAAATTAAATAAATTGTTTGTTATTTCCTTTTGCAATTTTAAACAGGTTGAGGTTTTTGACCTTTAAACTCTAGCTCCTTCCCTGTACATATTGTTCACAACTCTCCATTCCTTAAAAATAATGGAGAGTTTAGACAATAGATTTACATCACAGGTGGATTTTAACTAGAAGTTATTGATCGAAAAAATCACGTGATGAATAAATTATTCGGGTGAAAAATAACAATAACAAAAGCACGTGGTAATGTTTACATAACAAATCAAATACCATTCAAAAGGAACTACAATCTGAACATTAATACAACATATTTTATTTACAACAAAAGACAAAATATATAAAAAGTATGATGTACGGGTTGTCTCTAATCCTCTTCATCACTATTGAGGATTTCCCCACCCAGTCTGTATATATCTTGTCTGCTTTTGACAACTAATGGACGAGAACGTTCAGTTTCCTTAACAAGCACAGAACCATCGTGTGTCCAAAAAGAATGTATTTTCCTGTCTACACGCAAAGTTTTCAATCTTTTCAACAGGTCATATCTGTGTCTGGGTAAGTTTTCACTTATGAAAGTTTTATCTACATGATCTTTTAGTTCTTTCTTTTTACTAAACACCATGTGTCTTTGGCGATATGTAAGGAAGCGCACAATTATAGAGATCTTACCATCACGGATTTCTCCAATTGGGTGTGATCTTCCCATGTCAGTTAGATTGAGCTTGACTCCTAGTTGGTTTTTGCAAATACCAAGGACTAATGAGTCAGTATCAATCGGTGTTTTCACGACATTGTTTCCATTAGTTGGTACTCTGACATTACTGAACCTCAAGCTGGTTCTTCTTGAATACTATTCTTGTTCTTCAAGCCTTTTTTCTAGGTTACTTATTTTGTTTTTCATTGAACTTATCTGATCATTTTGTTTTTTATTTTGAATTTCCTGAAGAATTAATGCATCGTTGTTGTGCTGGATGGTTTCTAGATGAGGTTACATACATTTATCAACTTTTTTAGCTATTTTGGGTTTAATAAGTAGCATGACCTTTTCACTTATCAATGGAATAATAGAGTCAATAAACTCTTGATTCTGAAGAGTGGCAGAGACGACGTCTGATAGATGCATAATGGTTTCACTTTGAACAGCTGTTGAAAGAACCTGATCGGTACTGACAGTATTGGAGGTGACAGATTCACTGATCAAGGGTGAACCAAAAGCAGAAAGCCTTATTTGATTATCAAGATGTTGCGTAGAAGGCGATGAATTGTCAGGACTACTTTCTGGTTGATCCCTTTTATTACTAGCTTTGGGTGTTTGGGATACAAAACTGTCAAGTTTGGATTGTTTGTCTTTGTTCACTTTGTCGACCATTTTGAGTTTTATTCGACTCAACAAAAATATGTATATGTTTGTGAAAAAGTCACTTCACATCCACAGATGAAATACTTTACAAATTCACAACTGAATAAAGTTTGCATAGAACCATCAGAATAATACATGAAATGCTTATAGTTGTCAAATGCATTATATTTATCTCTTGTTTACTCAGTCTGTTTTTGTCACGCCTTCATTCTCAAGGGCAGGTAATCCATGTATGAGTTGCTAGATCCAACGACCTAACTCATTGAGCCACCCGGGCCCTCTGTTTCGTTGTAGGCAACAACCATGTATCAAGGGAAGCTTGATAAGAACCACAAGGACAAGAATACATCATTAACTGTGGGAAATATTCTCTATATGCAGGGTGTTGCTGAAATGTTGCTATGTATTATGAAAAAAGGACATTTCTGGCCAACAAATCCACCGCTGTCAATAAAAAGAATAACCACTTCTCACTTCAAATCATTGACCACAAAAAGGTTACAAAATATGGCGTTTGAAATCCAGTTCCTGTCTTGAGACAGGCACACGAAGTGTGAATAGAAGGTTCACCATGGAAAAATCAAAATCATCTTTTGTTGTAATGTTTCGATCGCAATCAGTCATCACTGTCAATGTATAAATCTTGGTCAAAGAATAGAACAGACCGAGCTGTATCTGTAGTATCATTTATTTCAAGACCAACGTAATAATGTAATCAAAACAACCATCCAATTTATAATTCATTGTTGAAAGTGAAATTGCAGGACAGAGCTAACCCTGTCCGTTTTTCTTGAGAAAACCCTACATGAACAATGGAACAAGTTGGCAACAAGAGGAACACAGTTGGTTCCAATATACATGTAGACACATCCATCGAGAACAAATAGTTGGCCAATTAAATCCTGGAGCATTGTGATGATGTCAATTTGTTAGAATCAGTGTATCAACATTTGTCCCTTCGTTAAGAAATATATTTATATCTTATGTTGACCATTCGTTTTTTTATTAGACAAAGTTGAGCTATTTGTTTTAATCCGTCTTTTAGCTTAGAGTAAGGAGGAGTTGTGTACATGATAGAGAAGTCAATTTTTAATGCCATTGCACAAGGACAATTGTGTCACTCAAGCCACTCCCTTCATGAAATAATATTTTGTGACCCTCCAAAAGCATTCATAAAAATAGAGACGTCGGATTAACATGAAGTTGATTGGATATATGTTTGCCTATTCCTCTGATCTATGGACATTCATATGTAAAATCAATTGCATCCAGCGAATTAATCAGTGGCAAAGAAACTGTAAATGTCACCGTTGTATCTACTATTGGTTAATAATCAACATTTCACACAACAATAGAAGAAGAATGATTAATGTTGTATTCATCAAATTAGTGCATATAATTTACATCTCTAAGTATTCCAATGGAACATTAGGTCTTGGCTATCCTATTTGGGAACATCAGACTTCTTGCTCAAAAAACATTTAAATCATTTGATTTTCCAATCTTTTCCTTTGAGCTGACCTAATGAAGGTGATCCCAACAATGCGTCGTGCGCTGTAAGCTGTATATCTATGTTTTTTTAACCACTGAAGATAAATTCCCCACAGAAAGTGGTATATGTTGGTCAAACACATAGTATCGGGCTTGGAAAATGTTATGTTCCTTTCAGATAAATAAGGGTGGTAACAAAATTACGGAACTCCAAACAATCTTACAAAGGGAAAGTGAAAACTCATAAGTATATAAACAGACAAGTTCAGTCAACAACCGGAAAACTGTGAAAACCGTAATGACCCTGACTTGGTACAGGCATTTCTAAAGAAATGGTGGGTTGAATCAGATTTTAAAGCACCAAACCTCCCCGTTTCATTACGGCTCAAAGTTTCCGGCTGTCACTATAACAGTATTTATAGCAAAGCTTACAGCAATTTAACTTTAAATAACAATTAATCTCCCAAGAGAATTGCAAATTAGAACATTTAACATTGCTTCTACACATACATGTATGTATTTAATCAAAGGTATGACAGGAATATTATGTAATGACAGTAATCTACAAAACTCTGGTTTTATGGTGTCCACGTGCACACAGCGTCTACCCCCGGTTTTATTGTGTCCACGTGCACACAGCGTCGCCTACCCCCGGTTTTTCGTGGTGGTCGTGCTGTTCAACGTTTAGGTTTGTTGTCTTGTGTTTTTTTGTTTTGTTTGTCTTCATTCTGTCTCCTCTCCAATGTTACCAGTGTACCTGGATTGTCTAATTTTTTCTAAGGTTTATTTACTTTTTATGTTTTATACGTGTTATTATGCTACATCGTTCCTACACATATACAAAACAAAACTAAAAAGAAAAACAAGTATGTATGATATTAAAACAGGTAAGGTACACTCATGACATTATAGAACCATAGTTAAACATCAAACAATATTGGAAGCTTGAAACGTGAATAAGTCCATCCTGATTTAAAATTGAAAAGTTGTACGTCATTGGTTGGCTGTAATTGTACGGAAAGGCATATACTAGTAGCAACGATTACATGAAAACCTAAAACGAAAAGTGCAGAGAGATTAAATTCGAAATACTGAGCAACTTGTCAATTAAGATGAAAATGGCGACAATGAAATTTTGAGTTCAAAGAACAAATATTATCTTATAACAAATCGAGCTTTAATCGACATACAGAGCAATATCACATACTACACTTTGTGTCACCTAATGGTTTGTTATGTATTGAGGTTGTCTTTCGTTGTATAGTTTAATTATCCATATGTGCTTACAAGCATGTTTTGTGCATAATGGTGAACCATATATAGCGTCTGTTTCATTATTGTTGTGATTTCCCAAACTGCATTGCCATTTTCTCCTAATTTAAACCTAATTAAAAAAGAAAAATAATAGTTGTATTTTGCTATAAGAATGTAAATGGAATAGTACGGTTACGTTGTTTATTTATTCGTAGCGCCGATTCGTGAAGTTTGTGCGTCTGAAGATAGTTTGAGTGGTGGGGGTGTTCATTATTTAATGTTTTTACATACCTTTGTACTCATAAGTCCTGTATACACGACGATATATATAATAAACTTATTGTCATGGTTACCTAAAACGAGAATACGAGCACATATGATGCCAGTTTTGGTGGATTAATTTACCATTATTTAATGAGCTTTGGTAATAAATAAAAAGTATCAACTATGTGGAAGAAACAA
This sequence comes from Bathymodiolus septemdierum, assembly GCA_963383655.1. Taxonomy (NCBI): domain Eukaryota; kingdom Metazoa; phylum Mollusca; class Bivalvia; order Mytilida; family Modiolidae; genus Bathymodiolus; species Bathymodiolus septemdierum. The sequence goes on from OY726521.1 coordinate 10,760,456, forward strand.
CACAGATGAAACGATTATCGGTGAAGTAATGAGTACTACTATCTAGTGATTACGGTTGTTCTGTCCTTCACCTTGTAGATAGATACCAGTCATGCTTGTCATTGAAGTAATGAGTACTACTATCTAGTGATTACGGTTGTTCTGTCCTTCACCTTGTAGATAGATACCAGTCATGCTTGTCATTGAAGTAATGAGTACTACTATCTAGTGATTACAGTTGTTCTGTCCTTCACTTTATAGATAGACACCGGGCCCTGCTTGTCATTGAAGACCATAGGAAACAACATATATTAAATACAGAAAAGAGATAAAAACGTTGTTCATCAGTATTTAAGAAACTGATTTGTACCTAAAGAGGTAAACATATCAATAAATACTTTAGTGCAAGTGTACCTAACTCAGATTGTAAAATAAAACACTTGACACATACGTGATCAATAACGCTATATACAAATACCGACATTATGACCAAATATATTACATTTATTTATTATTATATTTTAAATTGCTTTGATGGGGCCCCGTTGTTTATTATTTGATAGGTGCTAAATATAAACTTGATATAAACTTCAACAATAGCGTAGTGGCTTTGTTATTTAAAACGTTTGTTCCGTATTAAGATATTGCTTGCTTAATATTGTAGCAGAAACTACCAACCCGTCGGAAGCACCCGTATTCATCCCCGGCTTTTAATGGGGCTTTTGTTCCTGTGACTTTGGTTTTCTGTTTAGTATATTGTGAATCATTCTTTGTCACTTCGTCTTTTTTTTTTTGGTGGTAATTTTGTTGTCTGTTCTTCTTCGATTCACGGCCTCTTATTGCTCCTTTGATATTGTCAACACGTTCTTGCTATCAAACCCTTAACATCTATATTCTCCGTTAAGTAAATGAATATAGATTAAAAAAGCTTCCACGTGGAGCACAATTCTTAAGCAAAAAACGAGAGTAGCTCGGCGAATATTACATAAGTTATATTGGAGCAACTAAGAAATAACAAGTCTAAGATAATATCTAATTCTGAATCATTGTAAACTGAGTTTTGCAGTCCTGACACATTAAAACGGAGTATTCATGAATTCATGAATGCATACCATGATTAACGATTAATGCAAAATCACGGGTTACATTAATGACATCCTCATACATCCTGAAAAGTACATACCAAGACTACCACTATTCCATGAACTAAATGGATCTGTGGTTTTGAAGGTGTTGAAATTGAAGACATCTATGTTGAAGAAGTTGTATGTGGAGGTGTAGTAATCACAGGTGGATTTGTTGAGCCGTGTGTTGAAGTTGAGCTTGGACTTGTTGACGCCCGGGTTGATGTTGAGCATGGACTAGTTGCCGACTGTGATGTTGACGTTGAGTGTGTACTAGATAATGCCTGTGATGTTAATGTTGAGCTTGGACTAGTTGACGACTGTGATGTTGATTGTTTGAAGGTAGATGTTACGAGTGGTTCATTGGTTGTGGTATGTACATCCTTTACAGTTGACGGGGAAGACGTTGTCGTCTCGATATTATCTGAAGAAGTAAGGTTACCAGTTTTTGGGAGTAAGGTCGAATTCGGAGCAAAGTTAGAAGTTGGCGTGGTTAACTGATTTGAGGAAGAATTATCTACTGAAGGCAAAGTGGTAGCTTCTACACTAAAATCTATTCTACTAGTATCAGTCAATAATATGGTAGAAAGAAGAGAGGATGTACATAAACCAGGGCTAGTTGTATCCTCGACAGTCGACACTACAGGTCTGTCTGCATTTCCTGTAGTCGTTTCACCATTTTCAGTTGCCATTGAATATGTAGTTTCCATTTCATTTTCCGTCGACATGGAATCACTTGTAATGGACTTTGCAGTTGTCTCATCCATGGCTGTCGTTTGATCTTCCATCGTTGTCATCGCAATTTCAGTTGTCACTTCCATATTTGTTGTTGTTTGATCGTGCATCGTTGTCATGGAGATTGCAGTTGTCTCATCAATGTCTGTAGTTGTTTTGTCTTCCATCGTTGTCATGGAGATTTCAGTTATCCCATCAGTGTCTGTGGTTGTTTTGTCTTCCATTGTTGTCATGGAGATTTCAGTTATCTCATCCATGTCTGAGATTGTTTTGTCTTCCATCGTTTTCATGGAGATTTCAGTTGTCCCATCCATGTCTGTAATTGTTTTGCCTTCCATCGTTGTCATGGAGATTGCAATTGTCTCATCCATATCTGTGGTTGCTATTTTTGTCAGCGTTGTCATGGATATTTCTGCTGATGTGTCTATGTAGGTCGTAGATTCCTTATTTGTTGTCATATCAGTGTACCCTGTTGTGACATCCTGTGTAGTTTGGGATTCTGTTAGATCAGTAGATACGTCATTATATGAAGATGTGTCTATTGCTATTGTGGTATCAGACGTGTCAGAAATTTCAGTAATAATATATTCTGCAAAAAACGTTTTAGTAAGTTTTTCAATCCCCATATTAGTAAGCAAGCAAATAAATGTTTTCCGGTACTTCCTATAGGTCATCAATAAATTCATGCTGAGATAGATTAAACGTATATTGGAGTTTGTTTAATGTCACATTATCAGTATATATCTTGATAATTGATAAAGTAATTAATCAATTTGACATAAGAAGATTCTAAATTAAAATAAGTTATTTAAAAGTCTGCTTCATTAACAATGACTGTAAATTTCTATTTGTGTTGTTATTATAGTAATTCTATTATTAGAACTTGATCAATTCATTCTGCAATCAAAACAGGATACCAGCATGGAAATATGTTCCACTTTGTTGTGTAAATCATATTGTCGGAACATTCGTTGTGTGAAATTATATGATAATATCCTGTCTGGTACAACGCTGATGTATACCAGCATTCTCATACTTCAAAGGGAAATAGACGAAGTATGTTCCAGATATAAAACTGTATTTCCGGAACAACATTTGTGTGAGTATTTGTGTAAGTAGTTGAGTGTGTATCTGTGCTTTTGAGTTTTGGTATTTGTATGGTTGTTTTATATCCTTATCATCCTGTAAATAGAACAATCATTTTTTATTTTCACACATAGGATATTTGTTGTAACCACAATTCCGGGCATTCCTCATTAGTGACTTACCACTGGATTGTTGACAAAAGCAACACAACTGATACCACTAGTTGAGTAGGAACTGCTTACCCGTCCGGAGCACTTGATTTCACAATCGGGATTCGTGTTTTCCATTTACAGCTTTTGCCTGCTCCTTTGGTCTCGTCAGACATTTCATACTTTGAAAACATTTAATATCGTTCAAACAATTTCTTATGATGTATTACCTAACACAAAACATGCCTATACCTATTATAATTTACTACGCACTAGCTCCAGGTCAAACGAATGAAGAAAAGGAACCAAACAGGATAGCAAAATCTTGATAAGATTACCTATATACCTCAGAGAGATGATCCTTAATTTTTTTATTATATATGTTATTTAGGAATTGTGAAGAGATTTATCAAAGTCATGCTAAACAATTTGCTCTCTAGCTCTCTCCATATTTCAATGTAATAAATTAACACAATACAACGTCTAAAACTATTGGAACCAATGGACACATTCTAATTTATACAAAATCTCTCGCTGTAAGCAGTATGCATTGTAATAGCATTTGAGAGTACAAAAGCACATTTTTCCAACAAATACAAACAAACAAACAAACAAACAATCAAAGAAAAAACAATTGACTGTTGGTTAGCCGTGGTAGTTAATCAACCCTTGCAAGGCAATAATTTCGAATTATTGTCCACTTGTTTGTATGACACATATGTCTACAGGTTCATTCCATTAACAATTGACAGCTACTTGCATAATTAATATTCATAGTAACAATTGTGACCTATTTGAGAGAAAAAAACTGTTAAATATTCCCAGATGATAATCAAGCTATAAGTCAACAAATCGCCACAATTGATTGTTGGTAGATAGTATAACGACCAGTGACACCATTACATACATGGCTTGAACCCCGACATTAGCCCACAACAGCTTATGTCATTAGACTTCATATCAACTCAACCATTTCTCACACCAAATTGCAGCCCCTCAACTATTCAACTCTTGGACATTTGCAAACGGAGCAGCCAATCTTGAAAGTTAGAACCCATTGGAAATAACAAAATTAAAGATATGTTTGCTTATTTTCTATGCAAGATGGGGAATATTAAGATCCAATTAACTAGTTTAGCATCGGCATTCACCATATTTTTGGACATGTTCCAAGTCAGGACCTGGATATTTCATCGAAATATATCGTGGTCTGTTTTGTGCTTAATAAAATGAAATGTAGTTATTAGTTTTGTTGATATTGGTGGAACTGTAAAGCATATACTTTTCTAAATTTCCAGGATCGATTTATTAATCACTTCCTCTGGTAAGATCTGATCTTGATAACTTGGAATTGATATTTGGAAATTATAAGAATCTGGCGCATCTGAATTGCGAAATGCTTCAGCTTTTGTATCGTCTAATGTATCATCATATACTAAGGAACAAAAAGGATACACCCCTTTGTAAATAAATATAATTTTGATTTATAATATCATAGATAATTTTAATTTATAATATCATAGAGTAAGAGCACATTTTGGCACACTAGACCAATGCCAATTGTGCAAAATCATGAACTTCAGTGGCTAAGAGAACAAAAATTAACAAAACGTCAATACCTTAAGTGTCCAACAATCGTATTGATGATCAATATAGACCACGGTTCATTGACACAGCACTATGCGCGATTGCAGCCTAAGAAATGGTGTACGGCTTTTCAGAGATGACGTTGAGTGTGGTCTGTGTGGGACGTTGTGGTTCAAATCTTCCGAGATGTGATTGGTGTGATAAAGAATAAATACATGAGAATAAATACTTTCTGCTGACTAAAAGCCATATGTACGCTTGCAGTGTGCAGTCATTTTCATGGTGAAACGTAAAGCAAGATCCATTCTGAAGCATGCAATTAACAACATGTGTGGCTAAAATTGTGTCTCTGTATCTGACATCTTTTAACGTACCACTAACATCAACAAGAGTTGTCATATCTATATGGCATGAATCCATCTCAAACAAGTACATTTCCACCATCATTTAATGTGGACTGCTATTGAACACAACAGTCGACTAATATTTCAGGCCAGCGATTAACTGGGACGCGGTCATCTGAATTTATTCAAGACAGTGATTCGAGGTTCATGGGAAAATGACAAATGTCTCCATTTGGTGTTCAACTACCAGCGTAATAGTGCCTGTCACAACCCCATACGTTCTTGTCAATATCGTTAAGCAATGCGTGGGCCTCGAAATACACACCTAGGCTGAGGTGTCCACTCTACTAAACGTCAACTACAAATATCATCGGAGAAAGTTGTTACTGGGGCATACCTACGATAGGTTCTGTCAAATCGTTATTGGTATGAAGCAAACATCGTTCAGGGGCTACTCAGGAAAAGCTAAACTGGTAGATGATATTCAAAAGCTTGTGTTTCCTATCAAGATTGCCTTGATTCATGGTTTATATTAACAAGGATGCTACTGAACCAATGGTTCCTTGAAGTAAAGTGCAAAACGTGTACGTTTTGAGGTCATCACTTGGTTAATCGCTGAGGAACGACAGTGTAACAGATGACAGTAATAAAAATCCTGCCCTTCTTCCCTATTCACTTATCACTGAATATGGTGTCACTACTGGAAAGTTTTTGGATCACATCAGTTGATACCAGTTTTGAAGGATTGCGTTGTTCAATAGTTAGTCCTCTGTGTAGTGTAGGGGCAATTGTCTGATCTGCCATTCATCGTATTACTGCTTCTGATTTCTCAAGCAACAAATTCATATGGGTGGGTTGGTATGTGTGCATGTGCATGTGTGTGTGTGTGTGTGTGTTTTTTTTTCATATCGACATGGTTTTGAAATCTGTCACTCTAAGGCATGATATTAGATTGCAGGAATTCATTGAATTATAAGCATAAACATAGAGCGATTGCATGTAATAATGTAATAAATATTTAGTGTGGATGTTGAATTCTCTATATCATGTAACAAATTTTGATTAAAATTATTAAAATCGAGGAACTTGTAATCCTGGCTGTTTGGCGGGTTCATAGTATCCAATCATAGTTCTGTTAGATGTTTTTGTTTTGTTCCCTGGTGGTACTTTGTCCATCCATATTTTGATCATGTGACTAACCACTGATTGATAGAAATGTTATATAAACACAATACGTTTGTTTCGAATCATGTCAATTCCGACCACGTTCCATTTTTTCCGTGTCTTGACGTCTGAAATGCTTGGCAGCCGATTTCCGGTGTTTACGCTATTACTGTGACAACGTCAGCATATCATAGTCGTAGATGCGGTAGACCATAAGTAATTGTAATATGGAGACACCAAGGAAACGGCTGCATAAATACTGATGTTCGGTACCCCAGTATCTGTCTGATATCAGAAATATATAAAGGCAGATCGTTTTCGCTTCATGATGCTGACAGCAACAAATAGAGAAAGAAAACAAATTTAATTTTAAAGAAGTAATTGTCTCTGTATTCAAGTCTTTGATACAAACAAAATAACTTAATTGATATCTGTCTTTTACAGAAAATGTTAAGATTTTTTAAAACTGAGGATCGAACGTAAAAACGGCACATATCGATTGAAGTTCTTGTTGCGTACATTGACACGGGAAGTCTAGTACTATACATTCCATCAAAATCACGTTATCTGGCGGACGAATATAACAACATTTTGACGGAATGGAAATGATTCGAAACAACCGTATTTATATAATTGCTATAAATACTTTTATGCTATGCATTCTGAAAATCTGAGATTTATTATTTTTGAGAAAACACTCGTTCATGTTATACCTCAGTGTTTAACAATAAGGTTAAAATACGTTTCGATTGTTGTCATAAACGTGAGGAATTTATTTTCAAATAGTAAATTTCCTTTCTTGAGTAGCTCATGTTGTCCGAGCCTTTCGTCTTTTGTGAAAGTTTGCTTTGTCAGAGTCCTCCTTGGCTTATTTAAGCTCATGTTGTCCGAGTTTTCTTCTTTTGTGTGAGATCATGTCCTGTCCGAGCATTTTTTTCTCATGTGGAAGTTCATCTTGTTTGAGCTTTCTTTCTTTTATGAGAGCCCATGTACGAGCCTCTCGTTTTCTATGAAAGTTCATTTCCTACGAGCCATTCTTTGTTTGTGTGAGTTCATGTCCGCACATTCTCCTTTTGTTGAAGATCATATTGTCGGAACTTTTTTTCTTTTGAGGTAGTTCCTGTTGACCGAGGACTTCTTTTTGTGTAAATTTCACTACCCGTATGTTTGTCCTGTTATTATTATTGGTATCTAGAACGTCCCCTTTGATCACGTATTTCTTGGCAACTAGACATTTAATATGTATTCGTCTTATATATTAATTACTGCAGACAGTAATATGACAAATAAGGGTAATAACAAAATTACCGAACTCCGAGCAATCTTACAAAGGGAAAGTCAAAACTCATAAGTATATAAACAGACAAAATCAGTCAACAACCGGAAAACTGTGAAAACGTAATGACCCTGACTTGGTACAGGCATTTCTAAAGAAATGGTGGGTTGAATCAGATTTTAAAGCGCCAAACCTCCCCCTTTCATTACGGCTCAAAGTTTCCGGCTGTCACTATAACAGTATTTATAACAATACTTGAAGAAAACAGGTAAAACAGTTGCCATAACAGCACTAAACTGAGTGAAGTGAATGTCAAAAACATTTTTACGTCGCACATTGATAAAAAATATTTTTGACATTTTTGTTTTTGACCGCTTATCTTTATGCATTTTCACTATGTGAAAATCCATCGTTTATAATCCTTTCTGCCGAGACGAAATATATTTCGACAAGATCTTGGTATCGGAATATAAACTTTTTAAGAGATCGAATAAGGCGAATCTTTTAATAGCCCTAGTCCAGTAGCCTGTTTCTCAGATGAAGATGACTTTTCAGGAAATCAGAATAATTGCTACTGGCCCTTGCATAGCGAATCAATTGCGAGATGTAAACACCATATGCAGGAGAAGCTGGTATATTGCTGCACATATTTGAAAAATTTATGATTTTAGAATTGAAGTCGTCCCGTTTATCATATATTTAAGTACTGATTTGACCACTGTCGTCAAATTCGAGGTATATGTCCAAAAATGATGCGGACGAAGCGGTATCTGTGGTCTCTTTAACTTCCAGCTCTGGAGGATATATCAATGGAAGAAATTCTGCAAATCTAGAATTATTTATAGATAAAGCGTCATCAATATACCTGTATGTCAAATTAAAGGCTCTAGCCTCATGAATCTTCTTATCTTTTACAAGCTTTTGAAGAAATTCCGACTCGTATGAGTATAAAAATAAATCGGCTAGAAGAGGGACACAATTCGTACCCATTGGTATGCCGATGACCTGCTGAAACAGTATCCCTCCAAAGGAGACAAATATGTTATCGATGAGGAACTCCAGCATACTGATAGATACAATAATAGTTTGGATCATTAAATAAAAGCTGTAGATCAGAGTAAAGCAAAGTCTCATAAATGTAAATTTTTAATCATGAATTCTTTTATGAATGTATTTATTACTAAAACTTGAATGAAATGACAATAAATATAACGCATTCCCTTCTGAAGTAATAAGATAAATGACCTGGACAGATGCAGATATATATGAACCAATTTTTACATGATGCACATCTATAATTTACTTACTTTAGTATCTCCAATTTGAAAACTATTATACATATCAATGTCAATGTCATGCGACGTGTCTCGCGGTGGAGGACCCTTTTGAGCAGGTGTGTCAAAGTGATTTATCTGCCCATTTTTTTGTCCTTCATATTTCATCTTTTTGACATATATATATTTATACAAAACGAAAACACCAACAATGACGATTATTCCACCCACAGAACCCCCAATGATAGCAGGTATATGGTCCTGTATTGTGTTGCTGTCTGACTCTTGAATACTAATGACAATGGTGGTTGATTCTTGTGCGTTAGAAGTCGTGCTTTGACCTGCTGCTGGACTAGTTGGTGACGTAGTAATATTTTCACCTGTCAAATAAGGAACTGTCTTAGATCCACGGATGAAAAAAATGTTGCATTGATAAGCTTTAGATGTATACATGGATTTAAAATCTACATGTTATTATATTTGGTAAGTTGCAGGTGATTACATAGGATTTCAAGTGTTCAGGCATTTTTGTAAGTAATTGGTATCTACATGGCATTTAAAGGGATATTGTCTACTAAAATCGTAATTTTTTCATACCCAAAATTATTGTCGTTTTCCGTACTGACCTTCATAAAATGAAGATCAACACCGAGTTATGCTGCAAAAGATACGATTTTGTGACAAAAAAGACCCAAAACTCGTCATCAGAATTATTGTCCTGGATGACAATATTCAAATCTATTCATATGGCCTTCTATGTGACCACGTCTTGAGCATGCGCACTGTTTAGAAACAATAAACAACATGTGGTTCTTTGGCAAAAGAGAAAGTGTCAACGCGTGCAAGAAAGCGGAATTTGACGGATTCAGAGAGAAAAATTAATAGAAGTGAAGTATCTTTCAAATGGAACAAATGCAGGATATATGTAGGGGATCAGTTGGACCGTTGTGCTACGCGTCCAAACTCGCGCTGAAGTGGCACAGGTTTTGCTTGATAGGTAAACCGAACATGTGTTTTCCTTCTTTTCTCAATCGTTTTTCATATTTTATGAATTTATGATGATGCCTATGATCATTTTCGGTAGATATTATTCAATATATGCAATCTTGCACCTGGCAACAGCAAATTATTGTCAATGAATAGCATAAAACGACCGTATTTGCGAGGTAAACAAACACGAATTTTAACATCCATGCTGCAGCATCCGGGCTACTGACATACAAATAGATAAAAATAGATTTGGCCTCGCTCATGTCAGTGCATAATTAATTAGCTTCCAGTAACGGTAGTCAGCATTTTTTAAATCGAAAAAACAACGTTTCGTAGCGTATTCGCCAATAATTCGGTTTTAATCTTCATTTCATGAAGGTCAGTACGGAAAACGACAATAATTTTGGGCATGAAAAAATTACGATTGCACAATGTAATACACTACATGTGATAACATGGGATATAAAGTGTACCTGGTAATATTTGGTAGGTAGTAAGTGACTATATGGGATTCAAAGTGTGCCAGATAGTTAATGCTTGGTAAGGAAGAGGTTAATATTTGAGAATAAAGTTGGTATTTTGAATGACACTGGAAACCACATGGGCTTACACTTATACAAGTAGATATTCGTTTAACCGCAGTTAACTACTTATGATTAATTTATAGAAAGTGGTACTTAGTAAGCTACATGTGATCACATGCAATTTAAACAGCACAAAGTAGCAAATGACTACTTCGGTGATAAATTGTTCCAAGTTGGTATTTGGTAAGTCACAGATGACTGTGAACAAGTAAGCCAAAGATGACCGCGAACAAGCTAATATTTGGTAGGCCACAGATCACTGTGAACAAATTGGTAGTTGGTAAGACCAGATGACGGTTAGCAAGCTAGTATGTGGTAAGTCACAGATGACTGTTAACAAGTAAGCCAAATATTACTGTGAACATGTTAGTATTTGGTAACCCACAGATGACTGTAAGCAAGTTGGTATTTGGTGAGCCACAAATGACTGTGAACAAGTTGGTATTTGTGAAAGACCAGATGACTTGAACAAGTTAGTATTTGGTAAGTCACAGATGATGGTGAACAAGTTAGTATTTGGTAACCCCAGATGACTGTGAACAAGTAAGCCAAATTTACTGTGAACATCCTATTATTTGGTAAGTGACAGATGACAGTGAACAAATTAGTTTTTGGTAAGCCACAGATGACTGTGAACAAGTAAACCAAATATTACTGTGAACATGTTAGTATTTGGTAATCCACAGATGACTGTGAACAAGTTTGTATTTGGTAATCCACAGATGATGGTGAATAAGTTAGTATATGGTAAGCCCCAGATGACTGTGAACAAGTTTGTATTTGGTAAGCCACAGATGATGGTGAATAAGTTAGTATATGGTAAGCCCAGATGACTGTGAACAAGTAAGCTAAATATTCCTGTGAACATGTTAGTTTTTGGTAAGCCACAGATGACTGAACAAGTAAGCCAAATATTACTATGAGCATGTTAGTATTTGGTAATCCACAGATGACTGTGAACATGTTGGTATTTGGTAATCCACAGATGACTATGAACATGTTGGTATTTGGTGAGCCACAGATGACTGTGAACAAGTAAGCCAAATATTACTGTGAACATGTTAGTATTTGGTAATCCACAGATGACTGTGAACATGTTGGTATTTGGTAAGCCACAGGTGACTGTGAGCAAGTTGGTATTTGGTAAGCCACAGGTGACTGTGAACAAGTAAACCAAATATTAATGTGAACATGTTAGTATTTGGTAAGTGACAGATGACAGTGGACAAGTTAGTTCTTGGTAAACCACAGATGACTGTGAACAAGTAAGCCAAATATTACTGTGAGCATGTTAGTATTTGGTGAGCCACATATGACTGTGAGCAAGTTGGTATTTGGTAATCCACAGATGATTGTGAACAAGTTGGTATTTGGTAAGCCACAGATGATGGTGAATAAGTTAGTATTTGGTAAGCAACAGATAATTGTGTACAATTTGATATTTGGTGAGTCACATGTGACTTCATTGGAATCAAAGCGGGCACGTTGGTACTTAGCAAGGAACAGAAAGAAATGTGGGAGTTAAAATGCAAAACTAGCGCGTATAACTAACTATATGGGATTAACAATTGACAAGCTTTTATTTGGCAAACCGCGCGTAAATGCAAGGGATTTAAATTGTACAAGTTGGATCTTGATAAGCTGCAGGTGACAACATGGTATGGATAATGTACAAGGCGCTATTTTGTAAGCCACCATTGTGCGCACGTGGATTTTAAAGTGCAAAAAGCTATATGTGACTAGATTGCAGACTGTGCAAGTTGCTATTTGGTAACCCCCAGGTAAATACATGGGATGTAAAGTGTACAAGTTAGTACTTATTAAGCCCCAGGTTACTAATTATGAGTAAGATTATAAACGTTGTTATTTGGCAAGCCTCTAGTGAATACATCGGATGTAAAGTGCACGAGTAGGTATTTGACAAAATAGCCACTGATTACTAATTTGGAGTTCAGAAATAAAATGATCATATCTCTATCTCGATTAGTACTACTTTAGGCCTACACTTGTGTTAGAAAAGTTAAGCTAACATGATTTGGTAGATTGTGTGCTATGTTTTTAGCAAGATAATATACTAATGACACTCCAATCATATATCAATATCCGAAGAAATAAAACCATAGCAGTGATAACCAACATGACAAACATTTCATACAAAGACCAGAAATGAAACAAGACAATTTAAAAAGTCGGCAATAATACTCTGTATCCAGATAGCATGAGATGTTGTGTGTCCGGATAGGACACATTTTAGCTTATTAATACAATTTAAAGAGACAAATGAGAGATATTCATACCATCTGATAATGTGGAACAAAGAGAAGAATCCTTAGCCAAAACAACACAACACAAATAAATAAGCGAGTGAGTTATTGCTGTTGAACGCCCATGGCTCTACTATTTGATGAGTTGATGATGATGATATATATTTTGTACTTTTTGATTTGATTTTGATGATGCTACCTCAATGACACAACAGTTCACTGATATAAATGATTCTCTGCACCTACATTATCCTGATTTCGAGCTTTGCTCTTTTACCTTAATGCTGTGTTCGTTCAAGAGAAGTAGTAAATACCATTATTTAAGTCTTTAGAATAATCTGACTGGAGATCGAACCCACGATCTACCGCATGCACTTGAGACGAGCATATGTTGTTTGTTTTAATCAAAATTATGAGGACAACAATAACTTACAATTACAACGGAAATAAAACCATGTGTTCCGGAAAGGTTACCATCTTGTTTCGTAATCGAATATATAATATCAGTACTAACATAAGGACAAGGAGTAATATAACAATCCACCAAATAAATAGATACGAACTCCTATATGAAAAGGGTGGAAATTAGACCTGTCGTAGAAAATGTTTCCTTATAATAAGAAAATCACCATTCTGTTGGGAAACGGGAATAAGTTAATCCGTATGTAAATCCAATGTTCTTCGTGGATTATTTTAAAGCGAGGACATCAATCTAAAAGTAAACTATCCAGTATAGAGTCATAGAGATCTATCATAATCATTGGAGGAAATGACGCGAACATCACGTTGTACGTCAAACGGTTTCTTCTTCTTTTTATTTCTCTTTTTTTTTTGTTCTAAAGAAAAGGCATTTGTGTGACGAAATGCGAACCCCAATTTACACATAACGAATATTATAGTTCGATAAACCCTGGAGTTTTAGGGAATTGCATCTACGTTACTTTACGTTACAATTTTTTACAATGTTGTGTCATATTTGTGACTATTTGTATAAGAAAAAAAAAAAAAAAAAAGGAGATGTCAAATTTAGTGCGCATGACGCGTTTCTGGTACGTTCAGTCAAAATATTTGAAAGCTAAATAATCTAAAAGTCTTTAGGAGCAAGCTAACCAAAGAGCCTAAAGAGGATTACAAAAAATCCGCAAGTGTGTATACATGCATAATTTGGGTATTGACATACATTATATGTGTAATATAAATATGTTCTGACAGTTGAAAAGTTTAGTATGTCAGCACTATATAAATGTGTAGGAAGATGGATGCACACACAACAGTAAAAGCAGCTGGTTAAAGCAGGATAAGGTTAATACACACAAATACAATAACAATATATGCATTAAGAACTTAAAAATAATTATATTCATTAAATGAACTATATATTATGACTGAAGAAAAATTTAAAAGCAAAATAAAAACTCTGTAGAATAATCACAATTTCCTTAAAATTAACTTAAGGAAGCAGTTGAATAAATGAGTAAATAAACAAATATTTAAAACTGCAAACTAATGAACCATTTTGTGTTTGGAAATTGAAGGAAAGAACTAGTCAATATTTTGATATTCTGAATTTTCTTTAAAGTCGGAAAATTATTCAAATCTATCGTTATTGTCTGAACCTTAGCTAAAATGATTTTTTTGTTTATGTTGGCATATGTTGGCTTTTTCATGAATTGTACGGATTTGCTTTAGCATACTCTCGATGTCTTTGCTATGTGTTGATTCGGCTTGAAAATATATACAGCATCTTCACGTGTAACGACATAATCAGAACCTATTAAACAATATGCATAGTTATACTTGACATATCGTGGGCTGTCTAGAATGCTTGGATTCGTCTCGTTATGTTCTAGACACAGTGTTAATGAGTCTTAGCATTACAATTGTCTTAATTTGGAATGCTATATGATATGTTGTATGCGTTATGCAACAAAACAATTCACAATAATAAAATGCATGACATATGCAAAAACGGGTTAATCAGAAACCGTAGATCGAAGAAAAACAGACAATGCAATGGCCAAAACCAACAACAGAGCAAACAAGTATCTAATAAGCTCTATCCAAAAAACCAAAGATTTAGCAACACCGCGCCACTGAATATCTGGGATAAACTGAAGAACTCAGGATCAGTTCTTGCTTTACTAGTGACAGCAATTGGGCTACTTTTAAACGACACACACATCGTGTGATATGGCAATGGTGTCGGACACCTGCATACGTAAAAATAGAGAAAGCAAGTAAGACATGAATCTCCTACTACACCAGTAGGAGTAAAGCCGCATCGAACACCGCTACACAACATGAAATGGAAACCATGTAGACATGTAATTGGACGGCATGACCAGCATGAACTCCACTAACACCCGGGGTCAACTCAGGTGCTCAGGAAGGGTAGGCATTTCCTTCTCCACTAGTGGCACACGTCGTGTTACTCTGCTATAAATCCAGTGATTAGTCATAAATGACTGGATTGTGATTACGACATACGAAACATATCCGGGCAGAGTTGTGACACAGAAAGCGAAAACGAAAAAGAAGAGCAACACGGACCACACTAGAAACCGAGGGGAACCCAAGAGGTCGAGAAGGGTAAGCAGTTCCTGTTTCTTATAGGGGGACAAAAGGACAAACATTGATCTACAAAACACTACACATTGATTTAAAGATTGCGAATCACGAAAAACCGTACGTTTGTGAGGTCAAATAAAACATTGTCTAGTTCGAAAAGTTTTGATACAGTTGTGCTGAAAGCTGCAAGTATATCGCAGAATTAAGATGATGATAACGGTGGAATATTGATACTTTTTCAACTAATTTTTGATATGTGTACTATGTCATTCATACAGTATGAATGAAACCTCTATACACGCTTATATTGGTACATACCTATCATGATGTTTGTAGTGGCGGATTCGTTGCATAGAACTCCATTGATCATGTTTTTTGTCATACATCTATAATTGCCTGAATTTTCAACAATGACATCACTGATAACAAGCGTTGATGAATGTGACACCACTGTATCATTTCCCTCTTTATACCATGTATAACTGGGAAGAGGATTACCAGCGGCAGTACAGTGTAGTGTGACTGGGTCAGAACCTTCGATATATATAGGTTGATCTGGAACACATACGATATTTATCTCCCTTACGCTATCTGTAAAGAACGGATCAGGCAATTTAAGCCCAGAATTTATATATTATCATATGGTGTTTTGTCTAATTACACTCGTGTGTCACTATTGTTCTGTCCAATGAAATATTTTAAAAGATCAAATTCAATTTCACGAAAGGTATTAATTTATAACACAAAAGCCAAATTGAGAAGAATGTCTTTCATTATCGTTATTTGTCAATTACAAAGTATTTAGACATTAAAAGCATTATTAGCAGCAAGATTATGACTGACTTACCTTGTACCTTTGTCGAAAATAACTGATCACAGCCATGCTTTCAAGAAGGTAATAACCAATCACAGCCATGCTTTCAAGAAGGTAATAACCAATCACAGCCATATTTTTAAGAAGGTGGTATTTCTTTTTTACATTTTATTTTCTTTTGACAGCACACTATATATTTCATATTATGACATTATTTATGTAGTTTCAACAGATTCAAAGTAAGAGTTATTTCTCCTTCTACACGATGTGATGGTTTTGACAAACATGGTTCATGTTCTCATCCAGAAATGCATTACATTATATTATGTTAATCATAAATTAATATACGGATTATGATTGCCTCTTTTGTGTCTTTAAACTCTTCTTAATATACCTCGGTTCACTTCATATAAATAGCATAGAAATAATCTTTTTCTTACAACATTTAAATCAAAGCAAGTCCAGAAACCTTGATCACAAGTAATTACTTATTGCTTTTACCCAACATGCATAACTTTCGGATGCATATCATCTAAAGTGTGGTCACTTACTGTTTGAACGCTTAAGCAATCGGGATAGTTACTCGATCTTTAGTTTGATGTGTAATGCTTTGTAGATCGTTGTTTGTGATTTTGTCCTTTTTTTGTCTGTCCTTCTTCGATTTACGGATTCTGATTACCCCTTTGGTATCCTCAAACTCTTCTTAGCTTAAGTTTGATTGGGAAATAACCCAACGGACAGATACTGTTCTATATATACACAGCATAATTCTAATGTTTGAATTTTTGCTTTCAATCTCTGAGCTACGCAGCATGTACTTACAAAATACACTGATTGGTGCAGTCTGTTGATAAACATCAGATGCTAAAAGCTCCTGCATAACTTTACAGCATACTACAGCATTGTTGTCGCCATCTTCCATAGTAATGGTCAGATTACTAGTGCCATTGTACGAACATCCTCCAGGTATCTCACTGATTATTGTTGTCTCATCCGGGTATGTTGTAGGAAAGAAATCAATCATTCTGAATTTCTCCCAAATAAATGTCCCTGGTGGGTTACCAACATTGCCAGAACATGTGAATGTAACATTTTGACCTTCTAATATTCCATGTTGTACTGACATTATAGGGGTGGTATCTGGTTGTGCAGCGACAACTTAAAATAAATATTTAGAAATATTTCTGACATTAATATACTGGTATCACAATAGTTAGGTCAAAGAACCCTAAAATTAATTGGGGAAAGTAATATGTTGCTTTTGAAGAGTTTGAATAGAAATATGCAATTAAATATCAACCATTGCAATGATAGTGGTTGAAAACTGTATAACCATATAGATAATCGTATGTCTTCTGAAAGTTTCCTGGGCGTTGACTTCCTTATACAATCAGGATAACAAGCGATACTAATCGAGTTAAGACTAGGATATTGTGATAATTGTTGCGTTTTCATTGACGTATGAATCATTAACACTAACTTATTATTAAGTCGATATAATTTGTCCCAGTATGAATACTGTGAGATAGTGGCGTAACGTAGCCACAATGTGGTACAATGACATGGAATGGCAAATTGGTATATTCACACTGAAAGAGACTAGGGAACTATTACAACTACAAAATACGTACGGGAACGATTATATCTACCGTGGCGAATGTAATTAATTCATGCACACTGATTAAATACATTGCGATAAACGACATAAATCGATGGGTAGCGAGTAGTTGAGACAGAGACGTCCCATTTGAATCAACCAATTATTTGTTAGAACGATTTTTTTATTAGTTGGTTAGATCAAAATTGCATTCTTTACATTGGTTTTTTTTTTCTACAAATATATAAAATTTGGCATTTCCCTACACATCGTGCAATGAGATAGACAACGGTGCAGAGTCAAACCAACCCAATGAACAAGTTTTTCCACAACACAGACCACGGCTACATATTGTTTCCTTCAAAATTATCCTGATTTAATTGTGCCATTCTGTAGGATTTATGTGACTATCGAGGGTGGGTGGGTTATGGTGTTTACGTCACTTTCAATAATATTTCAGTTTTATCGTGGCGGTCAGTCTTATTGGTGGCGGAAATCTGAGTACCCGGAGAGAAAACCCACCGACCTGCCGCAAGTCACTGGCAAACTTTATCACATAATATTGTATCGAGTACACCTCGCCTTGGTGTGGTTCCAGCTCACAATGGTAGTGGTGATAGGCACTGATTGCATAGATAGTTATAAATCCCATAAACTACCATATGATCACGACCACGACGCGCCCTTGTGTGACTATCGAATTTATGGTCTCATTTACACTGACAAAGCATAAATCTTTTTCGATCAGTCCGTTGTGTGGAATTTCTATGACTACCAAGTACATCACTTCATCCCCATTGACAAGGCGGGACTCATTTAAGAATATCCTAATATTTCAAATGTTTGATGTAGCCACTACTATTTATATACATGGTTGCATACCTTGTACTGTTAGATTTGTCGAAGCTGTTGGTAACGAAGAGGGCCTTTCACTAGTGCCGCCATCTTGATAATTGATCTCACACTGATAATCTGTTTCATCTTCACATTCAATCTGACAAAAGGTCAAGGTAGCTGTGTTGGTGCCGTCGGTCGGGTTAGTTAAATTGGCTCTGTTTTCTAAGTACTGCCCACCAGGTGTAAATGCTGGTGGAAATGTGTTATGTGGTGAAAACGTTGCTATTGTAGTGTATGTACAATTCGAGAAAGCTTTTAAGCTTATCAGAAATAATTCGTCACCAGTATCTTTGACGTAAGAACAGTTGATCTCTACATCTGACGGGCCAACAACACCTACGATATTATTGTTCATGGTAATCGTAAGGCCAAGTGCACCTGAATAAGACGACATGATTATGTATTATGTTAATATTGAAAAAATTCACACCAGAACATCTATAAATACAATTAATTCTTAAATGCCTACTTCGGTTTCATGGTGAATTTGATAAAGTAAAAGGTATGTTGAAAACAATTGTCCGTAAGTATGATTTTGTAATTTAAGTTTTTCAGTTAAATACAATATTTACAGGTGTGATCGACAGTTACATGAACAACTCCTCTATACTGTCATAGACTTACATATACATTGTAGAGACAGACCTGATATAAGCCTATATCTGGTGACACGGTTTGGGTTTATGGTGCTTAACGCTACTTTCAACAATATTTCAGTTATATCGTGGCGGTCAGTTTTTTTGGTGGAGGAAACCGGAGTACCCGGAGAAAATCACCGTCCTGCCACAAGTTACTGACAAACTTTATTGATTATTCTTCGCCATGAACTGGGTTCGAACTAACAACTTTGGTGATGATAGGCACTGATTGCACAGGTAATTGTAAAACCAACTACCATACGATAACGTTCATGACGGCCCCTTCTGGAGACAGGATATGAACTTTTATGTGATTGGAGTCAAAAACATATTTAACATATCCCCATTGATCTTTAAGCTTAAACCGAAACCATGCTATCACAAAAACGAAATCCAAGAGCAGTGGATGTTCGTATAGTAGCAGTATACTAGAAAAAAGTGCAAAATAGTCTGCATGTAGACCTGTCAATTACTAGACGTTTGAATCAAATGTATCTGTTGTTACTATAAACAATTGACATCAATTTGATATAATTAGTTCTGTTAGATTAAATTCTCGATATTTACTGTAAGCGTTTTTCTCGACAGGCTAGGTTAAATAAAAATGCAAATGGGCAAATACAAAAATGGCATTGATACTCCAAAGAAATAGAACAACTGTCAAGCATAAATTCTATCTTGACGGAAAAAAAACAAACAAGACAAAAACACGAAGACGTGGATATTCAGTGCAGTAAGCTTGAAATCAGAACATGATTTATAAAGCTTTACATGGTACAACAAAATCTACTCGTTACCATTAACAAGGTTTCTTTTTAACTTGTCATTATTTGTTCTGTGGTGTAAAATACAAAAAAGGGGCCATGATACTGTCAAAGAGTACAATTTTAGTTTTACTTCCAGGTTTATCAAAAACAATTACACGTATATGTAATTATATATATATTTGTATTTTTATCTTCTCGGAATAATATTGCTGAAAATCCAATTGCAAAAAGGACATTTAGGAAGCATATAGTAGAGTTAAAAATGTAATACTGACTACTTGCATAACTTCTATATTTAGCTAGACGTAGTATGAATGAATGAAATTGTTCCAGTTGCAAATAGTATATATTTAAACAAAAATCAAAATGGAATGTTTTCAGCAAACATTTGATATTTATCAACTTCTCCAATCAAATACTCTGCGATACTTGGGTTTTGTCGATTATTCTTGTTTTTAACCTCTGTAATACCTATGATATCTGGTGTGTTATCTCTGGTTCTCACCATTAATTCTGGTAGCTTGTTAAAAAGTTGATCTGCATTTGTATAAAAACACTTTAGTTTTGGTAATATTGTAGTTTTATTTACATCTGTGTCATTAAAAACCTTCTCCCTCTTTTTATGTACATTATTTATATTTCTGTCTTTTGGTCGGTCTTTATGTCTGGCTATTTTAACTTCGTAACTCTTCTTGCCCAAGGTGGTCCCCGGACCTTTTATATGAAGTCCCCCGACTTATCATTTAATTGTTGTTGTTTTTTTTTTGCCTCTTGCCATAGTTGTTGTTCTTATTCTCTTTCAGCTTTGGTCAACTCATTGCTAACATTGACTTTCTCATATTCTGTTAGTTCTCTTATGCGATGAATGTTTTTGAACAACACCAGCTTGGATTCCACACTACTTAGAGTTACCAGTAATGGTCTGTCTCGTTTTTCGTTGTTAAACTTCCCCAATCTTCCAGTTTTCTTTATTGATGTTGTATCTAGTTGAATTTTGCATGCTTTGTATAGTTCTTTTACTTGTTGTATGTCATGGTCAATTCTTTCTTGTCTCACCTCAGATTAGTTTTCATCAAATCCAAAAATTATTAAGTTGTTTTCTCTTGACTTCCTTTCATTCATTTCATCTATGACAATTGTCACTGCTTCCTTTTCTACCGTCTTGGCTCTGATGTTTTGTGTGTCTCCATCTATTGTATTCTCGTTGTTCTCAACTTTTCCCAGTTCATCTTTGATTATTTCCCTTACTCTTTTTTTCATCACATTTGTCTATCACTGTAGTTTCTAGTTCTGTTATCCTATTTACATATTCCTTCAATATCTGGTTGCATCTATCCTCAATTTTTAGGTCCAATACTATATGTTCTTAAAATTTTCTCCTACAAAACCACATAGTGTCCGACTTACTAAGTATATCATATTCAGTCTTGGTTTTACCCAGGCATTTTGTACAGTAGAGGTCTTTACATCTTTGACATTCTAACAGATTAGAATCTGGATCTGTAAATTTTTTAGAGCATTTAATACAAGTCCAGGTCTCGCTAGCCATATCTGTTGTCTGTGATGATGTCCTCTGTTTGGGTGGCATTTCGTAGGTATAATATATAGCAGGGCTTCCCTGTAATCTCTTTTTGTATTAATTAACCTCAGCTGTATAACGCAAGGCTTCCTTGCTTTATATCAAATAATTTTTTTGAGTTTGGAAAAATTAAATGCATATAATGCATGTCATCACGTTTTTTTCCTCGTTAAAAACTAACCAAGATCGCTGTTTGCCATTTGCATTTTGAGGAACATTTCCTGTCGGGACGATATTTTTTATACTCCTGTTTCTTTTTCTGTTTTTCATCATAATTTTTAATTTGTTTCCTTCTTTTCCCGGGGACGCCCCAGGATAGAATCTCAACAGCCGACATTTTGAGAAATCGGTCATTATTTGTGTCGAATAAGAGCAATAACAAAATTACCGAACTCCGAACAGTCAAAACTCATAAGGACTTGACCGATCAAACACCTTCTCTCGAATTATGAATCTTTCGTACCTAACCATGTCGGACCATTATGTTCCGACTTTTTAACAATGGACAGTGTACCAAAAAATTTGGTTTTAAGAACATATTTAATGAAGAATACGAATTTTATCAATCTAAAGTAACTTATGAATAAATATTTTCAAAATACAAATAGATAAAAGGATAATCGTTTTGATTTATTTTAAAGACCGATCTAGTCGAATGCCGATCTATGTCAGTCTGTGCCAAAAACATTTTGACAAACTAGCCCGAACAGCAGTTTAGAAGAATTTTTGGTGCCAAAGGCAATGTGAGCTTTCGCCATCACTTGGCGCCCGTCGTCCGTCGTCTGTTAGCTTTTTTACATTTCAATCCTCTCCTCTGAAACCCCTCAGTCAAATGATCTTAAATTTGGTAGGAAGCATTTATGGAAGATCATCTATAAAGTTGGCTCATTTTGTCCCGATCCGTTGACAAACATGGCCGCCACAGACAATTCTTGTTTCTGATTTGTTGATTTCTAAAAAAAATTCTCCTCTGAAAACGCTTTGCCAAATGAACCGAAGCTTGGTAGGATGCATCTATGGGCGATCTTCTATAAAGATTGCTCATTTCGTCCCGATCCATTAACAATCATGGCGCCACAGGAAATTCTTGTTTCTGATTGATCGATTTCTAAAAATCTTCTCCTCTGAAACAGTTTTGCCTAATGATCCGAAACTTGGTAGGAGGCATGTATGGAAGGTCCTCTGTTAAAATTGCTCATTTTTTCCCGATCCGTTAACAAACATGGCCGCCACAGAAAATTCTTGTTTCTGATTGGTTGATTTCCAAAAAAATATTCTCCTCTGAAACCACTTTGCCAAATGCACCGAAACTTGGTAGGGGTGCATATATTGGAGGTCCTCTATAAAGATTGCTTATTTCGTCCCGCTTCAATAACAAACATGGCCGCCACAGACAATTCTTGTTTCTGATTTGTTGATTTCTAAAAAATCTTCTCTGAAACGGCTTTGCCAAATGAACCGAAACTTGGTAGGATGCATCTATGGGAGGTTCTCTATAAAGATTGCTCATTTTGTTCCGATCTGTTAACAAATATGACCGCCACAGGCAATTCTTGTTTCTGATTGGTCGATTTCTAAGAATCTTCTCCTCTGACACCGCTTTGCCAAATGAACCGAAACGTAGTAGGAAGCATATAAGGAAGGTCCTCTATGGGAATTGCTCATTCCGTTTTGATCCGTTAACAAACATGGCAGTCATAGGCAATTCTTGTTTCTTATTAATCGATTTCTAAAACAGTTTTTCCTCTGAAACCGCTCGGCCAAATAATATGAAACTTGGTAGGAAGCATCTATGGAAGGTCCTCTATAGAGAATGCTCATTTCGTTTTGATCCATTAACAAACATGGCCGCTACAGGCAATTCTTGTATTAGATTGGTCGATTTCTAAAAATCTTCTCTGAAACTGCTTTGCCAAAATGAACCGAAATTTGGTGGGAAACACCTATATGGAAGGTCCTGTATTAAGTTTCATCAAAGCATGATGAAAGGTGAGCGACACAAGCTCAGCCCACTGAGCCTTTTTTAACTAGCCCGAACCAATTTTTACTAGACAGAGGCATAGGGTTAGTGGTTTTTGGCACAGACTGCTATGTTCGGGACGAACTATATTTCTTTAATGGAAGTTACTCGATTAGGATTACGTAATGGTCAAGGGCATGATATTGCAAGAAATATCGACTTTAAAGACACTGCTTGACGGTCCGACAAAGAGAAAATTGTTTCCTGATCGAAGTAGAGAGCAAATTTTTACCGGACTTTCGGACCGATATACCAAAAACATCGTCGGATCGGCTTGACTTTTACCTGTCAAGTCCGACGGTCCGGCTATTTCGATATGTCTGCAGGGCTTTACAATTCATACCAGCTTCCACTAGCCCTCGGCTAGTAAGGGAACATTTTTTACTCGCAACAATAGTATGCTTCTAGCCAGATTATATAAAGATACCAATTCATCTAATACTAATATTGTATATAGCTCCAATATGTACTTATTTGTACATAATTATTAATCCTCTGAATGAGACAGAAGATGTTTACTCTCTTTGACTCAACCCCACTTCTAGGTTTGGTGAGTTTATGGTGTTCATTGCCACTTTCAACAATATTTCAGTATTATCAGTAATAATACCCATTCTGTAAAATGATGTAGTAGAACAATTAAATGCTTTTATGATGTCACGATTTTTTCGCCAAGTCGTCATTTTCCCACCCACAATTTTTCCGGATTACTGTATGACCGCAGTTATCGTAAAAGTGTCTATTTTGACAAATTCATTCTATATTTGAATCAAAAAGGTACTCTGGAAGCAAACATATGATGTAATTGTATTTACTTTCGATGTTTACCCAGTAGAAATAAAGCACACATTTTGTGAATTTAAGTTTATGTTCATTTTGTCATGGATGTCATGCAATATCGATATATGTTGCTATTATTGTCGTTGACTAATTATGATGTTTATTAAAGTTGTTATTAAAAAAGCATATGTAGGAATACAAACGTGTCTAAATATCTATCATTATATCAAATAAACCCAATACTGGCAATAGGCCTACATGTTCTTGACCAATCTATATTTTTATCATACTGTTTATTTAGATTTTGCCCAAAAATGAAAATGGAAGTCTTGCAATATTATGAAAAGCTTGATACGTTCCTTTTCTACACGATTAACAGGATCTTGATGCAGCAGCCAGATGGGAGAGAGACTGGCTAATGGCTTTTCACACTGACAAATGTACAGTACTGTCTGTTACTAAAACCAAGCAACCAATACAACACATTTACATCCTCCATAGCCATATACTTGAATATGTGAGCTCAGCTAAATATCTTGGTATAACAGTACAGTCTAACCTCAAATGGGATAAACACATCAACGACATAACATCAAAAGGCAACAAAGCTCTGGGTTTCTTAAAATGAAACCTAAAAATATCAAGCCAACAAATAAAAATCCAGGAGTACCAAGCGCTCGTCAGGCCAACATTAGAGTATTCATGCTCTATCTGGGATCGTCACACATCTGAATCCATTAAAAATATTGATATGGTCCAACGACGAGCTGCTCGGTACATCTGTAATAGATACCACAATACCAGCAGTGTTTCAGATATGCTCAATATAATAAACTTGCCATCACTTGCGGAACGTAGACTTCGCACAAGATTGGTTATGATGTACAAAGTATCATTCCATCTTGTCGTTGTACCATCAGACATATTAATAGTTTCAGACACAAGGACCAGGAAGTATCACCCCCTAACATATAGACAAATACATACTTCTAAAGACACATATAGACATTCATTCTTCCCATACACAATACCACAGTGGAACCAATTCTCTATACATACGCTTAATCTTGTCCATATACCTTCAATCGTCTGCTTCAGAGAACAGCTAACATCTGCTGTTCCCTGCAACCTACTATAGTTTTCTTCACTAAAAGTTAGTATCTGCACTAATTTACTTTCATATCATTTACAAATTAAATTGTTATTGTTTCTTTTTGGCACATTTTAAATAATTTGTGTATATAGTCCACGCATGCAACAGTGTGTAATGATTGGAGGTCGATGGGATACTGTATATCAAAAGAAGAAGACCAAGCGGCTATCCCCCTTTTCGGGAGCGTCGACACGAGTTTTGTTTTTATTTGTGACCAACACTTTTTGGGACTTAATTGAAACTTACCATTTATAATTAGAAAATACAGCATGCAAAATAAAACTAGACTTTTTGAATATTCCATGTTTCAGTCCTTTGAAATTACATATGACTAAAAAACTTCATAAATGTTACACTGTCACAACCAAAATATTTGAAATGACATCCGCCATAGTTGACTCAACTTTAGTTTACCCAGAATGCATAGCAAACAGGTATCTTCCACCTGAGAGGCCCGTGAAGAAGATACGGTATATTAACTCCAAATGAAAAGGTGTGAATTTGATATGTTAGAGGAAAATGATCTTGTTAAATTGTATGTGTGTTTTAACTTTTCTTTGTGATACCTGTTAGTTATTTAATGGAAGTACACTGTTACTAGGATTCATTATACTTTTTATTCGTCACAACCTCAGACTATTCAACATTGCCATTTTGAAAATAATTGCCTGTTTGTCTATGGTGTTACTGTCAATGGTGTTACAATAAAGATTGTGTAACACCACTTACATTTAGCATTACAATTGTGAATAAACACATTATTCCATAAACAGTAATATTCAGAACAAAATATTGCTCTTTAACCTATGCAGAGAAATTGTTCAAACATCGTGATTTACTTTAAGATATCGTTTAGCAAACTGGTGGGAGTATACTGTTTAGAACTGGTAACACCAGGGACACATCTTCATAACACCATGGACAACAACTCTGCTATGTTTTTGGCAAGGGAGAATAACAATTCTAAAACATATCTCCTGTTAATGCCATTTATTCAAATGACGAAAACAACAAATATTTACATTTACATGAAAACAAGGAGTGCATGGTGTTAAATAATACATGCACTCCCTTTCAACTAAAATATCTCCGAAGACAAAAAGGGGTGGCGCTAAAAACGGCCAAAACCCGCTTTTGATAAGGAGTGAAATGGAAATATTAAATAGTGGGCAACTGCCAAACCCAGAGTTGCTGCTCAAATTAATGGATGAGAATACAACTTATACATAGCAAATTACAACACATGTATATAATTAAAACAAAATAATACTACATGTATGAAATAACAAAATGTGAATAGATATCTAACTCGATAGTAAGAAGGGTACAGCAACCAAATGTTGACCTGTACCCTGCAAACAGTTGTACTTAAACATGCATTGTTAGTATCATGAGCCACCAGTTACAAATGTCTACTCTAATAATTGTATGTGTAATATGACAATAAGTTGAATAACAAAGTGGGAGAGGCGTTAAGGTGCAAAATTGGCCCCACATTGTATTAAAAAATAATGCTTGACATAGAATAAAAACAATTTACTAATTTAATTGCTATGAAAAAAAATCCCAAAATTCTATCTTTCGTGAGATTGGGTGCGCTATGACGTCATAATGACATCATAATTAGACGGATAATGCTAAAAATGGACTATAAACGACATGTTCAATGTACATTTTAGCTATTTTATATACCTCCACAGTCTTCCACCAACACCACATTGAGCAGTTGTTTTGAGTATAGAGGGTTAATGATTGTATCAATTTTTTTTGTTGGTGGAGGATTGTGGAGGTTGTTAAATATTAATTTATTAATAACCTCGGCCAGATCCTTAAAATCAATATTTTCACTCTTCTGATTGTATATATGATACCATTATGTATATATACACAATCTCTGTACATTTTATGATTCATTTCAAGTAATACCATAGAAACTACTGTGGACGCTGACTTACTCAGCCACTAAGTAATGAAATTCATCAGTAAATAACTTGTTTCTGTAAATAATTGCATCTATTTTAAATACAGTTTGTGTACATTGAAACCAGGAGAAAAACTCAGTGCATGCAGTCCGGCGTCAATGCGATGAAAAGAACTGGGGACTATAATTGCCATATATGGCCCCATATTTAATGAATCATTATCTTAGAAAATACTTGATTAAAATGTGATGTGTTTTATTTTATAGACGATATCATACGTTTGATGTTAAAACTTTCTTCCAACAAAATCGATACGTATTTGACGTCATTGTGACGTCATGAGTGTTATTTGTTTTCTGTATTTCGTGGAATTTTGCCCGCGATATTTCGACGGTTTTCGAAGAAATTAAGCACCTCCGTAGTCGTGCACCAGAAAATATTTTACCAGATTATTAAATAAATAAAACACAAATATTGTTAAAGTATTTTTTTGGTACACGAGGTGTTAAATTTCTTGAAAAACGACGGGAAAATGTTCAAATATTACAAGCGCTTAGATGACGTTTTGATGTATGAGAAACAATCTTTGCCGTAAAAAACGTTGGTATGTCGGCACGTAACAGTTATATAACATAAAAATAAAGTAAGCACCACTTCATCCAAAATAGTTTTGTTTCATCAGTCCCCAATTATTGATTATATATTTTCTTCCGGGATACTGAAATAGTTATTACTACCGGGATACTTAAGTATGTGTAATGGTCTATCGAAGCTACTTCTAAAATGAAGTAAAATAGTTTGATCCTAAAGGAGTAGATATTTTTTGGGCGCAATCCAACATATCTTTGAGAAGAGTTTGAAGATACCAAAGGGGCAATCAGAATCCGTATATGCGTTCTGTCATGTGCATAAGTTATTGTTTGGATGATTGACAGACAATATTCATTATTTTGTTTTCTAGCTTCTGAACTGTCGATCGAGAAAAAAATAAAATATTCTAGACAGGCAGCACATAGCCAGTCAATGGTGTTTGCAATTAATAATTCGCATGCACAATACCGACCCAACACCACAAGGTGTGGAAAACAGAAATATTTGTCTGTGGTTTAAATGCGTATTAACTGTATTACATGTAAACTGTATGATTCTGTTTGATAAAGTCCTTTAACTAGAACAGAAAAAAATGTACACTTGATTGAAACAGATGTTGTAATAAAATATCGTGAACGTGATGTACAAGTTTGAAAGCATTTCAATGTATATTTTAAATGAGGTTGAAACATGTCACCATTTGATATCAATTCGGTTGTATTTCATTTTGACGATTTTAATTACGGAAGACGATCACAACCATATTTTATTTTAATAATTGCAACTCAGCTGGATTTTTTTCATAGATTATTATGTTATATTAAATACATGTTTTATATATGTGCTTCAAAAGCTTCCTTCTTCACAAATTAAGTTGCATTGCTTATCTGCTGAAATATCTAAAAACCAGCGTTACCGTAGCATTATACATGTGTAGACCCTCTCTACTGCTTTTTGAATAATAACAATAGAAGCAGAGCCGTCTTAACAGCATCACTGCTTTTCCCAGGGGCCCGTGATGCTGTTAAGACGACTCTGCTTCTACTGTTATTATCCAAAAAGCAGTAGAGAGGGTCTACACATGTAAGATGCTACGGTAGCGTTGGTGTTTAGATATTCGTTTCAGCAGATAAACAATACAAATTAATTTGTGAAGAAGGAAGCTTTTGAAGCACATCTATAAAACATGTATTTAAGGAAACTTTTACTACTCTGATTATTAAATGAAAATGAAAACGACGATTGTATTACATGACGTTTACTATAACGTAACTTATCCGGAATATTTACACCTCGCAATCGATATTACAACAACCCTACGTCCTTTAAGTGTCGTTTTTCAGCATTTGTTTATTAAATTTAAAAAAATGCAATAGCACAATGGCATCCCGAAGACTGATCTTGGAAAAATTTTAACAGTCAACAGACTTTATCATTAAATACGATATTTGCATATGGCAAAGAATACAGGGATTGAACGTGGCAAGAAAAATCCCATAGAACTCGAACATAGAACTTGAAGAATAGCATATCCCCAATCCGCCGGTTCCTTCATTACTTGTTTTGAACATCGTTATGCCGTTCTTCTGCTCGACTTTAGTGGTCACGATGCTGCTTTCTCTTTAATGTGATCACGTGACCTCTGTCATTGATTCCTCATATATATTTTTTTTCAATTTGAGTAGATCACACATAATTTTATTGTTTTATGGCTTAAATGATTAAAATGAATGCATTTTCGCGTGTATTGAACCAAAAAGTAAAAACACGTTGTTTTTTATGGATTTCCAATACGGTTGTTTCGAATCATTTCCATTCCGTCAAAATGTTGTTATTTTGGTCCGCCAGATCACGTGATTTTGATGGAATGCATCAATCGTAACTACTCGGCCATTCTCGCTACCCTTCCAATAATATATAATTATATGGCCGAGTAGTTACGATTGGGAATGCATAGCACTAGACTTCCGGTGTAAATTTACACAACAAAAACTTCAATCGATATGTGCCGTTTTAGCGTTCGATCCTCAACTTAAAAAAATATTAACATTTTCTGTAAAAGACAGATATCAATTAAATTATTTTATTTGTATCAAAGACTTGAATACAGAGACAATTACTTCTTTAAAATGAAATTTGTTTTCTTCCTTTATTGGCTGCTGTCAGCATTATGAAACGAAAACGATCTGCCTTTATATATTTCTGATATCCGACAGATACTGTATTTATTCAGCCGTTTCCTTGGCGTCTCCATATTACAATTACTTATAATCTACCGCATCTACGACTATGAAATGCTGACGTTGTCAGAATAATAGCGTAAACACCGGAAGTCGTCTGCTAAGCACTTCAGACGTCAAGAAACGGACAGCTGTGAGGAACGAATTTAATACATCCCTTAGCGCAGGATGTAAAGTACACACTCCTTACACGGAAAAAACAACTTACAGCAGATTCTGATAGCAACATTTTATTAGGAGTGTTGTTGTTGGTTTGTCACAAACAAAATAATATCTACCATCTCCTCTTTTTCTGGTGACAACCAAAACAATCATACATAGACTCATGATAGCGACACACATTTTAGCTACACGATTAATCATATGGTTGTAAGCTTGTCCATTCATAAATATATATGAAATACTTGATTGTAAAATAATTATCTATCGACAACCACTTTTCATGGGACATCTGATTCCATGGCTTGTTATCAGTTTATAAAAAAAAATAATAATTCTCACAGGTTCCTAGCTAAAATCGTTACACATTAAACATTTTGCTTCACACCATTTCCCAAAATATGTCCATAGTATAAAAAAAGCGATCTTTAAATATTGGACTTCTCTCAACCCGCACCTTGGCATTTTTTTTTAATAGATTTATGATGGTTGTCCCTAAAAATGTACTGGAATATATCATCGCATTGGTTGTCGTTAAGAATAAAGCACGGTTATAAAAGTGTTTAACAAAATTTCAAATATGACAAAGTTCTATTGTCCCAACAAATCTATCTATTACTTCTTTAAGGTTAATACCAAAATTTCGACCAGTTTTCGACAATCAATTTTAATAAGATTCTGAATTGATATGACCTCAATATGTACATTATCAATGTCATAGCAGACGATGAAACCAAAATTGGTCTGTATGAGATATATTTTTTTAAATGATTAAAGCTTTGTTAAGATGACGAAAAAAATAATTACGAAAACTACAATTTGAACGTGAAATAATAGACGTGGTACGTAGTTCTTACATTTAAAGATGACATTTTTAGATCAGATTTCTTGAGATCATTCATGCAGTTTCAGCATCATAATTTAACCTCTGACAAATGAAGCGATCAAAATAATGCGAGATTTTATCACGTGAAGCAAACCGTCGAAAACAGGAGATCGTCGAAAATGGGTGACGTTGCGATATTACTATTCGTTCACTTTAATTTTATAATACAGTTTCGAAACATGTTTTTATTCCTGAAATCAATCCACATTGCATATTAAGTCAAATGTATGCTTTGCTTACTGAGTTTTATTATGCTTTGTGTTTGCTTTTTTTTTTTTTTTTTTTCTTAAAGATATGCATTATAATACAATGATACGTACGTTCTGTATTTTGAAAAAAAATGGCGTTCAGTGCTTTTCATTACATGACTTTGTCGGTCCGCTGTGAGGAATTAGATGCACAAATTAACTCACTGTATTTATTTCTGAAAAGCACATATTGTGAATACAATTTGGAAATATTCTTATCGACATCTGAGGTGGGTCCGATTTTGGCCCTTATAGCTCCCAGTCCTTTGACTAGATATCTATCGCAATTTAGTAAGAAGGGTACATCAAATAAATGTTGACCTGTACTCTGCAAACACTGTTCTACAAAATGCATTGTTCGTATCATGAGCCACCAGCTACAAATGTCTAAATCTAATAATTTTATATCAGCAATAAAAACAAATTAATAGAAACAGTAATAATGTAATATAAAAAAACATGAGCAGGCAAATCCTGACCTCATGTAAAAAGGAGAGTGGAAAACACACACCCACAGAAAAATATGTGTGCATAACCACGTGGTTTATAAGTTAAACGAGGAAATGCGGATATATCTCTGAACTGCATTTGAGTTCCTTCTTCCTAGTTGTCTTATATATGGTTCCGAAAAACCTAAGGTAGTCGCATGGGTAGCAGCCCCTGTACGAAAACTGTGACCTTTGTAAAATTTTGGATCGATGCCTAAAAATTTCAAGATAAAAGTTAATTGTCCTGTTACGTAACTGTGTGTAACTGGGGTTCCCCCAATGTTTTGAAACAGTGAATCATCTACACACTGTGGTTTTCTAGATGAGAGTGTACAGCTGTAACTGGACATAATTGCGAATTATTGTGATTTGCTTCGATCGTGATTGTAACTGGCTGATTATTCTTAATATTTTTATAGAGTCTTATGACCAATGTGAGACTCTGTGGACGTTGATTGCAGTATGTAAATGATACATCCTGTTTTTGGATAACTGAACCGACCTCCTTAGGTGAACGTACAAAAATTTCGCCCAAGCGCAAAAATGCGTTAAAGGCCAGTAGAAAAACTGCTTTAAGTAACGTGTTTGTGAAGTTGTTGTCAATACATTTATCTATACCATCAATAATTTTCTCCAAAGTTTGCTTTGTAATAGGTAGACGGTATCATGTGACTTTCGAAGGTTGTTGCATCCTTTGAGGAATTTTTTAACTACGAAGGCACTGGTTGGGTAAAAAATTCCTAAAATGTTATGAATGTAGCTAATTGCGGAAACGTGAGAAGTAATAGTGGATGGACTGTATGATTTATTAAACAGAGCACCAATGAAATTGCAAATTTGAATCACAGAAATGGGCAACCTTGTTATAGACTTGTCAAAGATAAAAAAAAAATCCATGAGGGTTTGTGTGATTTTCTTGCTGACCATGAGAGAGAGGATCTTAATAAAGTTATTGCTGAGCTATTCAAATTGTCAGCAGGAGTTCTGGTATTTCCGCTGGGGTCAGATTCATTCAATGAGCAACTTGTCTGGCCTTCTGAAAGTGGAAACGAAACAACTTGTCAGCTACTATGTTAGACTTTCCTGCAATATGTTTTGCACGAAACACAATGTTGTATGAAAGGGTGCATAAAACCAATCTCCGTATCAAACGCATTAAAATCTTATCCCTGCAGGACTGTTTATTCAAAACATCTACAACAGCCTGATTATCTGACAGAAGCAAAACCTTAGAATTTACCATATATTTCCCCCATAATTCCAACGCAATAACAATAGGAAAAAGCTGCTTGACCGCTATTTGGAGGCAGTGTAAATATTTGGTCCATAAATTTGCAAACCACCAACTACCAAATACGGCGGCATAGCCTATATTTCCTGATGCGTCCGTAAATAGTTTTAAGTGGTCAGATGAGATCCAATTATCAGATAGGATAGCTGATTTACCATTGAAAGACTGAATAAAGACTGACCAGGCATGTAAATCTGCCCTTGCTTCACAATTTAATTTCACAAAATAAAACGGGTTGGTGATATTTCTGGTCAAATCAATGAGTCGACGTAAAAAGGGTCTTCCCGGGCATACTACTAGACATGCAAAATTAAGTAGCCCAATGAAGGATTTTAACTCTGTTAATTTGAGTTTATTTCTATGTTTAGCTGATGCTAGCACTTTGTTAGCTTTGTCATTTTTTTCTTGTGGTAGTCGGTATTCCATATATACCTCGATACCGTATATGGTGATGACAGTAGTAGGTTGAACAGTTTTTTTCCGCCTTGATAGGAACCCCTAATATAGAGCATAAAGTGAGGAATTTATCCAGATCTTGTTAGCATTTATCTGATTTTGAGGGACCCACAAACAAAAAAACATCCAAGATATGTAACATGCCTGCCACCTGATATTTAGTTTCCATTATCCATTGTAATGCACAGGAAAAATTTTCAAAAATTTGACATGAGCTAGTAGCACCCATTGATTAACATTTGTCATAATAATAAAAACCCATTCCAAGTAAGACCTAGTAAATGATAGTCAGATGGGTGAATAACAATATTTCTAAATGCATCCTACACATCAGTTTTTCCAAGATATGAATCGCGGCCGAAATATTTGACTAATTTAATTACGTTGTCAATACAATCATATTTAACTTCTGAATTTTCCGGAGGAATAAGTGAATTTACAGAATTACCTCGAGTTAATAACCAGGTGATATGTCATGAAAGAGGAACGAAGGACGTGATTGTGACTATGACAAAACGGCACTTATGTATGACACCGATATTCCATAACCAGTCGGAGAGCAGACTCGATAATGGCGTCGTTTCAATTAATTTGTCACGTACATTGTTTACCGGAATCGGACACGTTTTAGAATACATCGACCAAGTGTTGAAAATTCACTCGTTTTAATCGTTGCGAGCGTCAAATATAACCGAAGAAGCGAGAAAACATAGAAAATTGTTTCTTTCATATAAATTTGAGGCCTGGTGCTTGAACTTCTTGTAGCAAAGGAGTAATGCAGAAATTAAAACGACACGGAAATGGCGGAAGTTGTTTAAAAAAACACGAAAAATTAAAAATTAAAATATTTGCTGAAAGGGTGATGGAAAATCATATATATAGTTCCATAGATTTCTAAATTAGCATTTCAAAGAAACATTTTCTGTAATTAAACATACAATAGAACTTTTTTCTGTCAGATGGATCGTGTCACATTTTGGTTGGATTCAAGGGAGGTAACTAGAATCATCACATACGCCGTAATTTTTAACGTTCTATTTATAGAACGAGTGTAAGTAAATGCATGTTTTCTCAATAAAACAAATATTATTTTGTATTAAAAATGTTGAAATTAGTCAGAATAATTGTTTATTATATCTACAGCTATTAAATTGATCAAATATAATTTAACAAATGAGTCCAAATTTGAGATTTTATGGAACCACAACACCACAGTATTAAGTAAGGAGCAATTATATTACTGTAAAAGTAATCCTGTTAAGCTGACTTTTCGGTCGAAATACATGTAAAGTTGTTCCATGAAGGTATAACAAAACAAGAATCAACTGTAATGGTCTACTAAATTTATCGATTGAACTTGAGAAAAAAAAACAGTCATATTTTCATATGCAATGGTAAATCATGGAATATTAAAAATTAATTTCAACTGTTTTTTAACATATAAGGCTATTCAAACACGTCCACCGGTTTTATTGGTGGATTCACCATACAAATCATGTATAGCGCCCCCTAGCGACCCACCACGAGCATGTTGATGTCAATGTACTTGATACAAGTGATACTTTTTTCAATGTAAATGACCTTATAAAAAACAAATGAAAGAAAATGATGATAATGAAAAAAATATAAAATTTTATCACATGCATAGTACATCCTCGTAATGACTCTTGAGCAGAACTCGTGTTAGCCAATATTTACTATTTAATAGATGTTTCTTTAAAAAAAAGGGGCGAGGGGTGTAATGTTTTTAACCTTTTTTTTTTTAAACAAAAGCAGATCATACTGTACTAAGATCCATTATTTAATAACTTTTTACAAAATAAAATTCACAAAAACTATAAAAATAATAAAACGTTTGAATAATAGGAGAAAACCGGATGGGGCTCTAATTTAAAATTCTAATTGAATATGCTGATGCCATTACCATAGAAAATTTGCATACACAAATGTATCAGAATTTAAAATTAACTTTATTCTTTCTAGAAGATCCTTTCCCTTAAATTAAATGGTCTTTCTTTGACTGTATATACTTTTGTCACAAAAGCAACATTCTAGTTGGGGTTTGAAATTTCTATATTTCTTGTAGTGATCAATACAGAGAAAAAAATTGATTAGATGTACATGCTTTGTTGTTATTCTGATCTAGCTAAATCTGACAGCACGACTGGAATAAGTCAACATTAACTGATGTCGAATGGTCACCATTTTTTTCACACATGTTCATGTGTTGCAAAAAGCATACAAGTTTGTTACTACAGTCATTATTTTCTGCATTAGCCGCAGTATGGAGTGTAAATTCACATGGGTCAAATGACACATTACCATAGCTGTCAAAGTTTGCTGTTGTTAAATTTAAATCATTTGTTTCAAATGTACAGCTTGTATCTATGGCTGAACCATATTTTCTCAATTTTCTTTTGCTTGATGTTGCTTCTGTATCGTGGGACATTTTGAGTGATTTTCTAAATCAAGCCCCACACATTCTACAAATACAGTCATCATCTTTGAATGCATATGCATTTTTGACAAAAGTATAAAACAGTGGTTGATTTCGCCCCTGTGAGAGATGCCAGTAGCGCTTAGTCACATACTCTCGTTTACAGTTTATGCAAGGGCTTGGTGGTCTGGTTTCATGCATCCCGCAGGGCTTTCAAAATTTTCAAATGTACCAGTACTTCATTATTTACAGGCAGTACTTTTTCTTAAAAAT
This sequence comes from Bathymodiolus septemdierum, assembly GCA_963383655.1. Lineage (NCBI taxonomy): Eukaryota > Metazoa > Mollusca > Bivalvia > Mytilida > Modiolidae > Bathymodiolus > Bathymodiolus septemdierum. The sequence goes on from OY726521.1 coordinate 10,796,816, forward strand.
TGAACATTTTTCATGAATATCTTATACAGTATGTGGCCAAAAGTGTTGCCACATGTAAAAAAAATCCCTATATAATCAACCAAAACCATATTTTTTCAAAAATTTATTGTGAAGTCATTTCTGGATAGATTTTAACAAATTTTACACCAAAACATTCAGAATTGTCTATATTTTGACTGTTTATTTGCTCATTATGTTAATATGAGTCGTTTTTAAATATAACAAATAAAAATTGACTTTGATTTTCCTATATATTTCAACTAAAATTAGTAAAAATAAATCCTAAAAATTAACAATCCTGTTTAAATTATCTACAAATAAAAACCACTCAGTCATATAAACACAATGAGCAAATAAACATGCTGTACAACATTCTTTGAAATTAGGAGGTACCAATTACTATTTTAAGTGGGTACCTGGTACCGTCCATTACTAAAACTAAAAGGCCTGCACCCGTTGACAGTTTGACTTTGGTGGCATAATTCAGAAAAGGGGGGTGCATATAACCAAGTTCGGGTTGTAGTTGTGAACCCACGCGATTGACAGAAGGGTACCGGTAAACTGAGAAACGAAACGAAACGAAACGAAAACAAAATCCGACGAAATCTGTAAAGTAAGAAAACGAAATCCAACGAAATGAAACGAAATCTGTAAAGTAAGAAAACGAAATCCAACGAAATGAAACGAAATCTGTAAAGTAAGAAAACGAAATCCAACGAAATGAAACGAAATCTGTAAAGTAAGAAAACGAAATCCATCGGAAAGAAACGGAATCTGTAAAGTAAGAAAACGAAATCCAACGAAAAGACTGAAATGAATAAAGTCTTATAATCACAAAGTAATGAATATATTTCATCAGTGTTAATTTTAAATTTATGGACCGTCGCAGGATTTCCGCTATTGTCGCGCCACATTCGTGCCATAATCGCGCGATTTCGAAGTAGAATGTGTCTCACGACGGTCGTGCGAACGTCGCATGACAGACTCTATAGGAGCCTTAAGTCGGACGTTTGGAAAAGGACGGTTTACAGTAACAGGTTTTTATAATTATTTTCATAACGTTTCTATCATTATTTATTATTAATTATATCCTCTCGCCAACAAAATTGCGGGGGATAAAATAACGGCTAGTATCTGTCCGTATCTTTTCTTGATGGAGTAGTATGTCGTTAATTTTTCCTTTTTATGGGAGGGTTGTAACCCTACATTTGTATATCTCAATAGCGAAACGACCTTCACTCACAATACTACCCGATGTGCATATGTATAAGGCAGTATCATCAAATTTCAGGGTTGCATTTGTGGGCAGTTTTCCGACGAAGATATGTGGTGATGTGAATCGATGTTCGGTGGGTGTCCAGGGAGAGGAGGGATGTTGTTTCTTATCACAAATGGATGACAAGTCATAACTTTTTCGATTTTGGAGTTACCTGTTCAACTTTTATTTCACTTCGTCCAAATATAAGAAACAGCGGGCTTTATTTTTATCTAGCTTTTGATTTTTTTAAACTTCGGAAAAATGGAGAAAATGTCTTTTCACAAGGACCAAAATAGCTTCCAGATGTAAAATGCACCCTATTTCGGTTGAAAACTAATCTGATAGTTACATTCTTATATATATATCTGCGTAAAGTGACATTTTCCCTATGTAAAGAATGAGGTTGTTATTAGAGCAGAATTTATTCAAATTCTACAATAGAAGTGCACCTGATTTGTCGAAATCATTATTTTTCATAGCTCGGTCGTCTTAGGTTTGTCGAAAATACTATTTTGCCAAAATAATGGAAATACTGAGATGCTGAATAAATGTCCACGAGACAACGATCCGACAAAACAGCAAAATACAAAATCTCATTTATATACATTACGCCCAGCAAGTAAGTGGCCATGGTTTTTGGACTAAATTTTTCATGGTTTTCTCATACACTGTATTTCTCAGCATTATGTTTTTAAGATACATGGGCGTATCCAGGATTTCAGGTTAGAGTAAAAAAAATAATTATCGGCGGGCTGAGCGAGGCGAGAAATGTTTTTGGTATCAAGATTTCATGCACACGTTGTATTTTTTCTATTTGTAGGGGGGCATACGCCCCAAACCGCCGCCTGACTAGTAATCCATATATCTATTAGGATATTTTGAACCATTCATTTACAAAGCAAAAATTCTAACTTGTAGGTGGTAATCAGTTGGAATAGAAAGGCCTCAATGTCTGCCAAATGTCAATGAGTTCCATTCAAACTCCATATTACTTCTAAGGACAATAATTTACGCTTTAAAACACTATAGATACTTTACTGATCTATTCTAGGTCTACATGCCCGTGCCCAGACATTTTCAAATGGGTGTGATTCCTATGGAAAATTGCAATTTAGTGAATTTTCTCTTTTACAGATTTAATATGCTCCTAACTGAGGCGGGAGGGGGGTTATTTATTCAAATAAAACAATGTTTATCAATGTTTTGGTGAAATGGTTTAAAAAAACAAAAGTACATACGTTATTTATAAAACTTTTAATTAGTTAATTTCAGATAGTTAAACCTTCGGACGTCTTGTTTTATATTTTTGCCTTAGTATTCCTCATACGACATGTATCTGAAACAAAACTTCGCCTCTAAGGGACCAGGCAATAGGGACCAGTGCAAAAGGTCATGGGACAAAGATATTTTTGCAACATGTTTTCATGGGACTTCAGGTTTTCTTGGCAGAATTTGGTAAAACCTATATTATTTTCACTGAAATTAGGCATGGGATATGTAGTTTTTTTCATAAATATTGAACATGAGACAGACTTTTTAAGAGGCAAAATTGAATTGCACCGGTCCCAACCCCTTATAAATTTTGCCTGGTCCCTAGTTACCGAACAGCCCGTGCTTAGGGCACTTGGCTCCCAAAATGTACACTTACTCACTTATCCCGTTAAAAAAAATATTCAAGATGTAATACCGGTATGATGAAGCTATATAGTTAATGTGCATAATTTTGACAGAGGACATTTTTCAATATGTTGTTTTCCGAAAGCCCTGTGCGAGTTCCGGGTGTCATAAAGAATAGGCCAGAAGCAGATCTCGACTTGTCGTAAAAGCCGACTAAGAGTACTTATAGTCTGGCCGGGGGTCGGATGCTCAGCCCCCCCCGAGAAACTAAGATGTGTACCTTAGGTGACTCGATGGCTAAATAGGGTAGCCCTCGCTTCAGGAGTTGTCAGGCTATTAGAGGAAAATATTACCGCGAACCATAGTAGGCCACCGTGTGTGGAGGGTGCCACTCTTCATGCACATAAAAGATCCCATCTGTAGATTTCGTAAGAGTATGCCCCTATGCTACCTTGGGGCCGCTACAGATGGCAAAAATTTCCGCCCTTATCCAGATCTCCCCTTTTCCAGGGCATGGCAGTCAAAAATTGTTTTTCCTGTTTCCCATCCCAACCTCGCTTTTCTTTATCAAATTGATTTTTTTCATCTTGTTCTCGTCCCGATTATGCATGAGATATTAGCGACTGAACGTTTAAGCAAACAACAATAAATAAATCAACCCGAAGTGCGCATCCAGTTGGGATCAAATAGAAAATACTGAGATGTGGAATACTAGTATTTGAATGAATGCTGAATGTTATTGTAATTTTCAATCAAACTTCAATGTAGGATCCCGTGCGTCATGCTTCGTGACTATAGGTAAAGATACGTCTCGATAGGTAGCTTAGGTCGAGTTACCTAATTTTATTGGATATCTCTAGTAGTGCTTACAAAGAATAAACGTTTATTTCGTTTCGATTCTTGTCTTACTTTACAGAATGCGTTCTTTTTTTCATTTGATATTGTTTTCTTACTTTATAGATTTCGTTTCTTTTCGTTATAATTTGTTTTCTTACTTTTACAGATTTCGTCGTTTCTTTTCGTTGGATTTCGTTTTCTTACTTTACAGATTTCGTTTCATTTCGTTGGATTTCGTTTTCTCACTTTAAAGATTTCGTTTCATTTCGTTGGATTTCGTTTTCTTACTTTACAGATTTCGTTGGATTTTGTTTTCGTTTCGCTTCGTTTCGTTTCTTTTCGTTTCTCAGTTTACCGGTACCCTTGACAGAATGGGATAAATGCTTCGAATTTCTAGACAATTTGCATTGTACATCAAAACAGTGTGTTTTACCTCACATGCTTACCGTTATTCCATTGTTTACATGTGTAAATATTGATTGTACGAGCAAAATGGGAGGAGGAAATTGTTCAACCTTGACTCGGTTTGGGTGACGTTGAAATATGGACTATTTTTCTAAAACTGTTACGAGTGATGTAAATTCCCTTTTACCCAATGAAGTGTAGATATTATTCTGTCCAAGGAACCAGTTATTTATTTTTTTCATACACGGGAACTTTATTCTGTCAGATGCAAAAAGTGTAAACATACGCGACAAAAAAAAATTACGATTTTCCGAGGTAAAGAAAAAAAACGTTATTTTTACATTCATCGCAGACCGATTTTATACCAGACTGAAAATCATGACCATTAATAAATATAAATGTGATTTTTAATCATATTTCAATCATTTCCATTGGTTTAATAGAAGAAAAACGTAGTTTTCCAAGTACATATAATTGTTTGGGTTTGTGCAGCGCCATCTAGCGGAAAATATTTACGATTATCTCCCTTGGATTTTTAAATATTCCACGGACCGGAAAATTAGAATTTTTGCGAGTCTGCTCTTCAACTGAACGATTAATCAAGCAATGATGGCGACTGGAAAACGCTCGATGTGATAACTTCGAATTAACTACTCGCGCCACTAGGTTCAAATGGGCTTCGTTGTAGGATTTTTGTTTGTTTTTTTTTGTGTGTTTTAACGCCACTTTCAACAATATTTCAGCTATATCATGGCGACCAGTTTTAGTGGTGGAAGAAGCCGGAGTACCCGGAGAGAACCATCGACCATTGGCAAGCAACTGGTAAACTTTTATCACTTGTGGCTGCGAGTCGAGTGCACCCATTTTGTAATTTACAAAGCCGGGCGCGAACCCACGCCGTATTAGTGATAGGCTTGTATGAGTTGTTAGATCCAACGACCTATCTCTTTGAGCCACCCGGGGCCCCTGTTTCGTTGTAGGCAACAACCATGTATCAAGGGAAGCTTGATAAGAACCACAAGGACAAGAATACATCATTAACTGTTGGAAATATTCTCGATATGCAGGGTGTTGCTGAAATGTTGCTATGTATTATGAAAAAAGAACATTTCTGGCCAACAAATCCACCGCTGCCAATAAAAAGAATAACCACTTCTCACCTCAAATCAATGAACACAAAAATGCTACAAAATATGGCGTTTGAAATCCAGTTCATGTCTTGGGACAGGCACAAGAAGTGTGAATAGAAGGTTCACCATGGAAAAATCAAAATCATCTTTTGTTGTAATGTTTCGTTTGCAATCAGTCATCACTGTCAATGTCTAAATCTTGGTCAAAGAATAGAACAGACCGAGCTGTATCTGTAGTATCATTTATTTCAAGACCAACGTAATAATGTAATCAAAACAACCATCCAATTTAGAATTCATTGTTGAAAGTGAAATTGCAGGACAGAGCTAACCCTGTCCGTTTTTCTTGAGAAAACCCTACATGAACAAGTTGGCAAGAAGAGGAACACAGTTGGTTCCAATATACATGTAGACACACCCATCGAGAACAAATAGTTTGCCAATTAAATCCTGGAGCATTGTGATGATGTCAATTTGTTAGAATCAGTGTATCAACATGTGTCCCTTCGTTAAGAAATATATTTATATCTTATGGTGACCATTCGTTTTTTTATTAGACAAAGTTGAGCTATTTGTTTTAATCCGTCTTTTAGCTTAGAGTGAGGAGGAGTTGTGTACATGATAGAGAAGTCAATTTTTAATGCCATTGCACAATGACAATTGTGCCACTCAAGTCTCTCCCTTCATGAAATAATATTTTGTGACCCTCCAAAAGCATTCATAAAAATAGAGACGTCGGATTAACATGAAGTTGATTGGATATGTTTGTGCCTATTCCTCTGATCTATGGACATTCATATGTAAAATCAATTGCATCCAGCGAATTAATCAGTGACAAAGAAACTGTAAATGTCACCGTTGTATCTACTATTGGTTAATAATCAACATTTCACACAACAATAGAAGAAGAATGATTAATGTTGTATTCATCAAATTAGTGCATATAATTTAGATCTCTAAGTATTCCAATGGAACATTAGGTCTTGGCTATCCTATTTAGGAACATCAGACTTCTTGCTCAAAAACATTTAAATCATTTGGTTTTCCAATCTGTTCCTTTGAGCTGACCTAATGCAGGTTATCCCAGAAATGCATCGTGCGCTCTAAGTTGTATATCTATGTTTTTATAACCACTGAAGATAAATTCCCCACAGAAAGTGGTATATTCTGGTCAAACACACAGTATCAGGCTTGGAAAAATGTTATGTTATCTTGCAGCAATTTAACTTTAAGCATCAATCAATCAAGATTGATCATCCAAGAGAACTACAAATTAGAATATTTAACATTGCTTCTACAAATATGTATCTAATCCTAGTTGTGGCAGGCATATTATATTCAAATACAATGACGCAGTGTAAAATATTTCGATATTTATGAAGTATGTTATACATTAAGTGATAGACCTAGTGTAGCCACTTCTCACCCTCCGTTTGTTGTGTGTGTGTGTGTGTGTGTGTGTGTGTGTGTGGTTTTTTTCCTTTAGTGATTTTTTTATTGTGTCACAGCTGCCAAATTTGACTGATTATTTCTGGACAACAGTATTTTACTTCTTTCTCAGACACATCGAACCTTTCAAGTTCCCGGCACAATTTCAATCGCAATAATCTACAAAGCTAATTTTACTGTGTCCATGTGCGCGGTGCCTCTACCCCCGTTTATTTTTTCGGTTATCCGTGTTGCTCAACGTTTTGGTTTTGTGTTGTGTTTTTTGCTTAGCTTGTCTTCATTCTGTCTCGTGTCCAATGTTACCAATGTACCTGGATTGCCCATTTTGATTTCAACATAGGTTTTCTCTAACGTTTGTTTACTTTATACGTTGTATGCGTGTTAATATGCTAGATCGTTCCTACATATATACCAAACAAAACAAAACAGACAAACAATAAATACACACACACAAGTATGTATGATATTAAAACATAACAGGTAAATTACACTCATTAATTTTTAGAACTATTGTTAAATATTAAACAATATTGGAAGCTTGAAACGTGAATAAGTCCATCCTGAATTAAAATTTAAACGTTGTACGTCATTGGTTGACTGTAGCTGTACGGTAAGTCATATAACAACGATGATCATCATTTTGTAGTCAAACGATTACATGAAAACCTGAAAACGAAAAGTTCACAGAGATTATTAGCAAAACTGAGTAGCTTGTTAATTAAGATGAAAATGGCGACAATGAAATTTGAGTTCAAAGAACAAGTATTATCTTATGACAAACCGAACTTGAAACTTGAATCCGATATAGCTATATCTCATAATATACTGTCATTTAATATTGTGTTATATATTGAGGTTGTCCTTCGTTGGATAGTTTCATTATCCATATGTCTTTTCAAGCATGTTTTGTGTCTAACAGTGAAGAATTTATAGCTGTATTCCCATTGCCATTTTCTCCTAATTTAAACATGTTTGTACGGCAGATGTTTTCCCTTCTTTCGGACAATATATCACTACAAGTCGCTACGAAATTCCGCATTAACACTAGCACAGAGTAAATAACTCGGTATACATTCGTGAGTTAAGATTTCATTCGATGAAATAAAAGTTTAAACATTAATGTGGTCTAAAGTGTTTTCTCCCATTATTACGGCGTTTTAACCCCGCTGAACCAGTGGTGGAAAAATCTGTAATCCTCTAGAGGATTAAAATGTCTCGTGCCTTTCCCCACATGTTGTAAAATCGGTAATTAGAGGTCCGCCAAAGGATTTTGAAATAAAGTTTGTGTCAAATAATGGGAGAAACAAATTCTCCTTCAGTGTGGGCTACGATATTTCTCCACTCTCGAGAGTTAAATTTAGAATTTTACCACTCGCCTGACGGCTTGTCTTGAGTGGAGAAATATCGTAACCCACGGGCAACTGAAGGAGAATCTATATTTAAATTCCAAAAAGCTCAAAATGTCTAGGCAAAAGAAAAAGAAACAGTCGTTCTATTTTGCTATAAGAAAGTAATTGGAATAGTTCGGTTACACTGTTTATTTATTCGTAGCGCCGAATCGTGAAGTTGGTGCGTCTGAAGATAGCTTTGAGTGGTGGAAGTAACCACACAGACGAAACGATTATCGGTGAAGTAATGAATACCTATTCTGCTATATAGTGATTGCTGTCCTGTTGTTCACTTTGTAGATAGATACCAGTCATACTTGTCATTGATTGATTGATTTGATTTATTGTGTTTAACGCCACTTTCAGCAATATTTCAGCTACATCATGGCGATCAATTCTAGTGGTGGAAGAAGCTGGAGTGCTCGGAAAGAACCACCGACCATGGGCAAGCAACTGGTAAACTATCACTTGCGGCTGCGATTCGAGTACACCCTTTTTGTAATTTACAAAGCCGGGCGCGAAAACACGCCGTATTGGTGATAGGCTTGTATGAGTTGTTAGGTAATCCAACTACTTAACTCATTGAAGACCCTAGGAAACAACATATATTAAATACAGAAAAGAGATAAAAACGTTGTTCATTAGTATCTAAGAAACGAATTTGTACGTAAAGAGGTAAACATATCAATAAATACTTTAGTGCAAGTGTACCTAACTCAGATTGTAAAATAAAACACTTGACACATACGAGATAAATAACACTATATACAAATACCGACATCATGATCAAATATATTACATTTATTTATTATTATATTTTGTAATTGCTTTGATGGGGCCCCGTTGTTTATTGTTTGATAGGTGCTAAATATAAACTTCCTATAAACTTCAGCAATAGCGTAGTGGCTTTGGTGTTTATAACGTTTGTTCCGTATCAAGATATTGCTTGCTTAATATTGTAGCAGGAACTGCCTACCCGTCCGAAGCACCCGAATACATCCCCGGGTTTTAATGAGGTTTTTGTTCCTCAGACTTTGGTTTTCTGTTTTGTATATTGTGGATCATTGTTCGTCCCTTCGTCTTTTTTGTGTGTGTCAGTTGTATTGTCTGTTCTTCATCGAATCACGGCCTCTTATTGCTCCTTTAATATTGTCAACATTTTCATGCTATCAAAGTCTTTACATCTATATTCTCCGTTAAGTAAATTAATATAGATTAAAAACACCTTCAACGTTGAGCACAATACTCAACCCTTTCAGCGCCAAAGCGACATTTTTGTCGTTTACCGGTAGAACGCCAAAGCGACATTTTTGTCGTTTTTGACAAACATTGATAAAAGAGTGTTATATGCAAAAACACAATTCGCGATTGACACAGTCAATATATATTTCAATAGACAGGTAACGAAACTGTATTTGAAATTCATGATTTTGAAGTTTAAATGACGTCATCGTGAAATATGACGTCAAAAGTTACCTGACTAGCTCAAGATGACCGACGCCGCATAATCAGGTTCTGACTGATACAGATACCGATGAAAAATCCAATATTGATGAAGCTGTACCAGCTAACAGAGGACTGTGGGTTTCTGTTGTATATCCGGGGACGTTTGATTTACCAGAGTCGAGATTTCAAGAAGAGACAGAGTCGTTCAACTTCACTCCTAATTCATCCATTTTATCGTATCCTACCGTGACATCTGCTCGGTCATGCAATAAAGTCGGTCACTTGTTTTGATTTACAATTCTCGAGCAGCACGAGACCAATGACGTCATTCTGTATATTCATAGCGTACATAAACACAGAGGGAATTCTTTTCAACGTCAAAATTACAAGATGAGATTAAAACAGATAAGTTTGAATTGAATAATTTCCATGCAAGTAAAAAAGATCCTTTTTACTGATGTCTTTTTTTCCTGATCATTCTGCTTGTTAAATATGTTTCCATCGATGGTATTCCCCAAGCATTTGCATTTTTCCGGTTTGTTGACATAATTGTCATCACAGTTCATGACCGTTTCTGGAATGTAGGCCAAGCAAATTGTATTTTAAAATACTTTGAAAATATGATGATTGATCATTCACATTCCACCATTTTCTAGAAAATGGTAACCATTTAACCGGTAAAATACATGCAAGTGCTCTCCATTAGTCACAAAATGGCAGATTGTTTTGCATTTCCACTGCTGCTTTAATAACAAATATACCCCTTACTTCTTGGGGTAATAAAATGAAATTCACAGAGAAGATAGAAAAAAGAATTAATTTACAGCAATAATCAAAATTTGTAGCATAAATTGATTAAAATCTGATTCAACCCACCATTTCTTTAGAAATGCCTTTACAAAGTCAGGGTCATTACAGTTTTCACAGTTTTCCGGTTATTGACTGATTTTGTCTGTTTATATACTTATGAGTTTTGACTTTCCCTTTGTAAGATTGCTCGGAGTTCGGTAATTTTGTCATTACCCTTATTGAACAGAGAATTAATAAGGGTAATAACAAAATTACCGAACTCAGAGCAATTAAATTAAACCAGACAGAAAAATTAGATTATCTGGGTAAAAAAAACCTGTCATTATTACAAATAGCATCAACAAAACTGTATTGTTACCACTCTGGGACAATAAATGTGATTAAAATAAATTGAAATCAGTCATTAACTGTTTTACAAAAATATGGCAGAATGTAGTCAGTCTAATAGATTGTATTGACAAAAGTATTTAATACTTCAATTTCAAAGTATTTAAAAAAAACATCCTTTGAAATTTTTCAGACAAAAGAATTACACTGAAAAAACTAAAATACTCTACTTTCTTAATCTGGTTTACTTTTTAAGTTTGGTTGGCCTATGACAAAATCATGTGCTTTATTGACCATTGACCGACTTTATGTGACGTAATAGGACGCCATTTGGAAAAAGGGTAGTAAACAAATACATGTCAGTGTGTTATTATTATCGATCTTTTTTCCATGGAACTTTATACATGTGAGCAAGAAGAGATAAGGAACATAATTAAAAAGAAAAAAATGTTTACTTTTCAAACATGAAAAAAATAATCAAACATTATCCAATGACTGACCGACTTATTGTCAGACGAGGATATATTTTTTTTTAAAGTTTCTTGAGTTCGAAGATTACAATGTGGTTGACGTTCTTGTTCGTGAAACTAACAGATATGCTACACAGCATTTAACTTGTTATTTAGTAATAAAAACGTAGATATTATATTTAGTGCGTACTACGTATACGCGTTTCCGGAATAACCTTTATCAGGTACGCTCAACTCCAAAATATTTCAGAGCCAAATAATTTTGAAATCTTTCACAGCAAGTTAACCACAGCCAACGGGCATAAACTGAATGGCCAAATATCAACTTAAATTACCTATAACTTATGTGTTTGTATGTTTTTCTAAGTACCTCTCCAGAAGTGGTGGGGATTAACGAAGCATTAATGCATTATGGTATATAGCTTCTTCCCTAAGCATAGAGTATAAAAACAAAGAATTTTGAGAATGTTAGAATAATGTGCTTGAATTAAATGAAACGTCAATATGCGCACTGTTGTTTCATTGACCTAATAAATTACAACGGGAGGTGTTGTTCTGGTACAAGACAGACATCGTCATCTCATCAAAGCGTTACTCGCGATGACATAGCTGACATAATCGCTCACTTGGTGTTAATAGCAAATACTCACTGTATGAGTTGGTTACCTTGAAACGATGTCATTTCGCTTGGAACATTGTATTTGGCCAAAACCAGGGTTCATATTACCCGACTTTAGGTGGGTAGGGAGATAGTTAATTATTTTTCGTACTTTAAAAAATGCATTGCCGAAAATAGTAAACAGAAAATATCTTGTGGAGTACCCAATAAATATAGTGACTAAAATCACTTCCGAAATAGGAGTCCCCTGGTTGTGTTGGACGAATCAGATATAACACTCGCCCTTCGGACTGGACATAAATGAGTGGCTCATCAAATGAGTATGTTACGCTCCTTATACGTTAAACAACACCTTGCAGTAACTCCTATGGATAGATAAGTCACCGGTTGACATATGTAAAAGTTGCCTAGGTGAGGTATTGTTTGAAATTTGTTTTCGTCATGAATGTAACTGAAATACTATTCATGTGACTTTAATCAACAATCGATTTAAACTTGCACTCTTAGGCCCATACCAGTACCATCTTTTTTCACCTAGATAATTTATTATTTGTAAACTCGTCTTCGTATGAATATGTATAACTGAATAATGATCATTTATCAAGTGATAATTAAAGTACACTTGACTCAGGCGAGTTCGAAATCAGAATTGGTATATAGAAAATATTAGAATATTGATTAACTGACTGATGTCTAACGCCAAATAAGCAGTATTTCAACTACACTCGCAAACGGATGAGTTGCTTCCCTAGTAAAATCGAAGAAACGATTTTGTCTATTCGTAGTAGTTAATAAACTTTATTCAATGCTCAATTTTACCCCGAAGGGTTGAAGGTATATACAAGGAATATACCTTACTTCGACTCTGACAAAAGAATGTTGTTTGGTTGGATGTTTTTATGTCCACGTGTGAAAGAGAGTGATTGTTGTTTATCGCCAAATGATCATTTTTCAGCTATATCATGGCGAGTATAAGTTAAATTCAATGAGATAATGAGGATGATGTCCGCTTTGTACTAGACCAAAAAGCTTTGTTGAATTTGTTATAATTCTAGCTCACTGAAACAACAGTTCACGGGTACACATGTCGCTCCACTCCGGTACTCGGACACATTATCCACCCAGTCGTTGCTCTTTCTTCTTAATGTTGCGTAAAGATTTAGAGAGTCTTGACACGACCGGGACTCGAACTCGCGATCTACCACATTCAAGGCGAAAACCCTAACAATTACACTACTAATACGGTTCGTGTGCAAGGTGAGGTCTGACAATACTAATAAAATAACAACATAGGTAACAAGATTTGAGAAACATTGTTATACCTTAGAAATTGTCTTGAGAGGTTGATTTTCTGTATTGAATGGTAAGCTCAGTACAGAGAATAGAAATGTAAGAACAATTGGATTAATATCTATTTTGGATGGACAAGTAAAAATGTGTAGCACATAGACAAAAGACAATTATTTTGCCAATTACGGTTTAAGGGTTATGATGTTTAACGCCACTTTCAACACCATTTCAGTTATATTTTAGCGGTCAGTTTTATTGGAGGAGGAAACAGGAGTACCCGGAGAAAACCACCGACCTGCCGATAAATCGAGATTCGAATGCACAACGTTAGTGGCGATAGGCACTGATTGCATATTTAGTTGTAAATCCAACTACCATATGACCACGACGGCCCCTATTTTATCAATTGAAACATGATGGACATCTATGTTGAACTACTATGAACTATGCGTTTTCAGAACAGAATATATCATGAAACAAATTTACATAATTTTACTGAATAAGTTTAAAATTTAGTGACACGTAAATAATTATTGAAAGGAAACAACATCTACAATATATCATATGAAGATATTTTGCCATATTGTGTTGATTGTATTTAAATGTTGTTCCGACATGACATTTTATTTTAACATTGTTAGACGACCTTTAACTATTATACTAAATTGTACAACTTGACTTCCTCATCTACATGTATTCTTTACAAACAAATTACACATTGTACAAGTACCCTCAGTAGTACAGATATTTAGAAACAAAACGAAAATGAAAAAAAAAATATCACAATGTCGGAACAATTCCTAAATCTAATAGGAAAATCGTAGAAACAGCGAGAAATGTATGCACCTAACACACGGGTACATATAACCACTCACTTTCCGCGATTGATACAGAGTACACAGACACATCAATAAAAGGTGGTGGAGTTAAACAAGATAACACCCGTTTTAGATGTGATAAACCAAACGTTTGAACGAAATTACATATAGATTCTCCATCAGTTGCCCGTGGGTTACGATATTTCTCCACTCAAGAGAGCTAAATTAAAATTTTTAACTACAAGCCGTTAGGCAAGTGGTTAAAATGTTTAATTCAACTGTCGAGAGTGGAGAAATATCGTAACCCACATGGGCATCTAAAGGAGAATTAGTTTCTCCCATTATTTAACACGAACTTTATTTCAAAAGCCGTCAAACGAGTCAAATGCGGGGAAAGGCACGAGACATTTTAATCCTCTAGAGGATTACAGATTTTTTCACCACTGGTTCAACGGGGTTAAAACGCTGTAATAATGGGAGAAAGGTACTTTAACATGTCATGTAAGTACATTTTAATCTTATCACAGTGCTACTTTTGAGGGAAAAATTGTCTCAAATGAATGAATTCGAAAGAAGGCGATTGTATAAATTGTTGTATAAAATAATTACATTGTCCTTTTATTGAATTACAATGTCAATAGGCGTTTTGACCAAATATTTTACACGGTTCAATACTACAACGATGATATTATATACATATGTATATATATGTTTAAATAATAAGTTATTGTTCGCTACAGTAATTAACGCGTGCTTTGTGAATAAGGTCCCAGAAAGATAATGTTTCTTGCACTCCTAAGCGCATGGAAATCAGCCAGTCAGTGTGGTGAGACAGGTGCACAGGTAGTTAACAAGAATCACGGAGATACATTTCCTAGAGAAAATACCAGATGGGAAGAGGAAGAAATTGTGTTGTGTGTTCAAGTTCTCACGACCTGTTCAGGAAAACAGTGGTGGTGTCCTAACTGTAAAGTTGGACTATGTATTGAAGGGTGCTTTAGTAGATATAATGCCTGTCTTAATTATGAAGAATATAATAGACACATTTTGGTATTAGAGGGAAATGGCGGATTTCAATGTACATGTACAATGTATATTCAGTGTACTGTCTACTGTATAATGTCGGACAATCTATTAAAGACTTTTTATAGTTTTCTTTCTACTAAAATCATGATGTACAAATTTACCCCTAATTCTGATCTTTTCTGTAAATTTTGATTAATGTCACTCAAAAGCTTGATTCTATTAAATAATTTGAATGTTAGTATGTAATGTTGTTCATTGCAAAACAAAAGTAAACTCGTTCCGATGTAAATATTGTTTGTTTTTTAATCCAACATTTCTGTTAATTGCCATATATTTTCCCTTGTTTCCCTCCTTAATTGACCTGCCCGTTAATCTTAATCAAATGTCAAGCTAGAACAGGAACTGCTAACCCTTTTGGAGCACATAAGTCACTTGTGTGTTTTCATTGCATTTACATACAATTTGTCAAATGCCTTTAAAACATTGGAAATATGCATGTGCGTGAACGTCATGAAAACATGCAACGTGAGTTGACGTGTTATCGTTACGTTCTGGAATATATGGCAACGTAACGTTGTATACAATCAACGTCTTGGCGTTCAAAGGGTTAAACAAATAAAGGAACCGCCTATCGCATAAATGCGCGACGCATCCCCCCCCCGCACTTGCATGATATTTAGTTTTATATATTTATAGAAAGCAGCCTTGCCGTCTTAATGTATAACATACTTTATTGAAGGATGCAGTATATTGCAGCATGATCTGAATAATCTACAGGAAGTACTCCACTTTGAACACTGTGTAAACCTCTGATGTAAATATAGACTTCCCCCCAAAACCCTTGCTTCAAATATTTCCATATAAAAACCAGTCCACGATAATGATGATTACAAGCCACATGCAAAACATTATTCAAATCTATCCATGCTTACTGAAGTTATCGCGTAAACAAGACACAATTCTCAAAATTGGTAATTTTTCAGCCAAAAGCTAAGATTTCCCCCCAAAACCCTTGCTTCAAATATTTCCATGTTAGAACCCATCCAAGATAATGATAATTACAAGCCACATGCAAAAAATATTCAAATTTATCCATGCTTACTCAAGTTATCACGTAAACAAGGAAGTGTGACGGACGGACAGACGGACAGACGGACAGCCGCTATTACTATATCCCCTCACCGCTATCGCGGAGGGATAAAAACGAGAGTACCTCGGCGAATATTTCATAAGCTATATTGGAAATAACAAGTCTGAGATAATAAGTGATTAACGATGTTTTTTAAAACGAGATGACTTTTCTCAGTCATCTCCGGCGAAGCCCTCAGATGAGAGATGACCGAGAAACGTCTTCGAGTTTTAAAAAGCATCTTTAATTATTTTATCGCTATTTTGTATTCATAATTAAATAATTTTTGTCGAGATACTGACATTTTTTTAAACACAATTAATATTTTATATCGTTAATCACTTAATTATCAAGAATTTGGTAATGTGACGTCATTATAACGTCATATTAGAAAACAAGATAATACTACGTGCGTCCTTGACAAGGCTTAGCGATTAGCGATAATTGGGATCATCTCATGTGCCCACATGATATGAAATATATCGGTTTTAAACATCAAAGGGAAAATAAACAAAATAGCGATAATATCTAATTCTGAATCATTGTAAACTGAGTTTTGCAGTCCTGACACATTAAAACGGAGTATTCATGAATTCATGAATGTATACCATGATTAACGATTAATGCAAAATCACGGGTTACATTAATGACATCCTCATACATCCTGATAAGTACATACCAAGACTACCACTATTCCATGAACTAAATGGATTTGTGGTTGTTGAAGGTGTTGAAATTGAAGACATCACTGTTGAAGAAGTTGTTGTATGTAGTAGTTACAGGTGGTTTTGTTGAACTGTGTGTTGGGGTTGAGCTTGGACTTGTTGACGTCCGGGTTGATGTTGAGCCTGGACTAGTTGCCGACTGTGATGTTGACGTTGAGTGTGTACTAGATAATGCCTGTGATGTTAACGTTGAGCTTGGACTAGTTGACGACTGTGATGTTGACTGTGTGAAGGTAGATGTTACGAGTGGTTCATTTGTTGTGGTATGTACATCCTATACAGTTGATGAGGAAGACGCTGTGGTCTCGATATTATCTGAAGAAGTAAAGTTACCAATTGTTGGGAGTAAGGTCGAATTCGGAGCAAAGTTAGAAGTTGGCGTGGTTAATTGATTTGAGGAAGAATTATCTACTGAAGGCAAAGTGGTAGCTTCTACACTAAAATCTATTCTACTAGTATCAGTCAATAATATGGTAGAAAGAAGAGAGGATGTATCTAAACCAGGGCTAGTTGTATCCTCGACAGTCGACACTACAGGTCTGTCTGCATTTCCTGTAGTCGTTTCACCATTTTTAGTTGCCATTGAATATGTAGTTTCCATTTCATTTTCGTCGACATGGAAGCACTTGTAATGGACTTTGTGGTTGTCTCATCCATGGCTGTCGTTTGATCTTCCATCGTTGTCATCGAAATTTCAGTTTTCACATCCATATTTGTCGTTGTTTGATCGTGCATCGTTGTCATGGAGATTGGAGTTATCTCATCAATGTCTGTAGTTGTTTTGTCTTCCATGGTTGTCATGGAGATTTCAGTTGTCCCATCCATATCTGTAGTTGTTTTGCCTTCCATCGTTGTCATGGAGATTGCAGTTGTCTCATCCATGTCTGTGGTTGCTATTTTTGTCAATGTTGTCATCGATAGTTCTGCTGATGTGTCTATGTAGGTCGTAGATTCCATATTTGTTGTCATATCAGTGTATCCTGTTGTGACATCCTGTGTAGTTTGGGATTCTGCTAGATCAGTAGATACGTCATTATATGAAAATGAGTCTATAGCTATTGTGGTATCAGACGTGTCCGAAATTTCAGTAATAATATGTTCTGCAAAAAACGTTTTAGTAGGTTTTTCAATCCCCCATATTATCAAGCAAGCAAATAAATTTTACCCGTTACTTCTTATAGGTCATCAATAAATTCATGCTCAGATAGATTAAACGTATATTGGAGTTTGTTTAATGTCACATTATCAGTATATATCTTGATAATTGATAACGTTTGTGTGAGTATTTGTGTAAGTAGTTGAGTGAGTATTTGTGTAAGTAGTTGTGTGAGTATTTGTGTAAGTAGTTGTGTGAGTATTTGTGTAAGTAGTTGTGTGAGTATTTGTGTAAGTAGTTGTGTGAGTATTTGTGTAAGTAGTTGTGTGAGTATTTGTGTAAGTAGTTGTGTGAGTATTTGTGTAAGTAGTTGTGTGAGTATTTGTGTAAGTAGTTGTGTGAGTATTTGTGTAAGTAGTTGTGTGAGTATTTGTGTAAGTAGTTGTGTGAGTATTTGTGTAAGTAGTTGTGTGAGTATTTGTGTAAGTAGTTGAGTGAGTATTTGTGTAAGTAGTTGAGTGAGTATTTGTGTAAGTAGTTGAGTGAGTATCTGTGCTTTTGAGTTTTGGTAACATTTGTATTTGTATGGTTGTTTTATATCCTTATCATCCTGTAAATAGAAAAATCATTTTTAATTTTCACACATAGGAAATTTGTTGTAACCACAATCCCGGGCATTCCTCATTCGTGACTTACCACTGGATTGTTAACAAGAACAACACAACTGATACCACTAGTTGAGCAGGAGCTGTTTACCCGTCCGGAGCACCTGACTTCACCATCGGGGTCTGTGTTTTCCATTTACAGCTTCTGACTGCCCCTTTGGTTTCGTCAAACATTTCGTACCTGAGTTCATCATCGAATATTTTAGGTGTTCGCGTTGCTCAAGTTTTAGTTCTACTGTGTAGTGTTTTGTAGATCATTGTTTTATTCATGTCGTCCAATAACATGTCTTCATGATTTTAGTTTCGTGTTGTACTGTCCACTACGATGGCTGCTTAAATGCTTCATTCATTCTATTTGTATTTATTTTCGGATACTGGTGTCCAACATAATTTCTATATCACACTGTTCTTGCCGTTTCATGGCAACAGAGACGAGTACCACTAGTGAAGTAGGAACTGCCTACCCGTCCGGAGCACCTGACTTCACCATCGGGGTTCGTGTTTCCATTTACAGCTTCTGACTGCCCCTTTGGTTTCGTCAAACATTTCGTACTTTGAAAACATTTAATATCGTTCAAACAATTTCTTATGATGTTTTACCTAACACAAAACATGTCTATATCTATTACAATTTACTACGCACTAGCTCAAGGTCAAAAGATACATAAAGAATAGAGTATTATTACTACTGTCATACTTCCAAATCACAAAAACTTATCAAAGTCATGTTAAACAATTTGCTCTGTAGCTCATTCCATATTTGAATGTAATAAATTAACAAATTCAACGTTTAAAGCTATTAGAACCAATGGACACATTCTAATATATACAAAATCTCTCGCTGTAAACAGTATGCATTGTAATAGCATTTGAGAGTACAAAAACACATTTGTCCAACAAAAACAAATGAACAAATAAACAATTAACTGTTGGTTAGCAGTGGTAGTTACTGTCAAATTATTATCCACTTGTTTGTATGGCACATATGTCTACAGGTTCATTCCATTGACAATTGACATATACTTACATAATTAATATTCATAGTAACAATTGTGACCTATTTGAAAAAAAAAATTAAATGTTCCCAGATGATAATCAAGCTATAAATCAACAAATCGCCACCATTGATTGTCGGTAGGTAGTATAACGGCCAGTGACACCATTACATACATGGTTTGAATCCCGACATTAACCCATAACAGCATATGTCATTAGACCTCATATCAACTCAAACATTTCTTACTCTAAATTGCAGCCCCTCAACTATTCAACTCTTTTACATTTGCAAACGGAGCAGCCATTCTTGAAAGTTAGAACCCATTGGAAATAACAGAATCAAAGATATGTTTGCTTATTATCTATACTACAAGATGGGGAAGGTTAAGATCCAATTAACTAGTTTAGCACCGCATTCGCCATAATTTTGGTCATGTTCCAAGTCAGGATCTGGATATTTCATCGAAATATATCGTGGTCTGTTTTGTGCTTAATAAATTGAAATGTAGTTATTAGTTTTGTTGATATTGGTGGAACTGTAAAACATATACTTTTCTAAATTTCCAGGATCGATTTATTAATCACTTCCTCTGGTAAGATCTGATCTTGATAACTTGGAATTTATATTTGGATATTATAAGAATCTGCTGCATCTGAATTGCGAAATGCTTCAACTTTTTTTATCGTCTAATACTATGTCTAATGCATCAACATATACTAAGGAACAAAAAGGATACACCCCTTTGTAAATAAATATAATTTTAATTTATAGTATCATAGATAATTTTAATATATAATATCATAGATAGTCTTGAAATAGAGTAAGAGCACAATCAAACTTGTGTATTCCGATAACACCGGATTTTGGCACAATAGACCAACGTCAATACCTTAAGTGTCCAACAATCGTATTGATGATCAATTATAGACCACGGTTCATTGACACGGCAATGCACGAGATTGCAGCCTGAGGAATGGTGCACAGCTTTTCAGAGATGGCGTTGAGTGTGGTCTGTGTGGGACGTTGTTGTTCAAATCTCCCGAGATGTGATTGGTGTGATTAAGAATAAATACATCAGAATAAATACTCTTCTGCTGACTAAAAGCCATATGTACGCTTGCAGTGTGTGGTCATTTTCGTGGTGAAACGTAAAGCAAGATCCATTCTGAAGCATGCAATTGACAACATGTGTAGCTAAAATTGTGTCTCTGTATCTGACATCTTTTAACGTACCGCTAGCATCAACAAGAGTTGTCATATCTATATGGCATGAATACATCTCAAACAAGTACATTTCCACCATCATTTATTGTGAATTGCTATTGAACACAGCAGTCAACTAATATTTCAGACCAGCGATTAACTGGGACGCGGCCATCTGAATTTATTCAAGACAGTGATTCCAGGTTCATGGGAAAATGACACATGTCTCCAACGTAATAGTGCCTGTCACAACCCCATACGTTTTTGCCGAGGAACTTGTAATCCTGGCTGTTTTCCGGGTTTATAGTATCCAATCATAGTTCTGTTAGATAGTTTTTTTTTTGGTTCCTGGTAGTACCTTCCATCCATCCATATTTTGATCATGTGACTAACCATTGATTGATAGAGATGTTATATAAACTCATTACGGTTGTTTCGAATCATGTCAATTCCGACCACGTTCCGTTTTTTCCGTGTCTTGACGTCTGAAATGCTTGGCAGACGACTTCCGGTGTTTACGCTATTACTGTGACAACGTCAGCATTTCATAGTCGTAGATGCGGTAGACCATAAGTAATTGTAATATGGAGACACCAAGGAAACGGCTGAATAAATACTGATGTTCGGTACCACAGTATATGTCTGATATCAGAAATATATAAAGGCAGATCATTTTCGTTTCATGATGCTGACAGTAGCAAATATAGAAAAAAAACAAATTTAATTTTAAAGAAGTAATTGTCTCTGTATTCAAGTCTTCGATACAAATAAAATAATTTAATTGATATCTGTCTTTTACAGAAAATGCTTAGATTTTAATAAGCTGAGGATCGAACGTTAAAACGGCACATATCGATTGAAGTTCTTGTTGTGTACATTGACACGGGAAGTCTAGTGCTATATATTCCATCAAAATCACGTGATCTGGCGGACGAAAATAACAAAAGTTTGACGGAATGGAAATGATTCGAAACAACCGTATTTCTATAATTGCTATAAATACTTTTATGAATACGTTTCGATTGTTGTAATAAACGTAAGGAATTTATTTTCAAATAGTAAATTTCCTTTCTTGAGTAGCTCATGTTGTCTTTTGTGAAAGTTTGTTTTGTCAGAGCCTTCCTTGACTTATTTAAGCTCATGTTGTCCGAGTTTTCTTCTTTTGTGTGAGATCATGTCCTGTCTGTACATTCTTTCTCATGTGGAAGTTCATCTTGTTTGAGCTTTCTTTCTTTTATGAGAGCTCATGCACGAGCCTCTCCTATTCTATGAAAGTTCATTTTCTGCGAGCCATTCTTTGCTTGTGTGAGTTCATGTCCGCAAATTTCTCCTTATGTTGAAGATCATATTGTCTGAACTTTTCTTCTTTTGAGGTAGTTCCTGTTGACCGCGGACTTCTTTTTGTGTAAATTTCACTACCCGCATGTTTGTCCTGTTATTATTATTGGTATCTAGACCGTCTCCTTTGATCACGTATTTCTAGGCACCTCCTAGACATCTAATATGTGTTTGTCTTATATATGAATTCCTGCAGACAGTAATATGACATATGATAGATACACTAATAGTTTGGATCATTAAATAAAAGCTGTAGATCAGAGTAAAACAAAGTCTCATAAATGTAAATTTTTAATCATGAATTATTTTATTAATGTATTTATTACTAAATCTTGAATGAAATGACAATAAAATATAACGCATTCCCTTCTGAAGTAATAAGATAAATGACATGGACAGATGCAGATATATATGAACCAATTTTTACATGATGCACATCTATAATTTACTTACTCTAGTATCTCCAATTTGAATACTATTATGCATATTGTAACAAACTGCTCCCGTAGGCCGAGTGTGTTGGGAGGGTTTGTTGACGGTAATGTTGCCCTGGTCAGGATTGTGATATACTAAAGTTTTGGGTCTATATATATTCAAGCATAAAACTCAAATCAGTTTAGAACAAATATTTATTTGTGTTGTTCTATTCTTTCTTTGTCTTGTCATTCTCAGTGTACAAATAAACATATATATAGTATTTCATATACGCAATACTCAATAAACATCGGACTTCATTATTATGGGCCAATAGAGGAAAAGTAATACCTGGGCTTGGTCTACTTTGGGTCGCTCAGTGTGGTGGGGAATAACTGCCGCTAGGTTTATAATAATGTTAATCTTTATCTTATATTAACCTGTTATTCTCAGCTCTTTACTGTAAAACTCGGGTACTGGTTTTTATTAACGAAGGTCTATCAATGGATCTAGTATGCTTCCAGTAGCTATGTGGCTTGATCTAGCTGGTTGCTTAGACTAGCAAGTTATTCGCCATGTAAATGAATGCTTGCCCTTTTATAGTATTCCTGTCGCCGAAACTTTATCATTATAATATACAAAGATGAAGGGTAAAAAAATGCCTGTGATATAAAAATATAATTAAAAGGGGGTATGTTCCACCTTATACTTTAATTTATTTAACAAAACAAACGTAAATTTCTCTGAACAAGAACATTTCCCATCGTTAGGCGGTGCCGCAAGTATTGCAGACGACGCGCGTAATAATTATAACATTTTGGGTAATATGGTTAAGATAAAGTTCCTATCTTAATATATATAAAACTTCTGCCAATACTTATTAAATATGGCAAGAAAACCTATCTAGTTTCCTTTTAGCAAAATTTGCCTTATTTCTCATAGGACATTACTTTTAGGACACAAACTGACAAAAACGTGCTATGGTCATATGACCAACAAAATGGCGGCCTACGTAGTGAAAACATGCTTTGGTACAGACGAAAAGGATCGATTTCTCTCTAATCTGAAATTATATAGAAGTTATATCGCAATAATTGAATAAAAGGTAGACCTGTCATGATATAGATTACTTAGAAGGACCGGGAGGGTTTAAATTACGTATACGGACTTGGTAAAGATGCTTTGGGACCACACATAAATATCAATTTGTATGAAGCAAATTACATATAACCCACGATATAAGTATTCTAATGTCACTAAAATATCCAGTCACAATCTTCTGAATGAAATAATGATGATATTCTTGAAATTCACGACAATAATGAATGTCTATAAATGATGTTATCTCTGCATCTTGGTTGAGTTATTTGTTTGCAATATGAAAGTTTCTTTAAGTTGTCCCTTTACACATGTTGAATCCATGTAGTTTATTGAGGGTATTATAAGCGGTCATCTTATTACACTGTCCCCTCCTTAAAGTCCTAATTCTCCTGAATTTTCAATTGGTCAGTTCTATATTTTGTATATTTCCATATTTAGTTAGAGCCTAGTCGGAGGCCTATGTTCCTTCGATTGCATTGTTCCAGACGCTTATCTAGACTCTTCTCCCTATGGTCCATCGTCTGGAACAGCATGGTTACAATAGCTGTAAATCTAGTATCCTGTAATGTGGCTGCTTCCCGAATGCATTCATAGTTATAGTATCTGGCTTTGCGGAGGATATTGTCCTTGTCCCGTTGTTTTTGCTCCTTTGTTCCTGGTAATGGTAGAAAGTTGTATTCGTCCAACAGGTCAATACGTTCCATGGTTGGAAATGACCCTATCAGGAGGAACTCAAGTTGGGTGGAGACAAACTCCCAAGCATGTAGCTTCTTGTCTGAGTTCATTTCCCTCCAATCCTTTGGTGGCCATTTGAATTGGGCATCTCCGATACTGAAGTTGACGATTGTCTCTGCCCATTTTCGCCTGGCTGGTGGAACGGCCGGCATGCAACCCATTGTCAATATGTCTTTTGCCTGTTTAGTGGTATTGCCTCCATTCATAGTTGAGTTTGCAATGGTAGTGGTGTTGCTGCTGGCGTTCTGTGGATTGGACGTATAGGAGATTCAGCCTGGTTCTCGACTGCGGTTGATGGTTGGCAGGGAGAAGTGATGATGGGCTTGGCTGACTGCACTAGTGTTGTACTGTTGGTGGTAAACTCCAAGGACTCATATTTCTCTATTTTTGTGATAAATATCTCTGGTATGCTGTGTCCTGACGACGGGTATAAAATTCCTTCCCAGATATAATAACTTCTCCATTAGATCTCATGCAGGTGTCTATTGGTATATGTATCTTCGCCTTTCTGATTAGATTTGCCATATACCTTTCTGTGTCTCTGATAGCCGGGTCTACTGTGGCCGCATACCAACTTGTTGTTCTTGTGGAGTTGACCTTCAAGGTTATGGTCATCTGCTCCATATCCACAGAGTACAATTTCAGTATGGATGGGCAAGCGGGGTCATAGCTAGGTTCTTCTACAGTAATTTCGGGTTCCTCAGCCCAATCAGATGTATTTGAAGCCACTGATGATTCTCGGGTGCGCCCAGTTTATTCATCACCGGGATGGCTCGCCCATGCAGACATCCATTGGACCCTCGTCCTGCGTATGCTGTGGCACTTGGAAGCCCAGTCTGTGATGAGATTCCTGGCCTCCACTGCAATTCGACTGCCCTTCTGAGTTACCTTAGTGACTATTTTCCTGTAGTCCTCTGGGTAGATGGCCATCCAGTAGGCATTTCCTTCTGTGAAGAAGTTTTCCTCCAGTCTTGAGTATTCCATGGAGTGTTTTTCTTCGACATGTGTCCTCAGATCATTCACCCTACTAAACCTTTTCTCGTATGACAAACACCACATACAAACAACCAAAAATCTTCCACCATGTGTAGACTTGCTGGTCAGGTGATTTTTTAGTTGACTCTTCTCAGCACACTGTTGGTGGCAAATCCAGCATTCCTCTGTCGCAATTGGTCTCATTCTGAATTAGTTATTGGTTCAATTTACAGGTTGGAACAATGGATGGAGTACGTTTTGTTACAGTTAATTTGTTTGTTTGATTGTTTGTATGGTCCTGGATTGGTATATCTGGACTGCGGAACTTAATTGGAATGTCTTGTACTATCAGTGCTTCGGTGCTTTGATATCTAATTCTGTCTTTTGGGTTGATTCTGCCTAATTACCACAGGGCTTGGTCTAGTTTTTTTATTTTTTTTATGTCTTATTTTTGGTGCATACTATTATTAGGATATAGCCGATTCATCCTGACTGTTGGTCCTAGATTCTGGATAGTGGAAATAACATGATAAAGTTGTAATCTCTTGGAAATCAGAGATTTTATTTTTTCTTAGCTTCCTGTCAGAGCTACTATTCCATTTGTTGGGTTTGCTTTCTTGAGTCTAAGTGGATTATATGGTATACATGTGATGTACTTGGAAACTTATTGTTTCGTCTCTATTCTATTTTGTATCTGTTAAATTGCTTACAATCTTAAACTTTTACAATCATGTATTCATAATGTTTGGTTACTATGGTTATTTAAAATCTCAATACATCTGTGCTTCTATTTCTATGAAAAGGAATTGACAGCTTTATCCACACTGAGCATTTCAAGGGACTTGGGACAGGAAGGATTATATACAATTCACATATAAGGGGAGATAACTTTATTCAGCAACTTCTATCAAATTCATGTACAAATAATACAATTATTTCTGCATGGCTTACATTGGTATAACAATACAGTCTTCTTAATCTGTTCTTTCCACGTCACTGTTCAATATCCATGTCCGCGTCTTTTACATGGGAAAACTATTGTACTCTACTATAGTACAAATTGTGAACCTTCAGTACAACTATGGCATTATGTATTTCCTTTTACATTGCCCCTCTCATGTTGACTCGACAGGAATAACATCTCCTTAAACCAATAATCCATTTTATAAAGAAAACAAAATATTTAGCTGAATACCTAGGGTAATCAATCCTATTACTCAACTCTAAGCATAAAATATCCAATGAGTCCGGCCATCACTGGATCTTCAATAAATATCAGCAAGTGTACACCGTTACTAATATCTTTCCTGTCACTCATTATAGTCAGCATAATTACAATGAACAGCTTTCCTGATTGGAAGACTGTGTTCTCCCCTTGTACCAACTTGGTGGGTTCCTTTGCTGGTTGTCTTGGTGATCTCTTTACCATGTAAATCAAGTCATCTATTTTGCGGACAACAATGTATGGTCCTTTCCACTTTGGTAGCAATTTCGAGCACACCCCAATTTTTCTCGTTGGATCATGTAACCATACGGCCTGTCCTAGATAGAGTTTTCTTCCCTTAGCTCCTTGGTCATAATGTTTCTTCTGGTATTCGTTACTCTCCCTTAAATGTTTCCTTGCATAGCTGTGTGTATAATTCAGTATTTGTTGTAAATTTTCAATATATTCAGTGGTGCTAATTTCTCTATTATCCTTTTCAGGTTCGCTGATGAAGGCTTGAACTGGCAGGATTATCTCCCTTCCTAGCATCATTTTATTTGGTGCTACTTTTGTACTGGCATGCTTTGAAGATCTATATGCCATAAGTAATTGTGGCAAATATTCATCCCAATTATTTTGATTATCTTGGCAGTACATTTTCATCATTGATACTAAGGTACGATTAAATCTCTCCACACAACCGTTAGCTTGTGGTCTCATACTTGTTGAGCGTGTTTTCTCTATATGGAGAAGATTACACAATTCTTGGAAGATTTGCGATTCAAAATTTCTACCTTGGTCAGAGCATAGCTGTAGTGGTGTTCCAAACCTACTGACAAATTCGTTTACAAAAGTTGTTGCTACTGTTTTGGCTTCCTGGTCTGGCATTAGAAGGACTTCCGTCCATTTGGTGAACAAGTCAGAAATTACAAGTACATACTGATTTCCATTCTTTGACATAGGGAGAGGTCCTAATATATCCATTGCGACTCTTTCCATGGGTTCTCCTACAATGAATTGGCCCATTGGTGCCTTATTCATTTTGAGCTCTTTTTGAACAGCACAGCTATTACATTTTTTCACATACTCTGCTACAGATTGTTTCATAGCTGGCCAATATAAACTTTGTTGTAACTTGCCAATTGTCTTGTCAACTCCGAGATGACCAGCTGATGGAATGTCGTGAAAATGTTTGATTGCCTCTTCCTTCTTTAAGGTTGGGGTTATTAACTGTAAATGATTTTCAAATTCATTCTCGACCCAATTCCTGTATAGCATCCCGCCATAAATTTTGAGTCTGTCCCACTGTCTCCACAAGCTTTTACAGCGGCTGACTTTTCTGAAATATTATTCCATTCTGGCCGCTTTTTATCTTCGAATCCCAAAAAAAATATCCGATATTTCTTGGTCTTTGAGCTGTAGCCTGCGTTTTGTCTGTGGGTCCCAATCTTCCATTAAATATATTTTCTCTTTCATGCTCTAAGGGTTTCCATTTTTTTGTTTGCTTCTGGTAATAGCTCTTACTTGGTTTGGTTTGCATTCATCCAAGACTTGTGCTTCACCATCCTCTTCTGTAGTTTCACTTTGCCTTTGCTGGTTCTGGCATGAATTGCAGGGAATCATGGAGAGGGCATCTGCATTAACATGCTTTTGTCCTGGTCGGTGTACTACTGTCAAATCGTATGTTCCTAGCTCTTGCAGCCATCTAGCGGTTTGACCAGTTGGATTCTTCAAATTACGCATCCAACTAACAGCTGAGTTGTCAGTTCTTAAGAGCACATGCTGTCCATATAGGTATGAGTGAAAATGCTTAAATGAGAAAACAACAGCAAGAAGTTCCTTCCTGGTTACACAATAAGACTGTTCTGCTTTATTCAATGTTTTGTCCATGTAGGCAATAACTTGTTCTTTCTCGACAAACTCTTGGGATAGTACAGCTCCTATCGCAGTTTGACTGGCGTCTGTGTCTAAAATAAATGTTTTTCCTGGAATCGGATAAGTAAGTATTGGTGAGGAAGTAAGTGCAACCTTGAGGGCACGAAATGCAGTATCGCATTCGTCTGTCCAGGAAAACTTCACTCCCTTTTCACATATTTTGTGCAGTGGACGTGCGATTTTTGCAAATCCGCGCACAAACCGTCTGTAATACGAGGCCAAACCGACAAAACTTCTGACCTGTTTTACATTGATTGGTATTGGCCAATTTCTTACTGCGGATATTTTGTCAGGGTCTGTACATATGCCTTCTTTGGATACAATATGACCCAAAAACTTCACTCTCTTCTGGAAAAATACACATTTGGAAGGCTTAAGTTTCAAATTTGCATGTATCACTCGTTCAAACACATTTGTCAGTCTCTTTATATACTCATCAAAACAACTACCTGGTACTATAATGTCATCCATATACAGTATACATTCTTGCCATTGTAGTCGTCTTAATACGTCTTCCAGCAGTCGTTCAAAAGTACTTGAACTGTTGACTGTCCCAAATGGCATTACAACAAACTGGTAAAGTCCTTGATGTGTGGAGAATGCCGTCTTCTGCCTGTCCGACTGGTGGACCTCTACTTGCCAAAAACCAGAATTAAGATCAATAGAATTGTACCACTTTGCATTTGACAGAGCCTCTAAACATTCATCCACTCGAGGAAGAGGATAAGCATCTCTCTTGGTGACACTATTAAGGGCCCGATAATCAACACAAAATCTTGGGCTGCCATCCTTCTTTGTTACAAGTACAATTGGTGCAGACCAGGGACTTTTGGATGGTTCTATTATTCCTTTTTCTAACATCATATGGACTTCCTGCTTCTCAATTTCTCTTTTGCCTATGGGCAGTCTCCTTGGTGGGACTCGTATTGGTGTTGCGTTACCAGTATATATGTGATGTTTTATTCTGTCAGTTCTTCCCAAGTCATCTGGTGATTTTGAAAATACGCCTTTGTATTTAATTAATAGCCTCTCGAGTAGTCCTTTTTCTTCCACGTTCAAGTTCTCGCTACTACGACTCCATAGGTCATGGAGATAATCTGGTAGGTTGGATGAAACTAATGGCATATTATTCTCAGAGTAGGGGTCCATTTTAATAGCTGCACTTCTGGCATGTTGGGGCTCTGGGTTTGTAAAAGCAGACTCTCAAGTTCCTAACAAGGTGTTGGGATACAGTTTAACATCTGAATTGCTATTGTTGACAATTTGAGCCAGCTTGGTCTCATCTCTTGTATTTATTATACCACGAACAACAGAAATGTTTTTCTCAGTGTATATGTGGTTGGTGGGCTCTACAATAGCTATGCCACTGATATGTTCTACACTTGGGATTTTCACAGGTAAGGTTGAAATAGAATTAGAGGGGATCACAACAGTGTTCATGGACTAAACTCGGCACACCATTTGAAATTTACCTCCTATCCAACACTCTATATCAGTGTTATCTGTTTGTAAAAGTTGTTGCTGATAATCAATCTTTTTCACATGTCTTAGGAGAAAATCTTGTCCTAAAATAGCATCTGGTGTTATATCGCAAATGATAAATTGGTGATGAAATAGGGTGTCTGCAATTAACATTTCAAGATCTACACACCCATGGGTTCTTATGTCAGTGCCATTTACATTTTGGATACTTCCTTCGTTTTGAGGAAGTTCAGGATGAAGAACTTCAGGACTGGTACTTGACTGATAATTGCACAGGGTTGGATTGTGTACAAGGTCTGAATCAATTGGAGAAATGTTAATATAGACTTCGTGAGAAATAAGGGATACTGTGGATCCAGTATCTATTAAGAAATGTATGGCTACTTCATTTATAATGCCACTAGCATAAAGACCATTGTCCCATTCATCAATATGTTTTCCTATTTGTCCCACCCTTTCGTTCATATCTCCCTCTGTATTCATTCGTAATGTAGGCCCTTTTAGTTCCGTCTGGCCCCGGCCTGTCGAGCTGACGGATTCTCGTTTCCCTGATTTTGTTGGGTTCTGTTTTGTCTCTGATCATGACCACTATAGCTTGTTGGGGTAGGGTTTCTTTGCCATGGTTTCTTTTGGACAAATTGTCGGTCGTAGCTCGTTTGGTCCCTGTTATTAGGACAGTTCCTATAGAAGTGGTCGGGGGAATTGCAATTAAAACATGTTCTTTTTGGCTGCCCCGAGCCGTGCTCTAGTTTCTCAATCCGGTCAAATAGTTGTCTAATCAATGCACCATTAGCTGAATTGTCATTATTATTTTCTGCTAGGAGCGGATTTTTAGTTTCCATGACTTGTCTAACATTCCCTCTTTTTCTGTCTGATGATTCCCCTAACAAGGCCTCGTATCTTTCTATCAAATCTACTGCTTCGGTTACTGAATGACATTCTTTGTCAATGCAACGGCATTTCATTTCTAAAGATATGTTTTTATATAATTGGTTTAAAGCAAGAGCCTCTTGAGCTCGGGTATTTAAGTTACTGTAGGCTTTATGTGCCATTTGGCGCAAATCGTCACCAAATGTGGCTATGGATTCATTGGGTTGTCTAATTCTGGTCTCAAATCTTGAAAGCCATCTGTTTTGGTGTCTAGCATTACCGAATCTTTGCTCCAGGGTTTTTATAAGTAGATGATATGACTTTTTCTCAGTTGCTGTCAGACTTATGTAAAATGTTCTGGCTTGTCCTCTTAGGCTGGCAGACAAAAGGAGGACTTTGTCGATTTCATTCCACCTCCCTAGCTCTGCACAGTTTTCAAAATGTGAGATGTATTCTTCCCAGCTTTCTCTGCCATTATATGGTTCTGGTTTTATGGTAGTTCCTGGTATCTGGTTTTGTCGAAAACGTGGCTCGTTTGGATACCCGTGGAATTCGGGGTATATTGGTGCCTGGTCTCGAAAATCTGTGTTAAATACTCTGTCGGTACCGGTCCTGTCTTTAGGATAAAATTCCGCGCCTTCGCCTCTATCCTCGTGTCTAGCGTGTATGTCGCCCTGTCCGATTTCGTTACCGTCGACGTTATCTCGAACTTGAAATACAATTTCAGGGTCGGCCGATTCAACTCTCTCATTCATCTCTATAGTACTGTCTCCGTTAGCGAACATTTCTGTTATAATTTAATAAAAATAACAATCAGTTTTCTTGTTGTTTTATTATTATGAAAAGGTACACACGACGTTAGTCAGTAATACCGAGAAAATTATCCGATAACATTTAAATAATAACTGGAAACGTTATTTTCTATGTAGACTTTTACTTTACCACCACACTTCGAAGCCAAAATAAACGCGTAAAGCGTAGAGGGATGGGCCTGGTCGGATTGATTCTTGGATTCGCCTATCAAGTTAAAATTTTAGGAATCCCACTTCTGTGACACCACTGTAGCAAACTGCTCCCGTAGGCTGAGTGTGTTGGGAGGGTTTGTTGACGGTAATGTTGCCCTTGTCAGGATTGTGATATACTAAAGTTTTGGGTCTATATATATTCAAGCATAAAACTCAAATCAGTTTAGAACAAATATTTATTTGTGTTGTTCTATTCTTTCTTTGTCATGTCATTCTCAGTGTACAAATAAACATATATATAGTATTTTATATACGCAATACTCAATACACATCGGACTTCATTATTAAGGGCCAATAGAGGAAAAGTAATACCTGGGCTTGGTATACTTTGGGTCGTTCAGTGTGGTGGGGAATAACTGCCGCTAGGTTTATAATAATGTTAATCTTTATCTTATATTAACCTGTTATTCTCAGCTCTTTACTGTAAAACTCGGGTACTGGTTTTTATTAACGAAGGTCTATCAATGGATCTAGTATGCTTCTAGTAGCTATGTGGCTTGATCTAGCTGGTTGCTTAGACTAGCAAGTTATTCGCCATGTAACTGAATGCTTGCCCATTTATAGATTTTCGGTTCCCCTGAGAACCAATGGGATTTGAGAAATACTCTCAGAAATCCTGTCAGCCAATGAGAGGATTGCAGGATCCTGGAACCTCTCAGGAAATTATAATAATACCAACAGGATTCCTGTCGCCGAAACTTTATCATTATAATATACAAAGATGAAGGCTAAAAAAATGCTTGTGATATAAAAATATAATTAAAAGGGGGTAAGTTCCACCTTATACTTTAATTTATTTAACAAAACAAACGTAAATTTCTCTGAACAAGAACATTTCCCATCGTTAGGCGGTGCCGCAAGTATTGCAGACGACGCGCGTAATAATTATAACATTCTGAGTAATATGGTTAAGATAAAGTTCCTATCTTAATATATATAAAACTTCTGCCAATACTTATTAAATATGGCAAGTAAACTTATCTAGTTTCCTTTTAGCAAAAGTTGCCTTATTTCTCATAGGACATTACTTTTAGGACACAAACTGACAAAAACGTGCTATGGTCATATGACCAACAAAATGGCGGACTACGTAGTGAAAACATGTTTTGGTACAGACGAAAAGGATCGATTTCTCTCTAATCTGAAAGTTATATCGCAATAATTGAGTAAAAGGTAGACCTGTCATAGTTTAAACATATTTTATTAATTAATTCAATATAACATTACAATATTCAGCTATATACATAACATAATAAGAAGAAATTAATAGGATTGGGAAACAAGTTACAAGAACTTATATTAATCCCTATCCATAGGAATAAATTTCATATATACTATACTGTGAATCTCTAAGGGGAGAAGCAAATAGAACTAACTTACAAATTTGATATAAATTACAGAAGGTATAAGAAGATAAAACAAAGAAAGTGATCTGGTGTTTGATGTAAAAAAATGTTTGATTCAAAGTAATTAAAAAAGAAGAAAAAAGAAGAATGAAATAAGGGAACTAGGTACTGCTGATGTTAGATGAAACGTTTACTGTTTATTATAAACTTTTGTACATTTAAAAATAAACTGTTATTTTGATCGTCTGTGAGGTCAGGTGATCCAAAAAGTAAACGGTCAACTGTCAAGTTCATAGGAATATCAATTGATTCGATATACCGATTTCTCGAATCGTTGAACCTATGACAATAAAAATAATTAAAAGGGGGTATGTTCCACCTTATACTTTAATTTATTTAACAAAACAAACGTAAATTTCTCTGAACTAGAACATTTCCCATCGCTAGGCGGTGCCGCAAGTATTGCAGACGACGCGCGTAATAATTATAACATTTTGGGTAATATGGTTAAGATAAAGTTCCTATCTTAATATATATAAAACTTCTGCCAATACTTATTAAATATGGCAAGAAAACCTATCTAGTTTCCTTTTAGCAAAATTTGCCTTATTTCTCATAGGACATTACTTTTAGGACACAAACTGACAAAAACTTTCTATGGTCATATGACCAACAAAATGGCGGCCTTCGTAGTGAAAACATGCTTTGGTACAGACGAAAAGGAAGTTATATCGCAATAATTGAATAAAAGGTAGACCTGTCATGATATAGATTACTTAGAAGGACCGGGAGGGTTTAAATTACGTATACGGACTTGGTAAACATGCTTTGGGACCACACATAAATATCAATTTGTATGAAGCAAATTACATATAACCCACGATATAAGTATTCTAATGTCACTAAAATGTCCAGTCACAATCTTCTGAATGAAATAATGATGATATTCTTGAAATTCACGACAATAATGAATGTCTATAAATGATGTTATCCCTGCATCTTGGTTGAGTTATTTGTTTGCAATATGAAAGTTTCTTTAAGTTGTCCCTTTACACATGTTGAATCTATGTAGTTTATTGAGGGTATTATAAGCGGTCATCTTATTACAATATCAATGTCAATGTCATGCGACGTGTCTCGCGGTGGAGGACCATTTTGAGCAGGTGTGTCAAAGTGATTTATCTGCCCATTTTTTGTGTCCTTCATATATCATCTTTTTAACATATACATATTTATATGTCTGACTCCTGAATACTAATGACAATGGTGGTTGATTCTTGTGCGTTAGAAGTCGTGGTTTGACCTGCTACTGGACTAGTTGGTGACGTAGTAATATTTTCACCTGTCAAATAAGGAACTGTCTTAGATCCACCGATGAAAAAAATGTTGCATTGATAAGCTTTAGATGTATACATGGATTTAAAACCTACAAGGTTATTATATTTGGTAAGTTGCAGGTGATTACATGGGATTTTAAGTGTTCAGACATTTTTGTAAGTAATTAGTATCTACATGGCATTTAAGCTGCACAATTTACAATGTAATACAAAAGTGCAAAAAGCGCGTAAATGCAAGGGATTTAAATTGTACAAGTTGTATCTTGATAAGCTACAGGTGACAACATGGTATGGATAATGTACAAGGCGCTATTTTGTAAGCCACCTTTGTGCACACATGGATTTTAAAGTGCAAAAAGGTATATGCGACTAGATTGCAGACTGTGCAAGTTGCTATTTGGTAAGCCCCAGGTAAATACATGGGATGTAAAGTGTACAAGTTAGTACTTATTAAGCCGCAGGTTACTAATTATGAGTAAGATTATAAGCGTTGTTATTTGACAAGCCTCTAGTGAATACATCGGATGTAAAGTGCACGAGTAGGTATTTGACAAAATAGCCACTGATTACTAATTTGGAGTTCAGAAATAAAATGATCATATCTCTATCTCGATTACTACTACTTTAAGCCTACACTTGTGTTGGAAACGTTAAGCTAACATGATTTGGTAGACTGTGTGCTATGTTTAGCAAGAAAATATACTAATGACACTCCAATTAGATATCAATATCATTTAATACAAAAACCAGAAATGAAACAAGACAATTTACAAAGTCGGGATTTTTCGGCAATAATACTATGTATCCAGATAGTATGAGATGTTGTGTGGCTGAATAGGACACCTTTTAGCTTATTAATACAACTTAAAGAGACAAATGAGAGATATTCATACCATCTGATAATGTGGAACAAAGTGAAGAACCATTAGCAAAAACAACACAATACAAATAAATAAGCGAGTGAGTTATTGCTGTTGAACGCCCATGGCTCTACTATTTGATGAGTTGATGATGGTGATATTTATTTTGTACTTGACAATTTGATTGTAATGATGCTACCTCAATGACGCAACAGTTCATTGATATATATGATTCCCCACAAGAACATTCTCCTGATATCGAGCCTTTGCTCTTTTACATTAATGTTGTGTTCGTTCAAGAAAAGTAGTAAATATCATTATTTAATAGTCTTTAGTATAATCTGACTGGAGATCGAACCCACGATCTACCACATGCACTTGAGACGAGCATATGTTGTTTTTTTTTATCAAAATAATGAGGACAACAATAACTTACAATTACAACGGAAATAAAACCATGTGCCCCGGAAAGGTTACCCTCTTATTTCGTCAGAGGTTTTCGAATGTAGAATATTAGTACTAACACAAGGACAAGGAGTAATATAACAATCCATCCAATATATAGATACGGATTACTGTATGAAAAGGGTGGATATTACACCTGTCGTAGAAAATAATTCCTTATAATAAGGAAATTACCTAATTTATGAAAAGAATGAGAAAATGTAATGATGAAATTTACCAACTAGCTAAGGACCAGGCACTGGTTAAAAAGGTAAAAAACAAAACATTTAGATGTTTATAAATTTGTGTACATATATATTTGAATAATGTAAAGCATAAAGTTCAAGATTATGATTTACATCACGATAACTGATGGTCACGTGACTATTTTTCAGATCAGATTACAGACGTTGATAAAGCTTGTCGATCAAGCGAAATATCTGTCAACTTGATTATAATTATAGTCTTTTTGTAGATTTATAGTTATTTTTGTTATATTTTAACATCTTTTTTTGATGTTGTTGTGCTACATTTTAGACGCTTATATATATATATATATATATATATATGTATTTTTATCTTCTCGGAATAACATTGATAAAGATCCAAATGCAAAAAGTTCATCCAGGAAGCATATGGCAGAGTTGAGAAAATGTAATACTGACTACTTGCATAACTTCTTTATTTAGCTAGACGTAGTATGAATGAATGAAATTTGTCCAGTTGCAAACAGCATATATTTAAGCAAAAATCTAAATCGAATGGAAAGTCGACGAAAACGAATATTCGCTTGGAAATTTGACTTAATAATAACGTGGTGTGACCAAACACGAATGAGAAAGATATATTCTCATAAAATGAAGAGCCATCAATATAAATAGCAAAAATATGAGTTTATTGACCTGAATATTAAAATGACCTTAGTGATCATGTCTTATGTTGCTACAATCTACTGAAGGGGTGGGTCATACATTTACAACCTCAGATTGAAGAGTCCTTGTACTCTCCAAATATAGATATAACGACAATAAAACGAATGGATTTAATTTTTGTTAAAACTGACCAACTTGAGCGTACCATAAATACAAATAAAGTTAAGTTTTCTGAATTGTACTTTCTATGTTCAAGTAAGTTGTAAAACTGTTCAAAAGTTATAATTGGAGATATTAATTGATAATTATGACAGTTTTCGTCTTGAACGTGTCAACTTGGTTACTTCGTTATTAATATCATGTTAGAACAGATGAAAAGTGCAGAAGTACTGAATTAAAATTCCAAATTATTTGAAATTGTTATAAAGTCCTCCATGTGATTGCCCCTTCGGTATTCTCTAACGTTTATATGTAAAACAAAAGCATTAAATGGTATTTATAGTCCTATTTCCTCTTTTGGAATCGCCACTGCAGTACGAGTGTATTTTGCAAGCAATACTCAGGGCAATCACTTTCTCATAGGAATGTGTCATGCAACTTGGCAGTCGCCAATATAATTTAAGGCATCTAAGCAGTTATGAAAAGAAAACAGTGATGGTCAAAATCTCCGCCAATATCAACAAAGCGATCAATCGCCTTTAACCTAACATCATTGAAAATAGAAATGACCTTGACTTTGGAAGTTCTAGCCTAGGCCCGTGTTATGCGGTAAAGTGGATTTCAACCCCTTCTTGATATTTAGATTTTCAATGACAATACAGATATAAACAAGCAATATAAAACAAGCACAGATTCGTTTTCATGTAAAACGACCATAAACTATCACAAAAACGAAGGACAAACATAAACACAGATAGTACAATGATAAAACCAGTAAATCATTATAGTCTAAAACATAAATAATATATTGACTAAAACCCATTATTTTTAGTTGTTTGCTTGTCAGTTGGAATATTGTGTGGACAGAATTAGAAAATCAGTAATGCTAAGACTATGTAGGTACCATTATTTTTGAGGACATGAAATCTCTCTCGTAGCAAAAGAAGTGTTATATAATACCATGTATCCAATACTTACCAACACAACATATAATCGTCAAGTGCAAAAAAGCTTGAAGATACCAAAGGGTTAATCAGAATCCGTAAATCGAAGAAGGACAGACAATTTAATTGCAAAAAGAACAAGGACAAAGGGACAAATAATGATATTCAAAACATTACACAGAAAACTAAAAGATTGAACAACACGAACCCCACCAAAAATATGGTGAAAGCCTGTACCCCAGAGGGGCAAGCAGTTCTTGTTCCATATGTTTCGGGGAAGGGCATAGTAGATATGTCAAAGCCAAATGTCCTTGAAAGAAACATCCATTAACCTTTGCATCGATAGTAATAAAACATTGCGCGATTTGCTATCATTAGCTGAAGGTCGTAATGGTTACACAGCTGCATCTCATTGATGGGCTAAGAAGTTTTTGACTCCCCAAATGTTTGCAGGGACCCAAGAAGGTTTCAGAAAGAAATCATGATTGAAATTATCCCGGCGTACAGGTGTTTATGAGAACCTAGAGCGATGTAGGTGTTTAAGAATGCCGCTATGCCGAAAGATCTCCACACGTTTTAAAGCAAAGATGTTGTCTCAAAGCTTTCAACAGTGTAAATTGTTAAATAGCTGCGTAGATATCAAATTTGGTAGAACGACGCGTGTCTGGAAAGCGAGTTTGGATATATACAAGTGTGCCTATGTCTTCCTGGTGTAGTAAATGTTAATTCGACCTGTATCTCATAAGATTCTGTTTTTGGATTAATGTTTATTATGGGAAATTATTATTAGACATAATATTTGTTGGGCAAAGATAACCTTAGCCCACTTTGGGGATTTCTACTCTTCCCGGTTTATTATTTAAGTTTGGTTTTCCATATTTTTTAGTACCATTGAGGAAATTAAATACATTAATAGTCAACTGACTCACTACACATATATGTGTTTCATCCTTATAGTTCACTTCATAGTATTTACCAATATTCATGAATTTATCACAATTTACAATATGAGCTAATAAAGGTATTTGATTGATACGCTAATTACATTTTCGTAAGCGCTGAATTTTGAATGAAAAGATTAATCAAATCGGCACATGTAAAACTGTGCATACAACTTATTCTGGTCATGAGACGAACCGAATGGACAATCCAGGGAAACGTGCACAAGACACAGATCGAAGACAAAAAAATATATGCAGAAAAGTAAAAAGATGGCAAAAACGGGGGTGCACCCAAATCTTTGCGAATGTTTTTCAGTTCCTTCTGATCATAAGATACCCATCGTTTTACTCATAGTCAAGTACGGTAAAAATCTTGCATGTGATGTAGGAATGAAAAAATAATCGATGCTAATAAGGAAAAATATATTCATCTCAATTTGAGAAATGGATATCTCGTAACGGTCAATCAATTTGTGATGACGACCACAGAATGTTTGTAGTGATGACTTCTGCCAAGGAACAAAGGAGCATTGTTTGAGTAACTTTTACGTCAACAGCTGAATTCCGTTCAGAAAATCTTTGCACTGGCACAGCTCTAGAATAATGTACGATATATATGTCTTTCTGATAAATCAAAAGGTGCCATACAATGAACACAAGTCGTTTGACTGTAGAAATTTCAATTTTTAGTTGAATAACGATATCTGGAAGGAGGAGGTTGGGGCAACCAGAAACAATTTTGAAAGGACACCACCCAAGCAACATCGTAGAAAGGTGGTTTAATTTGTACAATAAGTTTCAGAAAAGATTTTCAAATATTTGATCAAATTAGCCTAGAAAGCAACTTTTCTTCACAAAGTAAGAAAAAATGAAAAATATTCCCAAAACATAAAACCCATATTATACTATGTACTATATATAATATAACAACTATTCAACTTTCATCTCAGAATGTGTGGCTTTATAGTGTCTTCACATGTCTATCTACAGCAACAACAGGAAGGTTGGTTCGAGGGTGGGGTCTTCAAACATTTTTTATCAGGAATACCCTAAGAATCATTCAGGCATAGGTTCGTTCAAATTTGTCTTGTGGCATCAGAGGAGATTGTTGAAAAGATTAATGACCTCTGGATCAGACAGATGAAAAGATCAACAAGAAAATGTCCTCCATTAGTTTGGAATTCAGTGTGGTCTTGCATCCATTATAGCTAGATTTGTTTCTTTCTTGTTGTAATTAGCTTTTTATTGAGTACAGGATTTAACTAAGATGATTGATGACAATTTACTTTGTAACCTTTAGCCTTTCAATAAACAGATCGGTCCAATCAATAGTTTGATCAGTATAGCTTTTCAGATCATAGACCTATAATTTTGATATTTTTACCGATTGCTCCAGGCTATCATTATCACAAACCATTCATGCTAAATACAAGTCAACTTTCAGCTACTGGACTATGTATTTTGACTGATGGCTCTAGTTTTAATACTGGATCACACATTTTGACTAATACCTCTTGTTTTTCGAATGTTTCCAAGTATAAAGGAAATTTGTCCAAATATCTTCCCAATTCCCACAGAATCAGCCTGTCCCAAACCAGGAACTGGATTCCCAACATCATACGTCATAGTCTTTTTTGTGTTAAGTCAGCTAAGGTGTGAGGCGATTGTTTGTTTTGTTGATATTGGGTGACTTGTTGACCATCACTGTTTATTTTCAAATAACAATATAATAGCAAATTCAAATTTTATTTACAATGTAAATTAGAATATGGAATTCTTAAAAACAATCTAAATGAAATATTACATGATAAAGCTTGATTGAATGGTAGTATTATGTTCCTTGATCCCATAAAATAATTTATAAAGCCATTATATGTGACAAACACTGTGATAAATCTAGATACAGGGTTATGGTGTTTAACGTCACTTTCAACACAAATCTAGATACAGACAATCCATGTATTCAATGTAACATAAAATCTTTAATAATATCTTATTGTCTTATTTATCCAATTATTAATTTTCCTGATAATTACTTTAAAAGTTAAGCAAATAAAGGTTTACTGTTTGTTTAAATTTTATGATTTCTTTTAGACTATATTAACTGTCTATGCTGTCACCCATTTATATACAACCTAACCCGTATTGAAAGAACATTTATGAAATTACCTTAAAACTAAATTGCATAGGAAATGCCGAACTTAAAACTTTCTATTTGAAAACAAAATA
Source organism: Bathymodiolus septemdierum (assembly GCA_963383655.1). Taxonomy (NCBI): domain Eukaryota; kingdom Metazoa; phylum Mollusca; class Bivalvia; order Mytilida; family Modiolidae; genus Bathymodiolus; species Bathymodiolus septemdierum. The sequence continues at coordinate 10,837,732 of OY726521.1, forward strand.
TTTATAGAAATGGAATTCTTCAATAATAAATGGTATATTTCCATACATTTTATTCCCCTAAAAAAATGAGAGAAAAAAATACAACAGACACTAACGCTAAACAAAAGAATTAATGTGATAATGTAAATTGTCAAATCATTCATTTTGATCAAGTCATAGAAATACTTACATGATGAATGTTAATACAATTAGCTGTACACTGATCACGTGAAGCCAAAACAAACTATCAGATTAGTATGATTGTGTTACTATAATATATAAATGTCTTGTGATAATAGACATGACTAGTTATTATCTTGAATATAAGTGTACATTGTTCATCGAAAATTTTGTCAATAGAATTTTTGTAACATCTTTATCGGTATCGTTGCACAATCTTCTAGATTTCTATTATGTATTTTGTTTGTGCTGCTTCGTCATGTCTCGACGATCCGTTATACTTTATAATGTTTATACGTTTATTAACGTCATATGTACACTTATAAACATTGTACCTGAAGATCTGCAACAGCAGTGAAAACGTTAGTACAAGAATGTGAAAAATCCGTCTTGTTCTTTTTCACTAATTTCTTTTATATGTACGAGTATACGGATTTTATTTGACTTTTTAATATATATAAGATAATCAAAGACAAAAAAGAGAGAGTTTTTGGACCCACGAGTTACAAACATTACATCCGGAAGGCATAAACAAAAAGGCCTAAATCTTTTGGGTTTTTTTAACTTTTTAACCAGCTTGTTGGTAAATTTCATCATTACATTTTCTCATTGCTTTCATATTGTTTATAAATTAGTGTACATATAAACTTGAATAATATAAAGTATAAAGTTCAAGATTATGATTTTTAGTCATTTACGTCACGATAGCTGATGGTCACGTGACAATTTTTCAAATCGGATTACAGACGCTGATGAAGCTTGTCGGTAAAGCGAAATATCCGTCGATTTAATTATAATTATAGTCATTTTGTAGACTTATAAATACTTTTGTTACATTTTAATATCTTTTTTTTTATATCGTTGTGCTAATATAAACTCTAAGGGAATCTACCAACCAGAGAACTTAATGAGTAACGGATTGTCGAGACATGACGATGCAGCACAAACAAAATAAATTATAGAAGTCTAGAAGATTGTGCAACGATACCGATAAAGATGTTACAAACTATATATTGAGAAAATTTTCGATCAACAAATGACCTTCTTCAATGTCTTTCGAAATTAGACTGAGTTTGTAAAGATTAGATGGTATAATTACAACTCACTAAATAGTCAGGTGACAAAGTGTGACGTATTTGAGAATGCTAAAGATTATCGTTAATAATAGGTGGTGCGCACAAACCTTAACTTTGTGACAGTAGTAAAATATTCGTTGATTATAAACACTGTGAAAGAAAATATACATAAAAACTTTTTCTGTTACTACCGTCCGGATGTAATACACGGAGTTCTTTGATCCAATATATATATATATATTCGAATATTTTCTGTATTTTTTTTATTATTGTATTTCTATGACAATAGATTACAGCCTTAATAGATATACTAAGTACTCCATTTCAGGAGTTTCCAGCCAATCACAGCCTCCATCAACATCAATGTTGATCACTATTTAATGTCAAATCAGGACAACATTAATGTAGTTTTTTTTTCTTTTTATTTTATTTTGTGAAATATAATTTATAAACTTTATTATTAAACAATGTATATCCTGTCTTTTGAAGTTTGTTTCCTATATATCTATATGACATATTATGATTGCACAATCTACATTACCTCCCCCTTTTTTAAATGTATTAATACAATGCAAATATATGGTAATCTATGATGAAAAAAAAGTAACTCTATGAATAAATAAACAGCAGAGTTTTATAACTGGGAAGAAAATTCATTAACAAACAGACCAGTTTTTATTTCCGTGACAGAAAATTTTTAATAGTTATATATAGAAAGGTTACAATTGGATTTTTTGAATGATGTGAATTTATTGATAACATAAATGAGTATGTAATATATGATACATGTGGTGGGATATTATAAACATACAAACAAGCTGTATACATCACAGGCTTTACCATTTACAGATCATTCTATCTTGATTTATACTACTACGGTATATTGTTTAGCTTATTATCACTCTGGTATATATATATTATTATCATGTTAAAAAGTGCAAAAAATACACAGGAATTAGCAAAATACCATGATGTCAAGTAGTGTGTGCCATGAAAACTCACCCCAGTACCTGTTAAATGTATTAGTTGGTCAATTTGACGTCAAACATATTATCACATTATCAATAAAAGCCACAACATCAGTTTTGAAGGTCTTGACTTACATTATCTCTAGTATCACTGCTCGTCCTATCAGACTCCCTGTTATACTAGCGATAATGTCTGTCTCCACCTTCAATTCTGACATTATTCTATATACAATAGATTATCAACAAAAATTGCTTAGGATGATTTTCCAATCATCTCAGTATATAATATATTTGTTTCTCCCTTTAAATGTTATGCAATGTATAAGAATATTATATATCTGGACTCCAATGTTTAAAACACACATGAAGACACCCACAAACATTTGGTATTCTTGTCCTTGTAAAGATACAAAACATTTTGGTCAAAGTTTAAAAATTATAAATAAAACTGCATACAAATAACAATCAAACAATACAAGCGATTGTTTAATACAAGATTCACAATGCTGAAAAAAATAGGAATGATATGTATCACTCACTGGTAACAAAAGTGTACGCACCACTCGTTGGTAGCGAAGTGTACATGATTTAGTCTAACCTACATAATTAAACACACATTAGTTTTTATAAATCTAAACACTTTATTCTTGTTTTGGTACAAAAGTGGATACAACTCAACAATAACAAAGGCATCTTTATCAATGGATGGATTCTAATTTTGATATAAATTGATAAAAAAAAATAAGTTTGATTTTTGCATACACAAAAAGTGTACAATTATTTGTCAAACTATGTATGCATGGATATGTATAAAGAGTATCTTATGGATATGTTGAGAAAGACGGAATGGTTTTAATGTTATAATAGTATAAAAATACTGACGTTTAGAAACCTGAAGTATCAAATGTGTGATTGACTCTTATGGAATGTATTAGGTAGTTGTTGTTTAAAAGATGATAAAATGTAAAAAAAATATATATATACAAAGTAGCACTTTTGTTTTCTTGACACATATATCATACATTTCTATAAAAATATGTTCAACACTGCAAACAAAATTAGTTTTTATTCAGCAGTCTGAGACCAGCGTTTTATTCTGATTTTTTAAATGTAAAAATTAATTATATCATAATGAGTCTGGTATACTTTATAGTATGTAAACAAATTACATGAAAATATACAACATACAGTTAAATGCATGCAGCAACATAAAAAAATTTGTATTTCTTCTTCTTCATACTTATAACAACATTTAATGGCACATAACATTTCGTACATTTTACTTGATGATTATAGATTGTTCTCTTGTCAAAATGTATACCAACTACAAATTAATAAGAATGATATGAATCATACATCTAATGTTTTAAAATTAATCACAAAATCTTATTCTGTGTTCTGCATTTTTTCCGAGTAAATAAATTACTTATTTTGTATCTTTCGGTTTTAACATGTGCATACCAAACCTTATTTAAATTCTTATCACATAAAAATGTATGCTTCAGTACATGCCATAATTCTACATCTGCAAAACTAAAATAGTTTTTTTTCCCACAAATAAATTAACTACGAACTAGTCATACGACCTATCAGTCACATGGTCCACTTTAAACCAATCACACAACATTCCAGTCACATGGTCAATGTTAAACCCATCACATGACAATGTTATAAAAAAATAAAATGATCTGCTAGACATATAATTTGGCACACTATAAGCTCACAGCTAACACCAATATAGAAATGAGAAACGCTTGATGCAGTTTGACAGCATTGTTTATAATGATATGTGATATGCACCGTACAGGTCTATACTCTAGGCTTCACCACTTCAACGTATATTACTTGATTTAACTCAACATCCTGACTCACGTGTAAAGGCTTCCGACTCCTTGGTCTATCTTCAAATGATAAACCTGCATAATGAATTTGCTGTAAAGATAAAAATTGTATAATATTAACATGATTCAATCTTCTCATTTTCTGATTTAAACAGCACATACAGGGGTATGAATAAACAGTTGGATTCTATCCTGGTTCTTATTGAAAATGTAGAGGCAAAGTTAACAAAGCAGGATAAACAACTCTGTATTCCATTAGAAAGATCATTGTTGTCATCTACAAGTATATATACTAAAATTGCTAGATATGAAAATGTTTTCGTGAATATAATTTAAAGTATTAATGTCATTGATCTTGATGATTTTTTTTTCCAGATATTTTTTACAAGGAGTCCATTAAAAACATAAATTAACACTAATTATCAAATTTTAAAATAGAAAGTCCATCCATTCTCTTTTATTTTCATGTAAACACATCTCAAACATAAATTCCTGTCTGTATGAGGATATACGCCCCTATTCATATGATCATAGGTGACCTTTTACTACGCATGCACAATTTCTGTTGTTGGGTAAAAGAAATGTCTGGCGAAGTTTTCACGAATATAATTAAGGAATATAAAACATCAATGTACAAGCAAATATTTGTTTTTTTTATTTTACCAAATTTTGGTTTATAAGGCAAACTTACATTATTAAAAGGTCCATTCTTATCCCCTAAGTCATCTTGTTTTTCTACATAACTAGGGTTGCTGAAAAACATTAATAAACATTTTTAAATAAATACATTAGAAAGCATTTGGTTTCTCTGTATAATCAAGATTACTGCAATACAATAGAAATATATGTAGATAAAATACATCAGTATCTGACATATAATCAAACATAAAAAGACAAAAATGACCGGGTTAGACAAGTTAGAGATTATTTAATGTCAGTCGATCCAGAATGTCATGTTCCGTGCCGTAATGATTCGCATATTACTGTTAGGGCAAGATCATTATCTGGAATAAAAAGTCAGTCGCTTTACAATGCTACAGTGTTTTTGTAACATTTACAGATAATTAATTCATCATTCAATGAGGGGCCCGGGTGGCTCAATGAGTTAGGTACTTGGATTACCTAACAACTCATACATGTCTATCACCACTACGGCGTTGGTTCGCCCCCGGTTTTGTAAATTACAAAAAAGGTGCACTCGACTCACAGCCACAAGTGATAGTTAACCAGTTGCTTGCCCATGTTCACCGGGTACTCCGTCTTCTTCCACCACTAAAACTGGTTGCCATGATATAGCTGAAATATTGCTGAAAGTGGCGTTAAATCAAATTAAATCAAATCATTCAATGACTTGATAACATTTTTAATACTATCATGTATTGAGAACAGCTCAAAAGTTAAATACAGATGAATTTTCTAAAAGTCCAGAATGAAAATTGACTAGTAAATACAAGTAAATTGATGCAATGTGATAAACTTTGAGTGATCGCTGACCATGTAGAGGTGGCTGTTTATTTGAGTTAAAAAAAACACATAAATCGTGCTGTGAGGGTTTTATTCTGACAGTTTACAGTAGATGACTGTTCAATCAAGGTCTCCAACGCATGTTTGACTGTAGGAGTACTTCAACTCTGTAATGTTCTGACATATGTTACAACACGTATACTATTGTAAGTTTATAATAATGTTATTTTATAACATAAGTTAACATATACATGTACTCTTATAATTCTGTTTTATTTAATAATTTATAAAATGGTTTGACTTGGTTTGGTTTATGGTATTTAACGCTACTTTCAACAATATTTTAGTTATATCGTGGTGGTCAGTTTTATTGGTGGAGGTAACCGGAGAAAACAACTGACCTGCCGCAAGTCACTGACAATCTTTATCACATAATGGTGTATCGAGTACAACTCCGCCCCAGCAGGGTTCAAACTTACAACGTTAGTGGTGATAGGCACTGATTGCACAGGTAGTTGTAAATCCAACTACCATACGATCACGACCACAACCACGACGGCCCCTTCTATATCATGAACTTGATGACTGATCTAGACAAGTAGTAATGTAACAGTAATTGTTTACCATATATATACCAATACTGTGTTAATCATATATATACCAATACTGTGTTAACCATATATATACCATTACTGTGTTAATCATATATATACCAATACTGTGTTAATCATATATATACCAATACTGTGTTAATCATTTATATACCAATACTGTGTTAATCATATATATACCAATACTGTGTTAATCATATATATACCAATACTGTGTTAATCATATATATACCAATACTGTGTTAACCATATATATACCATTACTGTGTTAATCATATATATACCAATACTGTGTTAATCATATATATACCAATACTGTGTTAATCATTTATATACCAATACTGTGTTAATCATATATATACCAATACTGTGTTAATCATATATATACCAATACTGTGTTAACCATATATATACCAATACTGTGTTAACCATATATATACCAATACTGTGTTAATAATATATATACCAATACTGTGTTAACATATATATAGCAATACTGTGTTAATCATATATATACCAATACTGTGTTAACCATATATATACCAATACTGTGTTAATATATATATACCAATACCGTGTTAACCATATATATATACCAATACTGTGTTAACCATATATATACCATTACTGTGTTAACCATATATATATACCATTACTGTGTTAACCATATATATACCATTACTGTGTTAACCATATATATACCATTACTGTGTTAATCATATATATACCAATACTGTGTTAACATATATATACCATTACTGTGTTAATCATATATATACCAATACTGTGTTAACCATATATATACCATTACTGTGTTAACCATATATATACCAATACTGTGTTAACATATATATACCAATACTGTGTTAATCATATATATACCAATACTGTGTTAATCATATATATACCAATACTGTGTTAATCATATATGTACCAATACTGTGTTAATCATATATATACCAATACTGTGTTAATCATATATATACCATTACTGTGTTAACCATATATATACCAATACTGTGTTAATCATATATATACCATTACTGTGTTAATCATATATATACCAATACTGTGTTAACCATATATATATCATTACTGTGTTAATCATATATATACCAATACTGTGTTAATCATATATATACCAATACTGTGTTAACCATATATATACCATTACTGTGTTAACCATATATATACCATTACTGTGTTAATCATATATATACCATTACTGTGTTAATCATATATATACCATTACTGTGTTAATCATATATATACCATTACTGTGTTAATCATATATATATACCATTACTGTGTTAACCATATATATACCAATACTGTGTTAATCATATATATACCAATACTGTGTTAACATATATATACCAATACTGTGTTAATCATATATATACCAATACTGTGTTAATCATATATATACCAATACTGTGTTAACCATATATATACCAATACTGTGTTAACCATATATATACCATTACTGTGTTAATCATATATATACCAATACTGTGTTAACATATATATATCAATACTGTGTTAATCATATATATACCAATACTGTGTTAATCATATATACCAATACTGTGTTAATCATATATATACCAATACTGTGTTAATCATATATATACCAATACTGTGTTAACCATATATATACCAATACTGTGTTAACCATATGTATACCATTACTGTGTTAACCATATATATACCATTACTGTGTTAACCATATATATACCAATACTGTGTTAATCATATATATACCAATACTGTGTTAACATATATATACCAATACTGTGTTAATCATATATATACCAATACTGTGTTAATCATATATATACCAATACTGTGTTAACCATATATATACCAATACTGTGTTAACCATATATATACCATTACTGTGTTAATCATATATATACCATTACTGTGTTAATCATATATATACCATTACTGTGTTAACCATATATATACCATTACTGTGTTAATCATATATATACCATTACTGTGTTAATCATATATATACCATTACTGTGTTAACCATATATATACCATTACTGTGTTAATCATATATATACCAATACTGTGTTAACCATATATATACCAATACTGTGTTAATCATATATATACCATTACTGTGTTAATCATATATATACCATTACTGTGTTAACCATATATATACCATTACTGTGTTAACCATATATATACCATTACTGTGTTAATCATATATATACCAATTCTGTGTTAATCATATATATACCATTACTGTGTTAATCATATATATACCAATACTGTGTTAACATATATATACCAATACTGTGTTAATCATATATATACCATTACTGTGTTAATCATATATATACCATTACTGTGTTAATCATATATATACCAATACTGTTTTAACCATATATATACCAATACTGTGTTAATCATATATATACCAATACTGTGTTATCATATATATACCAATACTGTGTTAACATATATATACCAATACTGTGTTAACATATATATACCAATGCTGTGTTAATCATATATATACCATTACTGTGTTAATCATATATATACCATTACTGTGTTAATCATATATATACCAATACTGTGTTAACCATATATATACCAATACTGTGTTAATCATATATATACCAATACTGTGCTAACATATATATACCAATACTGTGTTAATCATATATATACCAATACTGTGTTAATCATATATATACCAATACTGTGTTAACATATATATACCAATACTGTGTTAACATATATATACCAATACTGTGTTAACCATATATATACCAATACTGTGTTAATCATATATATACCAATACTGTGTTAACCATATATATACCAATACTGTGTTAATCATATATATACCAATACTGTGTTAATCATATATATACCATTACTGTGTTAACATATATATACCAATACTGTGTTAACATATATATACCAATACTGTGTTAACCATATATATACCAATACTGTGTTAACCATATATATACCAATACTGTGTTAATCATATATATACCAATACTGTGTTAACCATATATATACCAATACTGTGTTAATCATATATATACCATTACTGTGTTAACCATATATATACCATTACTGTGTTAACCATATATATACCAATACTGTGTTAACCATATATATATACCAATACTGTGTTAACCATATATATACCAATACTGTGTTAACATATATATACCAATACTGTGTTAACATATATATACCAATGCTGTGTTAATCATATATATACCATTACTGTGTTAATCATATATATACCATTACTGTGTTAATCATATATATACCAATACTGTGTTAACCATATATATACCAATACTGTGTTAATGATATATATACCAATACTGTGCTAACATATATATACCAATACTGTGTTAATCATATATATACCAATACTGTGTTAATCATATATATACCAATACTGTGTTAACATATATATACCAATACTGTGTTAACATATATATACCAATACTGTGTTAACCATATATATACCAATACTGTGTTAATCATATATATACCAATACTGTGTTAACCATATATATACCAATACTGTGTTAATCATATATATACCAATACTGTGTTAATCATATATATACCAATACTGTGTTAACATATATATACCAATACTGTGTTAACCATATATATACCAATACTGTGTTAACCATATATATACCAATACTGTGTTAATCATATATATACCAATACTGTGTTAACCATATATATACCAATACTGTGTTAATCATATATATACCATTACTGTGTTAACCATATATATACCATTACTGTGTTAACCATATATATACCAATACTGTGTTAACCATATATATATACCAATACTGTGTTAACCATATATATACCAATACTGTGTTAATCATATATATACCATTACTGTGGTAACCATATATATACCATTACTGTGTTAATCATATATATACCATTACTGTGTTAACCATATATATACCATTACTGTGTTAACCATATATATACCAATACTGTGTTAGCCATATATATATACCAATACTGTGTTAACCATATATATACCAATGCTGTGTTAACCATATATATACCATTACTGTGTTAACCATATATATACCAATACTGTGTTAACTATATATATACCAATACTGTGTTAACCATATATATATACCAATACTGTGTTAACCATATATATATCAATACTGTGTTAACCATATATATACCATTACTGTGTTAACCATATATATATACCAATACTGTGTTAACCATATATATATACCAATACTGTGTTAACCATATATATACCATTACTGTGTTAACCATATATATATACCAATACTGTGTTAACCATATATATATACCAATACTGTGTTAACCATATATATACCAATACTGTGTTAACCATATATATACCAATACTGTGTTAACCATATATATATACCATTACTGCATATTTTAATATTCATAATAAATATCCTTTGATACATATCTTGAATATTAAATGAATGTAGCCAATTTATATCAAGTCATGCTGAAGGTCAAGTATTGTAGAAAAAAAAAGTATTAAAAATATCCAGGGATGATTCTGGTCAGGAAATAAAATAACTGTAAATCAATGAAAATAGCTGAAACCATATACACCCTCTTTCAAAAAGTCTATTGTTGACCTGTTCTGACGATGTCCTGAGAGTTTCGGAATTTTTTTCTTCAGAGATAATAGCTGAAATCAGTGAAATAACTGAAAAATATCATCTCTGAATATCATCATGTAGACATTTAGTTAAAATTGACGATAGGACAGATGTTTTATAATAGAAAAAAATGTTGATTTCCTGACAGAAGTACAATAAAATACCAGTCTTATTTGTATCAAAACCTCAACAAAATAGAGATTTAAAATATCAAATTAAACAGAGAGCAAATATCATGGTTCGTCTAAGCCTCATCAGAATAGAGATTTGAAATATCAAACCAAACCAAGAGCATATATCATGACTCGTCTAATCTGTGGTAAATTAATTCTGACTTAATTCTTTATAAAACTTACTTTCTTGGCTTTTCTGGAGGTTCTGAAATATAACAAACTATGATTACTATTATGACACAGCTTTCTATCAAGAATTCTGTGGGTTATTTTTAACTTACACATATTTCATTTGCTTAAATCATACAAATAGGATTAGACAAAATAATGTCATCCTTATGGAATCTTCTTCTTAACAATTCTGTTATTATACATTTGTTATTGGTTCTTATATAGGAAAGGTATCCCTATCAAATATGTTGTTATTTAGCAAAAAATACTCCAGTTCCTAAACTAAAATCGTGAAAAATGTGTATGATGTTATCCTGTCTGTATCATAAACACTGACTGGATAACTGACAATGCCATGGTATGTACATGTGTTAGTTCTGGTTATTCATCTGAAAGTTAAGTCCTATAATTGCATTAATTTGATCATATTTGGGGCAGGAGATGCTAACACTTATGGAGCATGAGGTCTAACACGTGATGTTTGTGTTATCCAAGATTTTGTTCTTTCCTCATTTGACATTTGTGTGTTTGTACTGTTGTTGTTTTGGGTATCCCGATCATGATTTTCCTAAAAAAAAAATAACACAGAAAGTGTCAGAAATATATTGGTAGATATGACATACCATCAATACTTTCGTCTTTTTGGTTGCGTCTTTTCCTCAGACACACAATAACAATTACAATTATAACAATAGCACACAGTAGTCCTACAGCTAATCCCAAAATACTTTCAGTACCTAATCCTAATAATGGTTCATCTATAAATAGAATATACAGTATCTGTAACATGTGATAAATCAGTTCTAATACACAAATATATAAAATAGTGTGGCGAACATCGTGGCCATGATTGAACATGGTTTTTGGATTTACAACTAGCTATGCAATCAGAGCCTAGCACTACTGATGTGAGTTTGAATATGAATCAGCGCAATGTGTACAACATTATGTGATAAAGTTTGTCAGTGAATTGCGACAGATCGGTAGTTTTTTTCCGGGTCTTCCGGTTTCCTCCACCAATAAAACTGACCGCCACGATATAACTACCAATTGTATAGTTTTTGGATTGACATGATCAGGGCTCAAACCTTTGATTTACAGCACTTGATGCGAACAGACTAACCATTACACCACCAATTGGGCTGCCAATTTTGAAAGAAAATGTCTTCGTTTCATCTTTCAGTTCATATACAAACACATACGTTTTTATATGTTCCATGTAGAACTATTTTATCTTTGTTGGGAATAAAAGTGACAGGTGCATTAGCTAACAAATCACTACTAAAGGTGATATTTAATGGCAATCTCACTCAAAATCACTTGAACAAGTCATTCTGTGTAACAGGTCTTTAAAAATCATAATTTCTAAGGATATATCAACTTTAGCTGATTGATGGAGTATAAACTGTTATTACATATAAATTCCTGAAGAAAACTCCAAAAATAACACAACATTAGCAAAACTAGCACTTGAATAAGTGATTAAAATTGTGAAATAAAAAATATAAACCCTGCTTTTAACATTATTGTTAAAATATTACTTCAAAAATCACTTGTACCAGTAGATTCCCTGACTGGCTTTTAGACAATGACCTCCATTGACATACACTCCATGTCTAATTGTTCATTTGTTAATACAAACTTGTCTATAGTGACAACTGATGGCAATTCTGAAAATTGTCGCATAAGACAGGGAGTCTTTAATATAGAGTTTATGATATTTGCCAATGCAATTACGTCCATCGTCTTAAACACACTTATTGTGTATCTAGGTTCCAGTTTGTATTATTGTATATATAGACCTGTGTTTACATATCTTTAATCAACAAATACATTTCAGTGAAATATTCTTTTGTATTTTATTAATTTTATTTCCAAATCTGTATATAATGGTTCGATCAGTTTTTAAATTATGCCTGAATGTCAACTTCCAGTTTATTCCACTATTTATTTTTAGTTGATAATATAAATATTTTGCCATCTTCGATATACATTAGAGCATGAGTAAACCGAACTCCTTTGGGACTGAACAATTTGTTCAGTTTAGACAGGTGTTTGGTTTACACAGGTTAAAATTACATAGACATTTAGTAGATGGTACTGTATAGCCTGTCTGGTTTAGACAGGTTTTCAGTTTACTTAGGGTTCACTTTAGACAGGTTTTATGTTTACTCAGGGTTCAGTTTAGACAGGTTTTCAGTTTACTCAGGGTTCAGTCTAGACAGGTTGCACTGTATTTCTAAACAAATTTAATAAAACATAAGACATAAGACATTCTTGATATTTCAGCAATCTGGAATTTATCTTATTTCTCTGTTCAGCAATATATTTTTGAAATCTCTGCACCAATAACATATTACATTCAATAAAAAAAAAATGTTCAAGCGTTTTCAATTTCCAAACATGATGCTAACATTAATTTGGCAACCTTAATTTGATTTTCTAAACAAGAATCGTCTTTAGAGAAGCAAAATGGGTTAGCAGAAATCACATTTCTCATTTAGCCAGATTGAAATTTTTTTTTTTTATAAAATCTCGTTTTCCCTGAAACTGTGTTTATTTATTTATTTTCTAACTTCCAGTTGCAGTCTAATAGTAAATTTTCTTATAGTCGTTATAAACGTAGGATTTTCACTCTTAGAACATGTTTGTTTGTCGCGTTAGACAGTGAGGCATTATATAAAGGTAAAATGCATGGGAAAACGCTGAGGAGGAATAAATAAGGTCGCATAATGAACGAACGGACGGACGGGGTCGCTAAGACAAGTTGACTATACACGTCAATTGAATATTTTAGGATTCCCCTTAAGAAATGTGTATATTGAGATAGCTTGTATACATTTTTTTGTGATACAGTGAAAACCATTAGTAAACTGAAAACCTGCCTAATCCAGACAGACTTTACAGTCACTTCTACTGAACCCCGAGTAAACTGAAAACCTGCCTAAACCAGAGAGACTTTACAGTTACATCTACTGAACTCTGAGTAAACTGAAAACCTGCCAAAACCAGACATACTTTACAGTCACATCTACTGAACCCTGAGTAAACTGAAAACCTGCCTAAACCAGACATACTTTACAGTCACATCTACTGAACCCTGAGTAAACTGAAAACCTGCCTAAACCAGAGAGACTTTACAGTTACATCTACTGAACTCTGAGTAAACTGAAAACCTGCCAAAACCAGACATACTTTACAGTCACATCTACTGAATCCTGAGTAAACTGAAAACCTGCCTAATCCAGATAGACTTTACAGTCACATTAACTGAACCCTGAGTAAACAGAAAACCTGCCTAAGCCAGACAGACTTTACAGTCACATCTACTGAACCCTCAGTAAACTGAAAACCTGCCTAATACAGACAGACTTTACAGTCACATTCACTGAACCCTGGGTAAACTGAAAACCTGCCTAAACCAGACATGCTTTACAGTCATATCTACTGAATCCTGAGTAGACTGAAAACCTGCCTCAACCAGACAGACTTTACAATCACATCTACTGTACCCTGAGTAAACTGAAAACCGGACTAAACCAGACAGACTTTACAGTCACATCTACTGAACTCTAAGTAAACTGAAAACCTGCCTAAACCAGACAGATTTTATAATCACATTTACTGAATCCTGAGTAGACTGAAAACCTGCTGGTTTTAACAGTCACATCTACTGAACCCTGAGTAAACTGAAAACCTGCCTAAACCAGACAGACTTTACATTCACATCTACTGAACTCTGAGTAAACTGAAAACCTGCCTAAACCAGACAGACTTTACAGTCACATCTACTGAACCCTGAGTAAACTGAAAATCTTACTAATCCAGACAGACTTTACAGTCACATCTACTGAACCCTGAGTAAACTGAAAACCTGCCTAAACCAGACAGATTTTACAATCACATCTACTGTACCCTGAGTAAACTGAAAACCTGCCTAAACCAGACAGACTTTACAGTCACATCTACTGAACCCTGAGTAAACTGAAAACCTGCCTAAACCTGCCAGACTTTACAATCACATCTACAGTACCCTGAGTAAACTGAAAACCGGACTAAACCAGACAGACTTTACAGTCACATCTACTGAACCCTGAGTGAACTGAAAACCTGCCTAAGCCAGATAGATTTTTTAATCACATATACTGAATCCTGAGTAGACTGAAAACCTGCTGGTTTTAAAAGTCACATCTACTGAACCCTGAGTAAACTGAAAACCTGCCAAAACCAGACAGACTTTACAGTCACATCTACTGAACCCTGAGTAAACTGAAAACCTGCCTAAACCAGACAGACTTTACAGTCACATCTACTGAACCCTGAGTAAACTGAAAACCTTACTAACCCAGACAGACTTTACAGTCACATCTACTGAACCCTGAGTAAACTGAAAACCTGCCTAAACCAGACAGGCTTTACAATCACATCTACTGTTCCCTGAGTAAACTGAAAACCGGACTAACCCAGACAGACTTTACAGTCACATCTACTGAACCCTGAGTAAACTGAAAACCTGCCTACACCAGAGAGACTTTACAGTTACATCTACTGAACACTTAGTAAACTGAAAACCTACCTACGCCAGAGACTTTACAGTCACATCAATTGAACCCTGCCTAAACCAGACAGATTTTACATTCACATCTACTGAATCCTGAGTAGACTGAAAACCTGCTGGTTTTTACAGTCACATCTCCTGAACCCTGAGTAAACTGAAAACCTGCCTAAACCAGACAGACTTTACATTCACATCTACTGAACCCTGAGTAAGCTGAAAACCTGATTAAACCAGACAGACTTTACAGTCACATATACTGAACCCTGACTAAACTGAAAACCTGCCTAAGCCAGACAGACTTTACAGTCACATCTACTGAACCCTGAGTAAACTGAAAACCTGCCTAAACCAGACAGACTTTACAGCCACATCTACTGAACCCTGAGTAAACTGAAAACCTGCCTAACCCAGACAGACTTTACATTCACATCTCCTGAACCCTGAGTAAACTGAAAACCTGCCTAAACCAGACAGATTTTACAGTCACATCTACTGAACCCTGAGTAAACTGAAAACCTGCCTAATCCAGACAGACTTTACAGTCACATCTCCTGAACCCTGAGTAAACTGAAAACCTGCCTAAACCAGACAGACTTTACAGTCACATCTACTGAACCCTGAGTAAACTGAAAACCTTACTAACCCAGACAGACTTTACAGTCACATCTACTGAACCCTGAGTAAACTGAAAACCTGCCTAAACCAGACAGGCTTTACAATCACATCTACTGTGCCCTGAGTAAACTGAAAACCGGACTAACCCAGACAGACTTTACAGTCACATCTACTGAACCCTGAGTAAACTGAAAACCTGCCTACACCAGACAGACTTTACAGTTACATCTACTGAACACTTAGTAAACTGAAAACCTACCTACGCCAGAGACTTTACAGTCACATCAATTGAACCCTGAGTAAGCTGAAAACCTGCCTAAACCAGACAGATTTTACATTCACATCTACTGAATCCTGAGTAGACTGAAAACCTGCTGGTTTTTACAGTCACATCTACTGAACCCTGAGTAAACAGAAAACCTGCCTAAACCAGACAGACTTTACATTCACATCTACTGAACCCTGAGTAAGCTGAAAACCTGACTAAGCCAGACAGACTTTACAGTCACATCTACTGAACCCTGACTAAACTGAAAACCTGCCTAAGCCAGACGGACTTTACAGTCATATCTACTGAACCCTGAGTAAACTGAAAACCTGCCTAAACCAGACAGACTTTACAGTCACATCTACTGAACCCTGAGTAAACTGAAAACCGGACTAATCCAGACAGACTTTACAGTCACATCTCCTGAACCCTGAGTAAACTGAAAACCTGCCTAAACCAGACAGACTTTACATTCACATCTACTGAACCCTGAGTAAGCTGAAAACCTGATTAAACCAGACAGACTTTACAGTCACATCTACTGAACCCTGACTAAACTGAAAACCTGCCTAAGCCAGACAGACTTTACAGTCACATCTACTGAACCCTGAGTAAACTGAAAACCTGCCTAAACCAGACAGACTTTACAGTCACATCTACTGAACCCTGAGTAAACTGAAAACCTGCCTAACCCAGACAGACTTTACATTCACATCTCCTGAACCCTGAGTAAACTGAAAACCTGCCTAAACCAGACAGATTTTACAGTCACATCTACTGAACCCTGAGTAAACTGAAAACCTGCCTAATCCAGACAGACTTTACAGTCACATCTCCTGAACCCTGAGTAAACTGAAAACCTGCCTAAGCCAGAGAGACTTTACAGTCAGATCTACTGACCTATGAGTAAACTGAAAACCTGCCTAAACCAGACAGACTTTACATTTATATCTAATGAACCCTGATTGAACTGAATATGTTGCCATCTTCGATATACAGTAGAGCATGAGTAAACCGAACCCCTTTGGGACTGAACAATTTATTCAGCTTAGACAGGTGTTTGGTTTACACAGGTTCAAATTACATAGACATTTAGTAGATGGGACTGTAAAGCCTGCCTGGCTTAGACAGGTTTTATGTTTACTCAGGGTTCACTTTAGACATGTTTTATGTTTAATCAGGGTTCAGTTTAGACAGCTTTTATGCTTACTCAGGGTTCAGTTTAGACAGGTTTTATGCTTACTCAGGGTTCAGTTTAGACAGGTTTTCAGTTTACTCAGGGTTCATTTTAGACAGGTTTCACTGTATTTCTAAACAAATTTAATAAAACATAAGACATTCTTAAGGAGTTTTCAATTTCCAAACATGATGCTAACATTAATTTGGCCAGCTTAATTTGATTTTCTAAACAAGAATCATCTTTAGAGAAGCAAAATGGTTTAGCAGATATCACGTTTCTTATTTAGCCAGATTCAAAAATATATTTGTATAAAATCTCGTTTTGCCTGAGACTCTGTTTATTTATTATTTTCTAACTTACAGTTGCAGTCTGATAGTAAATGTTCTTATAGCCGTTATAAGCGTAGCATTTTCACCCTTAGAACATGTTTGTTTGTCGTGTTAGACAGTAAGTCATTATATAAAGGTAAAATGCATGGGAAAACGCTGAGGAGGAATAAATAAGGTCGCATAATGAAGGAAGTTGTTATACGGAAGGGGTCGCTCAGACAAGTTGACTATGCACGTAAAACGAAGATTCTAGGATTCCCCCTTAAGAAATGTGTATATTGAGATAGATTGTATTTGTTTTTTTGTGATACAGTGAAAACCATGAGTAAACTGAAAACCTGCCTAAACCAGAGAGACTGTACAGTCACATCTACTGAACCCTGAGTACACTGAAAACCTGCCTAAACCAGACAGACTTTACAGTCACATCTACAGAACCCTGAGTAAACTGAAAACCTGCCGAAACCAGACAGACTTTACAGTTACATCTACTGAACCTTGAGTAAATAGAAAACCTGCCTAAACCAGACAGATTTTACAGTCACATCTACTGAACCCTGAGTAAACAGAAAACCTGCCTAAACCAGACAGACTTTACAGTCACATATACTGAACCCTGAGTAAACTGAAAACCTGCCTAATCCAGACAGACTTTACAGTCAAATCTACTGAACCCTGAGTAAACTGAAAACCTGCCTAAACTAGACGGACTTTACAGTCACATCTACTGAACCCTGAGTACACTGAAAACCTGCCTAATCCAGACAGACTTTACAGTCACATCTACTGAACCCCGAGTAAGCTGAAAACCAGACTAAACCAGACAGATTTTAGTCACATCTACTGAACCCTGAGTAAACTGAAAACCTGCCTAAACCAGACAGACTTTACAGTCACATCTACTAAATGTCTATGTAATTTGAATCTGTGTAAACCAAACACCTGTCTAAACTGAACAATTGTTTCAGTCCCAGTTTTACTGTACTAACTATATAAGTTATACTTACCAGTATTTGTCTGTGGATCTTCTGTAACTGGAGTATATAGAAAATAAAAACATACACTATTATATACCATTCATACTTCTTGATTTATTGTCACACGTCATCAGTCATTCTTACAAGGCTTTAAGCTTATATTTCGCACAAATACTAATTCAATTACCTCTTCAATGTTTTCATAAAAACTTTTTTATTGTTATAATCTCATTGATTTAAGTTGTATATATCAAGTTAAAACACCAGATGGGCTCAATTGTTTAAACCAATTAAAAGATTTTTATGCACTCTTTTCTTGTCTCTTTTAAAAAAATGTCTGTATTTTCAAACAATATTAATTTCACCCGCAGCTTATCTAAAATGAGCAACAAGAACAATTTGAAATTTCTGAATTACTGGAATATTACAGACTATATTATTATTATTTTTAGCTCTTCTTTCCTTTTAATTCAGTCCAGGGAATAACCGACGATCCTACATGGTATTTGGATTTAAAACTAGCTATGCAATCAGAGCCTAACCACTGATGTGAGTTCGAATATGAATTAGGGCGATGTGTACAACATTATGCAATACAGTTTGTCAGTGAATTGCGACAGGTCGGTGATTTTCTCCAGGTTCTCCGGTTTCGTCCATCAATAAAACTGACCGCCACGATATAACTAACAATTTTATAGTCTTTGGATTGACATGATCAGGGCTCAAACCTTTGATTTACAGCACTCGATGCGAACAGATTAACCATTACACCACCAATTGGGTTGCCAATTTTGAAAGAATGTACCTTTTCATTCGAATTTTCCCAAAAAAAAATGGGATGTAATTTTCTAGAAAATGTCATCGTTTCATCTTTCAGTTCATATACAAACACATACGTTTTTATATGTTCCATGTAGAACTATTTTATCTTTGTTGGGAATAAAAGTGACAGGTGCATTAGCTAACGAATCACTACTACAGGTGATATTTAATGGCAATCTCACTCAAAATCATTTGAACAAGTCATTCTGTGTAACAGGTCTTTAAAAATCATAATTTCTAAGGATATATCAACTTTAGCTGATTGATGGAGTATAAACTGTTATTACATATAAATTCCTGAAGAAAACTCCAAAAATAACACAACATTAGCAAAACTATCACTTGAATAAGTGATTAAAATTGTGAAATAAAAAATGTATACCCTGCTTTTAACATTATTGTCAAAATATTACTTGAATAAGTGACTGGCTTTTAGACAATGATCTCCATTTATATAAACTCCATGTCTAATTGTTCATTTGTCAATACAAACTTGTCTATAGTGACAATTGATGGGAATTCTGAAAATGGTCGCAGAAGACAGGGAGTCTTTAATATGGAGGCTATGATATTTGCCAACACAATTACGTCCATCGGCTTACACACACTTATAGTGTATCTAGGTTCCAGTTTGTATTATTGTATATTAGACCTGTGTTTACATATCTTTAATCAACAAATACATTTCAGTGAAATATTCTTTTGCATTTTATTAATTTATTTTCCAAATCTGTATATAATGGTTCGATCAGTTTTTAAATTATGCCTGAATGTCAACTTCCAGTTTATTCCACTATTTATTTTTAGTTGATAACATAAATATGTTGCCATCTTCGATATACAGTAGAGCATGAGTAAACCGAACCCCTTTGGGACTGAACAATTTATTCAGCTTAGACAGGTGTTTGGTTTACACAGGTTCAAATTACATAGACATTTAGTAGATGGGACTGTAAAGCCTGCCTGGCTTAGACAGGTTTTATGTTTACTCAGGGTTCACTTTAGACATGTTTTATGTTTAATCAGGGTTCAGTTTAGACAGGTTTTATGTTTACTCAGGGTTCAGTTTAGACAGGTTTTATGCTTACTCAGGGTTCAGTTTAGACAGGTTTTCAGTTTACTCAGGGTTCATTTTAGACAGGTTTCACTGTATTTCTAAACAAATTTAATAAAACATAAGACATTCTTAAGGAGTTTTCAATTTCCAAACATGATGCTAACATTAATTTGGCCAGCTTAATTTGATTTTCTAAACAAGAATCATCTTTAGAGAAGCAAAATGGTTTAGCAGATATCACGTTTCTTATTTAGCCAGATTCAAAAATATATTTGTATAAAATCTCGTTTTGCCTGAGACTCTGTTTATTTATTATTTTCTAACTTACAGTTGCAGTCTGATAGTAAATGTTCTTATAGCCGTTATAAGCGTAGCATTTTCACCCTTAGAACATGTTTGTTTGTCGTGTTAGACAGTAAGTCATTATATAAAGGTAAAATGCATGGGAAAACGTTGAGGAGGAATAAATAAGGTCGCATAATGAAGGAAGTTGTTATACGGAAGGGGTCGCTCAGACAAGTTGACTATGCACGTAAAACGAAGATTCTAGGATTCCCCCTTAAGAAATGTGTATATTGAGATAGATTGTATTTGTTTTTTTGTGATACAGTGAAAACCATGAGTAAACTGAAAACCTGCCTAAACCAGAGAGACTGTACAGTCACATCTACTGAACCCTGAGTACACTGAAAACCTGCCTAAACCAGACAGACTTTACAGTCACATCTACAGAACCCTGAGTAAACTGAAAACCTGCCGAAACCAGACAGACTTTACAGTTACATCTACTGAACCTTGAGTAAATAGAAAACCTGCCTAAACCAGACAGATTTTACAGTCACATCTACTGAACCCTGAGTAAACAGAAAACCTGCCTAAACCAGACAGACTTTACAGTCACATATACTGAACCCTGAGTAAACTGAAAACCTGCCTAATCCAGACAGACTTTACAGTCAAATCTACTGAACCCTGAGTAAACTGAAAACCTGCCTAAACTAGACGGACTTTACAGTCACATCTACTGAACCCTGAGTACACTGAAAACCTGCCTAATCCAGACAGACTTTACAGTCACATCTACTGAACCCCGAGTAAGCTGAAAACCAGACTAAACCAGACAGATTTTAGTCACATCTACTGAACCCTGAGTAAACTGAAAACCTGCCTAAACCAGACAGACTTTACAGTCACATCTACTAAATGTCTATGTAATTTGAATCTGTGTAAACCAAACACCTGTCTAAACTGAACAATTGTTTCAGTCCCAGTTTTACTGTACTAACTATATAAGTTATACTTACCAGTATTTGTCTGTGGATCTTCTGTAACTGGAGTATATAGAAAATAAAAACATACACTATTATATACCATTCATACTTCTTGATTTATTGTCACACGTCATCAGTCATTCTTACAAGGCTTTAAGCTTATATTTCGCACAAATACTAATTCAATTACCTCTTCAATGTTTTCATAAAAACTTTTTTATTGTTATAATCTCATTGATTTAAGTTGTATATATCAAGTTAAAACACCAGATGGGCTCAATTGTTTAAACCAATTAAAAGATTTGTATGCACTCTTTTCTTGTCTCTTTTAAAAAAATGTCTGTATTTTCAAACAATATTAATTTCACCCGCAGCTTATCTAAAATGAGCAACAAGAACAATTTGAAATTTCTGAATTACTGGAATATTACAGACTATATTATTATTATTTTTAGCTCTTCTTTCCTTTTAATTCAGTCCAGGGAATAACCGACGATCCTACATGGTATTTGGATTTAAAACTAGCTATGCAATCAGAGCCTAACCACTGATGTGAGTTCGAATATGAATTAGGGCGATGTGTACAACATTATGCAATACAGTTTGTCAGTGAATTGCGACAAGTCGGTGATTTTCTCCAGGTTCTCCGGTTTCGTCCATCAATAAAAATGACCGCCACGATATAACTACCAATTTTATTGTCTTTGGATTGACATGATCAGGGCTCAAACCTTTGATTTACAACACTTGATGCGAACAGATTAACCATTACACCACCAATTGGGTTGCCAATTTTGAAAGAACGTACCTTTTCATTCGAATTTTCCCAATCGAGTACGGCAATGGTTGTTTGGTTTCACTTCCGGTTAGCTAAGAAGGACGTCAGGACACGAGAGGTGGGCACATTTTTTGAAAAATTTGCTATCTAGAAATGAATTGATAACCCAAGCATTACACTTGTCTTTTTCTAGATATAGTTTTGCGTCAAAGTACATTCAATGTTAAGCCCATCATTACAAATGGTATGAAAAAACATGGGAGATGGTGGTGTTGGTGATCATTTTCACAGATATTTGCATGGTTTTCCTCGATTTTGTGTTCCTATTTGATATATTTCATCTTTTTATTGATTCTGCATTAAGATTAATATGTTCCCTACCTTTGTCACTATCCTACCATTGACGATTCCTGCAAATTATCGCTTGTCATCTCAGTTTTTGTCAGTGGGTTTAAAAGTCGGTGTACGTGTTTGGTTAATGCAAAAATATTTGTTTGCAACGGTTTGGTAATGCAAAAGTGTACGATATGGTATTTATAGAAAAATTCGAAAATTTGATTTCAACTGCAGTATGCCACAGCAATTCGATATAATCTTAATCAGTGACATCGATTATCTTTGGGCATTACTCTGTACATGTAGAGATAAAAAAAAACATACACAATATCCTTTCTTTCTCATGATGAGGTAACACCAAAAACCAACATTTTTATTATCTATTCTCAATTCCATCTTTACATTAAAGGATACATAGATTTTGGCCATACATAAGACGTTTAAAAGCCAGGGTGTCTATATACTGTTATAGTGACAGCCGGAACCTTTGAGCCCTAATGAAAGCGGGAGGTTTGGCGCTTTAAAATCTGATTCAATCCACCATTTCTTTAGAAATGCCTGTACCAAGTCAGGGTCATTACGGTTTTCACAGTTTTCCAGTTGTTGACTGATTTTGTCTGTTTATATACTTATGAGTTTTGACTTTCCCTTTGTAAGATTGCTCGGAGTTCGGTAATTTTGTTATTACCCTTATTTAACAGCATCCCAGAAGTAGTAATGTCTTCCGCTTACAAGACACCCGATGAGTATCTTGACTTCCTGTATGTGCAAAAACGAAAAATCAGTTAATCATATTTCATTTCATACTAAGATTTGAAGTAATGAACCAACCATGCGTCATAAATATTTGACGATGTCACCTTTATTCTTAGACCCACTCATGAACCTTAACCATTTACCATGGAACATTTTGTATCCAATTCGCCAAAACTTGTTAACTGCAGGACATTCGCACCTCATCAGGGTGGTAGACTCCGAATTATGCCACTTAACAACATCTAGAAATAATAAAAAAGCTATATTGTCCATCGGAAGTGAGGCAAGAGCCAACATTTTGTGAAATTGTATCCATATATATCTACTTTTCCATGATTGTTCATTGTTTCTAGTATTGATGGAACGAGATCAAGAAGATGTTTTTCGTTCTCATTTTCAAAATCACCATCGTCGCTATAATCCATTTCCTGGAAATCGACGTCCTCCTTAGCAAGTATTTCGTGATTTTCCTTTATGCAGTCATGAACTGGTGAATCAGATGGTTTCATCCTTTTATGAAGAGGACTTGAAATAGTAGTAATGTCTGAGCTTTTATCTAATACGATGTGAAGTTTTAAGAAATCATGTGTAGTGTCGGTTTCGATTTTCTTTCCCGTTGAATCTAGTTCTCTAGGTATAATATTAAAATTATGGCTCCTGTAACCGTATATTCCATTTTTTTTCATTTAACTCTAAATGCTTGATCTTTAAGACGTCTATAGGCTGTGATTGTTTACTGAATGCTTGATGATGTTGTCAAATTCCGTATATGTTGTATCACAATAATAACAGCAAAATGGATGGTTTGCATGTACATGGTCTATCACTTTCTGATGATGATAACAACTAGAGGCTCAGTGGGCTGAGACTGGTTCGCTCACCTTTCATTCTGCTTTGAGGAAACTTAATACAGAGCCTTCCATAGGTGCTTCCCGCCAAGTTTCGGTTCATTTGTGAAAACGGTTTCATAGGAGAAGATTTTTTAGAAATCAACCAATCAAGAACAAGAATGGCCTGTGGCGGCTATGTTTGTTAACGGATCGGAACTAAATGAGCATCTTTATAGAGGACTTTCCAAGGATGCTTCCTACCAAGTTTTGATTCATTTGGTTAGGCGGTTTCAGAGGAGAATTTTTTTAAGAAATCAACCAATCAGAAACAAGAATGGCCTGTGGCGGCCATGTTTTTTAACGGATCGGGACGAAATGAACAATCTTTATAGGGGACCTTTCGTAGATGCTTCCTACCAAGTTTCGGTTCATTTGGCCAAGCGTTTTAGAAGTGAAGATTTAAAAAAAAAATCGGCCAATCAGAAACAAGAATTGCCTGTGGCGGCCATGTTTGTTAATGGATCGGGACAAAATTAGCAATCTTTATAAAGGACCTTCCATAGATGCTTCATACCAAGTTTCAGTTCATTCTCTACGCTTTGCAAGCCATGCCATTGAAAGTTTTCTGACATGATAATAATGATTTTATACAAAAGTCTTTATAATCGTTCCGGATGTTGGAAACGGTGTTGGCGAAGCATTGCATTTTAGACAACAATCACAGGCACTTGTTTCATTCACAAAATATATGCCCCCTCCTCTTCCTTACTTCAAGGTAAACATCTGCCCTTTACCCCTTCCCCACTTCGCCTCAATATGTTTCGCTTATTTGTGATCCTCTCGCTGACCCAATTATATCGTTACATTCCCGAGATATTTCTCTTTTCGACTGCCACATTTAAATATAGCTACCGGGCCCCCCTAAGACGAATTGGACAGGAATATTCAGCGAATGTCGCATTTTCTATTTTTCAGTCACTGAAACGGATACAGTCAGATCCGGTCCGTTCTAAATTGATTTAGAAACTAAAATAAAAGGTGTTTTAAAAATCAAATGTCAGTAATTTGGAGTTGAACATATTTTTATAATCTGCATTGGAACAATTATCTGTATTTTAAAGGCTTACTTTACATTTGAGAGGAGATTATCATGATGACATTGTTACACATGGCCGGTCTAGAGAATTCCGAATGCATATGAAAAATCCAGCGCAAACCGGAAGTGGTTGTATCCGTTTCAATGACTTAAATTTTCACCAAGCCACTTTCGCTGGATATTCTAGTCCAATTCGTCTGAGGTGGGCCCGGTAGATATATTTAAATGTGGCAGTCGAAAAGAGAAATATCTCGGGAGTGTAACGATATAATTGGGTCAGCGAAAGGATCACAAAGCACCGTCCCTTTGTGTTTTAGCAGGTTTACTACTTGTTAAGGAATATGCAACATATGTAAAGTTTCACACTGGATCTGAGATATAGGGGACAAACCAGAACATGATCCACTAAATAATAATAATTATATTTATATTTTTAGAAATATAAAAACCTTAAACTATGTCCTTTTTCTTTTTTGTGTATGTCTCATTTATCAATCATGAATGTTTGTATTGTTAATGATGCCTCATGTGGGCCCTATGATTAGGCAATAAAATATATTCTATTCTATTCTATTCAAATAAGCGAAAAATATTGAGGCGAAGTGGTGAAGGGGTAAAGGGCAGATGTTTACCTTGAAGTAAGGAAGAGGAGGTGGCATATATTTTTTGAATGAAACAAGTGCCTGTGACAACAATATCTAAAGCAAAATGGGAAGTTTTCTGACATATCTACTGAATTTTTGGATATGAAATATTCCAATAAGCAATCTGCCGCAGTATAAAATTACATAGTGAAGTTTTTTTCATATTTGACATACAAATGTACGCAACACGGACCTTTAAACCAACTAAGAGAAAAACCAAACCGTACATTTTTTGCATTGTTTATAATACCGAACCGTACACTTACCTTAAACCAAACATGTACACCGACTTTTAAATCCACTGCCAAAAACTGAGATTACAAGCGATAATTTGCAGGAATCGTCAATGGTAGGATAATGACAAAGGTAGGGAACATATTAATCTAAATGCAGAATCAATAAAAAGATGAAATATATCAAATAGGAACACAAAATCGAGGAAAACCACGCAAAAATCTGTGAAAATGATCACCAACACCACCATCTCCCATGATTTTATCATACCATTTGTAATAATGGGCTTAACATTGAATATGTTTTGACGCAAAACTATATCTAGAAAAAGACAAGTGTAATGCTCGGGTTATCAATTTATTTCTAGATAACAAAATTTTCAAAAAATGTGCCCACCTCTCGTGTCCTGACGTCCATCCTAGCTAACCGGAACGAAACCAAACCGTTGCCGTATTCGATTGTGCACAGTGTGTAAAGGAGTTGATATTAGACCTGTCGTAGAAAATATTTCCTTACAATAAGAAAATCACCAAACTGTTGTGAAATGGAAATAGGTTAATCCAGTGTTCTTGATGGATCATTTTAAGGGGGCGGGGGCGTACATCTAAAATAAAAATATCTAGTATATAATCCAAGTAATCTATCATAATTATTTGACTTATCGTCACGGTATGTGTTTTCGTGCGTCATCTGTTTTCGTTTTATCCATTTTATTTTGATTTCCACAGCGCACGCATTATTTTTGACGTGTCTTCCGGTTCTATTTATGGAACATAAACAAGACTATAGCGTGACATCTGTAAAAGATGCTAAAGTTTGCCTTTAAAGACGTAAGTACCAAGAACAGTGAACCTACCTACTGAATCATACTTTTTGTAATGCTAAAAATTTACTTAATTTATAAAGTAGCTGGAAAAAAACCCAGAAGGGCTATATAAAATTTAACTATGTCATTTGCCTCTCAGACACCGGCTCTTCCTGTCATGTAACTGTCATGGGGTCACTGATCGTACTTGTAAACAAAAGAGCTGACTGAAATGTGCCTGTTTCTTATATAAAATACATCTCACTTTGCAGTGCATTGTGGTTTCAGCACTAAAAAAAACATCAAAAGTAAACACAATTTTGAAAGTGGTAATTTTCAAACATTCTGTTATTTTATTTAGATGTAGTATGATTTGGTAGATGGCCAGAACCAAGAAATTTTAAAACCAGTCATTTCCGGATTATATATTCGTTTCCATCCCGTATATCGGCCTTGTTTTTACTTTACACGAAAACAGATGACGCCATTTTATGACAACAAAGTTGCCAGATAATCGAGAATATATTAAAATACAAGAATGGCTTTAAAAACAATCTTATGTACAAAGAAATATTTAACTAGCCATTCTTTGAAAATTCCAATCGTCATATGAATGAAGGGTTAACCACAGGCGCTTGTGTAGAGTCAAAAATATGCTCGCTATGTACCAAAAATACCACAGGGCCGGACTCACTCCTACTACCCCTGTCATTTCAATCACTATTTCCTCTGTCAAAATATCGATAGGACGCAAATCGCTTACTAATTTGCGTAGTGAAATGATTTTTCTTCAAGGAAAATCCGTTTTTTTATATCTTCCTACCATCTACACCTCCATATTGACAGATAATTCTCAGATATTGTTGACAATGGACACCCAAGTGGCAGTAAATAAAGGTAATAACAAAATTACCGAACTCCGAACAATCTTACAAAGGGAAAGTCAAAACTGATAATTATATAAGCAGACAAAATCAGTCAACAACCGGAAAACTGTGAAAACCGTAATGACCCTGACTTGGTACATGCATTTCTAAAAAAATGGTGAGTTGAATCAGATTTTAAGGCGCCAAACCTCCCGCTCTCATTACGGTTCAAAGGCGAAGTAGGTCACGTGCGACATATTTCCGCCTTTCGGTCGTTCTCGGGTTTTATCATATGTAATTACTAAACACTAGAAACATTACAAGGCACCAAAATATGACCGACAAAATGAATGAAAACTTCAGTGCTTCTTGGTATGCAAATAATACTAAAAATAAGGCATAGGAAATAATTGTATTTAAAAAACATTATAATTATACAGTAACAATACTGATATATAATTACGTTTCCCGAACTTTTCTTTCTGAACTTCTCAGGTATGTTTCGTAAGGCAATGATAAAACCCGAGAACGACCGAAAGGCGGAAATATGTCGCACGTGACCTACTTTCGCTTTGTTGCCACTTAGGTGTCCATTGTCAACAAAATCTGAGGATTATCTGTCAGTATGGGGGTGTAGATGGTAGGAAGATATAAAAATCGGGTTTTCCTTGAAGAAAAATCATTTCACTACGCAAATTAGTAAGCGATTTGCGTCCTATCAACATTTTGACAGGGGAAATAGCGATTGAAATGACAGGGGTAGTAGGAGTGAGTCCGGCCTTGTGGTATTTTAGGTACATAGCGAGCATATTTTTGACTCTACACAAGCGCCTGTGGGTTAACACTGTTAATCGCTATATCTGAAAATCGATAATAGCACGAAAACCGATAACACGATGCTAATAATGCGAACATCATGTTTCGCGTCAAATGTTTTTCGTTTGTTTGTTTTTGTTCTAAGGAAAAGGCATTTGTGTGACGAAATACGAACACAAAGTTACACGTAGCGAATATTAGAGGTCGACAAAGCCTGGAGCTTTAGGGAATTGCATCTACGTTACTTCACGCTACATTTTTGTTACAATGTTGTGTTATATTTTTGTGGCTATTTGCAAAATTAAATTTTTTTTTATTAAAGACGTAAATATCAACTTTTAGTGCGCACCACGCGTTTCTGGTGCTCAGTCAACAAATGTGAAAGCTAAATAACTTAATAGTCTTTATGAGCAAGTAAACTAAAGGGTCTAAAAGGACAGCCAATACCAGCTAACATGTATACAGACATAACATGGGTATTGACATACATTATATGTGTAATATAGATATGTTCTGACAGTTGAAAAGTTTAGTATGTCAGCACTATATAAATGTGTAGGAAGATGGATGCACACACAACAGTAAAGGCAGCTGGTTAAAGCAGGATAAGGTTAATACACACAAATTACAATAACAATATATACAGTAAGAACTTATAATTATATTCATTAAATGAACTATATATTACGAATAAATAAGAATCTTAAAGCAAAATGCGTACTCTATAGAATTGCAATAATCACTTTTTTTCCTAAAATTAACTTGAAGAAGAAGTTAAGTAACTTAATATTTAAAATATTGATTTTCCATATAAGCATGGTAAATTAAACGTCTCATTTATACCTAACTGCAAACCAATGAACCATTTTCTGTCTGAAAATGGCTGAAAAATTGGAAAGTTGGAAAATTATTCAAATCTATCTTGATTGTCTGAACATTAGCTACAATGATTTTTTTTGTTGACCTTGGCATATGTTGGGCTTCTCCGGAGTATGATTTACCATATTCTCCGTTTTCTTTGTTATAGATTAATTTTAGAGTCACATGTCATTAAATACGTGTTCTGATTGGTTTAATTAGTTGAGGTTATAGAATAGAATAGAATAGAATATGTTTATTTGTCAATTAAAGACGCCCATGATAGGCAGTATAATTACATGAAAATCACAATATTTACATTAATTGGTATGATTAGATTGATTGGATTTAACATACAAGACATACAAATACATGTAAATATACAATTCTGTAATCAATAATTTTGACAAGTATAGTCATCCCTGTAATAGATTAAGAGACAGTGCATCATCCACAGTTGTATATCTAACACAGATATATAATTATTATTATTAATATTAACACAGATATATAATTATTATTATTAATATTGTATAACAAAAAATATTACTATTATTAATTTTGAATTATATCATTTCTAGATGAATGTAACTTTAGTATCACATCAGAAAGTTGATTTATGATGAAATTGTCTTCATTGGACATTAACCATATAAATTGCTCTCTAATATCTAAATGCTTAAAGTTATAATTATTATTATTTATAAGATCAATAAATGGTGTTCTCACATTTTGAATTGTTTCACATTTTAATAAGAAGTGAATTTCATCTTCAACTTCCTTTAAACATAATTTACAAATTCTTTCTTTTGTCTGAAGCCCTCTGTGTCTTCCTCTTTATATTTCTAAATTATGATTACTTATTCGTAATTTTGAGAGTAAAATTCTTTGTTCATCATTTTTCATAGATAAATAGGGTTCTAGACTTATGTTATTCTTAAATAATCTATTATTCGTTATGAATCTGAAAATAGACGTCGTTCCCAAGGCGTCGCGTGCCGTTGTCATCAGGCGATTTTCTTTAAATGAGGCACATTTGGGGTTATTTTTATAAGGATTGATCGGAATTATTTGTTCGGTTCATTCGGAAACATTCAAATAGACCAAATTTTTTCTAAACTACATTGTAAAAAGTTACACTTGAAGTTCTGTAAATTTCTTTTGGGAGTGCATAAAAAAAAGCACCAATCTTGCAGTACAGTCAGAACTAGGCCGGTTCCCTCTTCATTTCGATATATTAAAGCAAATTTTAAGATTCTGGCATAGACTTGAAAATTTGGATTCATCTTTCCCACTTCTTAAAGCTGCATATAAATGTACTAAAAATGTATATGAAGGCAAACAACCATCATGGTATGGCTCTGTAAAACATATTTTGCAAAATATGCCAAGCTTAACTAATTTCTTGACAGACAAAACATCAACCTTTAAATATAAATGCAATAAAATTGTAAAGCAACACTATTTGGAATTGTGGACAAAACAAGCCCATTCACTTAAGTGTCTGTCTCACAGAAAACCATGCAAAATCCAAAAAAATGTAACAATGCTAATTTCAGTAAGAAAAAAAGTTATACATTTTCTAAATATTTGATGCCTAGTATTTTAAAATATATCATACATATTTCCTATATATTTTCATTTTTGTTGTAAAATGAGGATTTCCATTTTAGCCCTTAACTATTGCAAAAATCCTTAAAAATGATTAAAAACGCCCCTATTATTATTGTTAATTTATATCTCAGAAGTAAAAAATCGCATTGTTTCCTCAAAGTATGATGTTTAAAGACAATGATCACCAAAAACATTTTTTGAAAAAAACTTTGTGAAAATTTTTAAGGCTATCAAAAAATATGCTATATAGAAAAATTTTCAAAATCAGTAAAATTCCTTCATTTTGATGCACAATATTGGAGTTGGGGGAGATTTCTTTGACTTGAAATGAACATTTTTAAACAGACCAATCTCAAAACTAAGATATATAAAAAAATCTGCCTTTGGCAAATAATTTGCAAAAAAGTTCTTGCACCCAAAAGTATGGTCATGTGTGCAATTTTAGCTTAAAAGGCATTGCTTAAAATATATGCAAATTTTTGCAATAAACTATTAGTGATTCTTATTAAAGGTGATTTGTGTGTTTATTGTAAATAAATTACATATGATATATCATTTTAATTCCCTTTTTCAATTCGGACTTTAACGTTGAGCAAGAAAATACACATGTCTATCTGATAGAGAAAATGACGGAGTAACCTCCCTTTTCGGAAGTCTTCACTTCTAAGATTATAAAATTAGAAATGGCAGCCTCCAGTGGATAAACAACACCGTGTTATTTTTCTAACTTTTGCGACTTGCCATGCAATTCAAACATTATACATATATTCCAATGTAAAGCTGATGCAGCTTTCCTTATCGTTGGCCTGAAATCATCTAAAAATATACATGGAAAGGCACTGCCTGAGGCCCTTTTTATATCTTGACTTTCTTGTACATAGCGGCATTGTCACCATCAACAACGATTCATTGAATCTCAAGATATACCAGAAACAGAGAATACTTTTGGACTAGATGGAAGAGAGGCAAAGTTCTATGTGTATATTCAAAGCACAACAATGGAAAGGCCAGATCTAGAGAGGACCATGGAGCAAGTCCTTCCTTATGAAAACAAGACAAACTATTCAAGTTGGTTCTGGTAAGCTGAATACCACAAGAGAAAAACATTTCTAAGTGGTTATTGCTAGAAATCCATTCAGTGAACAAACTTGTCAAGAGATTAACTATTCAACTTGAGAAAAGAGGGCTATGTTTTTTTTTTACAAATACTAAAGCAACTATTTTGGTGTATGAGGTGAAGAAAAAAATAACATTCTAATTCATGCATTATAGTATATGATAATGATAAATTTAGAAGAATTTTTTTTTTGTTGCAAAGCGTTTTTTAACTCCAAGGTAAACAGTTTAAAACCATAGCCCCCCCCCCCCCCCCCCCCCCCCTTTATACATGTATATAAGTTGAATGCTTCAAACTTTGTCCCTTAGTTTGGTCTGTGAAATACAGGTTTACATAATATTATTGTGCAACAATAAATTCAATCCCACTGCACAATATATAATATCTGTTCAATAACTTCCAAACCTCAACTGAATCTTGATTGATTTGAAATTTGGTTATGTTGTAATCAACAATAAAGGACATGTCAAACTTGAATTTTGGGTTTTAAAGTTACGGGAGACCGGGGCATTTGTATCACATTGACACATTTCTGTTATTTTGGATAATGCTATTTCAGCCGTTGAATTATGCTTTTTCAAGCTTATAAAAAATAAGACCTATTGGCTATTTTGAGTGTAAATGTACATGTAGTGAAACTGAGACAGATGAAATATTTTGTTGTATAGAGCAAGGATAAAATTATTTATTTTCATTGAAATCTGGAGTAATATTTGATATATATCCATTTCTGAAAAATATAGAATGAATTAAAGCAAGTCTTAGAAACATGTAGTAACTACTTCCCTATATATTTTGGCTTGAGTATAGTGTATTTTAATCTCGAGATTATATTTCCAAAGAAATTTTCTGCTCTATCTCCAGAAGGCAGCCAATTTAAAAAAAAATTGGTTTGTTTTTTCGTCAACAGATTTACTTGACAACAAAGGCATAATTAAAGAAACTAGCAACTCAATAAGAAACCACTTAATATGAACTTCCAACACTGAAGAATAAGGTTGACAAATGCAAATTATGAAGTATGTCATGTATACATGTAATGTATATATCGTATATCACTTTTATTTTCCAGAAGCATTCTTACAAGTAAAGAAATTGATGGAAAAAACATATAGTGAAACTGAACAAAATATGTCTGAAAAACAGGGAAAAGGCCAGATTATGTTGCACTTGCCAATGAAGTTCGAAAATCATGTGATGAATAGGGAGAACGAGTTTTTAAGAAGTTGGAGTGGTTGAATCCAAGTCAGATAACAAGTTACATGGCATCTTTCCTAACAAAGCCGAAGACAAAATCAGAAACTTCTTCGAGTACTCTACAAGTTCAGTTTAAAGAAATTCCCAATGAATATGTCGGTCAAGATGAAACTCTATCAGAGGTCATTGCAGTGCTAGAAACTAATGATTATAATTCCAATATTGAAAATATTGTGGAAGAAGTGTACACTGCTGTGAACATGTAAATTAGCCATTATATGCAGGGATTCTAATTTATTTTCATTTTTTCAAATTAAAGTTAACTTTGAACACTTCAAGCTTTGCATAGTGGTTAGACAGAATATGTTAAATGTTCACCTGTGAATAAGTATGATATATGTTCAACCTCTTGTTTTTATTTCATTTCATATTGATGGGATATCCTTTTTCTGATAATTATAATATCAACTTGTCAATTTCTTGTCCTATTTACCAAAATGCACAAATCTAACACATTTAAACTTGTAATCTGTGATTATTTAAGAGCTTAAGAGAAGGTTTTTGATACAGATCCATGATAGAAGAACCTCAGAAAAATAAACGTATTATTGAGAAGAAGTTTCACTATCTCATTTAGGATATATGATGGACAGAGCCAACAAAAAAATCAGCTTATTTTAACACAATCACATATATATTGTTTTCAATTGTTCAGGAGATGGCTGCAAATTCATATGCTTATTGTAATGGCATTTGTTTTCTTCACTTTTTTTTAACAATAGGATTAACTTACAATGTAATTTCAATTATTATTTCATTATTCAAACATAAGCTGCATATAAATGATTCAATCCCATACAATAGTATATTTTGGTATGGGGGCATTATAATCATTGCTGTCAGCACTTTGATTAAGAATTGTTTTGGAGTGCACTGTCAAAAAATAAATCAATAGATTATTCTGAAGCTGCTTTGAAAGTTTGATGATCAAATTGACTTTAGAATTTTAACCCTAAAACAATAGGTTATTGGGGGGAAAACAAATTGTCTATTTTTTAATAAAGGAAATGGTAGCTTTAGATGGAAAATTAAGCAACAGATATCTTTCATTAAACACTTTAAAAGTAGAAAATAGAAAATCGGGGTCACAGACCCTATTCTAAAAATTTGAGAAAATGTGATTTTCCTCTACAAATTATCTCCCCATATAAAATATGAAATTTCAATAAGTATGAAATACCTCATACAAACTAAAATGAGTTTACTTATTTTATCTAATTTATCACCAATAAATCTTATTAGATCATTTTGAAAACAAAGTTTTAATTTAAATTCCATTTTAGTCAGATGCACAAAATGGATGCATCGTCCCACCCATCCCCCAAAACCACAATGTACCTTAATTTTATATCTTCATTAAACTCTTTTTTATACCTCTGGAATACTATACATAACTTCTGTATTGATATTTTGGTACTTATTGAGCATTAACACTGCTCTACTGTTTTTCCTATTCACCTTGTCCATTTTCGGCTAAGTGCACATGTACTAAACTTTTGTCCTTATTTTCACCATTTTATCTTAATTTGCCGAAGGTGGATTTTTTATATGTTTTTGTATGAAAACAAAGTTATATCGATATAAATTAGGGATATTTTTATTTTCTCCCCCAAGGGAGATATTCCCTGTTATATATGTACAATTTTTGCATAAAAGGCCATTTACTGATTTATGGGTATATTAAAGTGTGGCCTGTAAAAAATCCATGCGACCAAATATTGAGTATATTATGTTAAATGATACAGTGAAAGTTGATTAATCCTGGATACTATATGAGACAGACACATTTTATGCTATACAAGATATATTG
This sequence comes from Bathymodiolus septemdierum, assembly GCA_963383655.1. Lineage (NCBI taxonomy): Eukaryota > Metazoa > Mollusca > Bivalvia > Mytilida > Modiolidae > Bathymodiolus > Bathymodiolus septemdierum. The sequence goes on from OY726521.1 coordinate 10,873,783, forward strand.
GAGGTTGAAATATTGTAAAATTCATTGTTTTTGCTTCATTATATATTGAAATACTGGATAAATCAAAAAACCCTAATAATTCAGTCAAATAATAAAATTTGAAAAAAATATTTTGTGTGTTAATTGTACTTGGCCAAAGGTATTTCATGGACAAGATTTCATAAGGTTTTGAAAATATCACTATGTTACGAGTTTGCATGGTTTTCTGTGAGACAACACTTTAAGAGGGAAAATTAAGAATTTATTTAAAAATAAAAACCAATTTTGGATATGAGAATTATTTGTCAATCATTAAAAATTTTGAGCAGAGAAGAAGGTTGTCCAAATTAAGAATATCAGCTTACAAATTACAAATAGAAATAGGAAGGTACCAGGGTACTCTCCGGGAAAACCGAATCTGCTGCAGGTGCACTTCGGGTCAGGTAGAAGATGAGATCCATTATTTACTTCCTTGTACTTGCCATGCAAACCATAGGGAAATTTTTACTACATATTTGACATCTTAGTGTCAAAATTTTCAAAATTTAGATGACAAATGTAAACTCATATGGATCTTAAATAATGAAGACCCAACTATACTCAGATATCTTTGTCAATATCTTTTATCAACAACTATTTGATTAAATGAAAATGGAGATCTGCAAACTGGATGACCTGCATTAAGCATGAGAAAGAAAATATTCTTTTTGGCATTGTCCCTTGATGCTCGCTGCTGGTTATCCAAAAGCTCTGATCCCTTTCCATGTTCCAAACAATATTACATGTTGTGTGTCTCTCTCCTTTCCTTCCACATCAAAATTCTTCTATTTCAACATGGCCGGTCTGCACTAGACACAAGTAGGACTTTATTCCTTTTAGCATCGACTCAAGGTGTCTCTAGCAGATTGGTGATGAATCACCTGATATATGTATATGTTCTCTCTCATCCCTCCCCCCCTCATATATATGTTAGTAAGTGTATGTACGTTTATGTGCATATATCTCTTTTCCTGCCCGAGTGTGCCTGCACCACAATTATTAATATTTCACCGCGAATATTTATTTTGATGTATTGTTGTTGTGTATCAATCATAATTGTTATTTGCATATGCCCTCCTGGGGCCCTGATTTGGTTAATAAACTTATTTCTATTTCATTCGAAATAACCACAGCCACAGGCACTTGGGTCCAGGATATTTGTTTTCTTCAATTTTATCAATAAAATGTGCATCTACAACGTATCTGAACCCGTTTGACATTCTTCGTTGTGAAATAAACGCCTTTATGAACTATGCCCCATTTTCCTAATATCTTCCTAATACAATGTATCTACTCTATACAAGGCAAAAATGTCGAGTTTGTTCTAAAAATAGCAACAAATGTACTTACCGGTATCCCCGCTGTTATCCGCTAGAAAAAATCGTTTCCGATGACTCGTGGCATATTCCCGGTTTCCTTTCAACCTTATCTAACTGTTGAACACAAACGTTTCTTGTGGCGGAGCGCTTAAACGTTACAGTGGGGTTCGTTTCTCTCAAGAGAGCTGAATTCTCTAATCGGGACGGAAGAGCTTTCAATTTTCCAAGGAACGCAACTCTTCTCACAATCTGAGGATTTCCGAGTGGACTAAAACAAGGTAAAATCTTAATGAGTTACGAACATCAATTATTGGCGCAAAAAACGAAAACTTGGAAAACTGAAAAAATACTTATTTATCCGAACAGAAGAAGAAGAACATTTAGCCACGGATGAAAAACATGGAAAAAGATAAAATAACTGATAAAGGAAACATTATTTCATGCTACAAATGTCATTTTAATTGCTCTGGTGAATTATTATTTAAAAAAAAATGAGGGAGAGGGGTGGGGAGCTTTAATAGGCAGAATTTCAGAGATGTGTTAGATTAGAATCATATAATGCAAAATGTCATTTGAATTAAGCCTACAAATAAAAATAAAAATGATTGAAATGTCACACTTATGGATCCAGGGCTTTTGAAATGTTTGGAAAGGGGGGGCTGAATTATTAATAAGAGTAGCTCAATTCTCTCGTATACAGTGATTTCCTATTATTTCAATGTTTTTTCTTCCGTAAAGGGGGTGGTACTCATGATGACTTGCTTAATTAAAAACCGCCACTCTCAGTCTTCGAAATTAGACACACTCTGGCCCAGGACAGTAAAAATATCCAATAAACAGTATTTAAAAGCCCTAAAATTGTATACAAATTCAATGAAAAATTTATTTTCAGGTAAGTAAGCCAAAAAGTGAAGGTGTCTATTGCAAAATGAGGAACCGACCCATGTTTCCAAATTTTACAAGTGCATGTACGTGTATTTAAGTTTCAAGTTTCAAGTTTTTATTTCTCAAAGACCCCAACAGGGGTATGTGAATAGTAACAAACAAATTACAAATATAACAAAGGAATGCAGTGAACATTATAAACATTTATAACATATATACAAGTAAAAATATGTGTTATTAAGGAAGACAACCAAATAGGTTGATACATTGTAAACCAATATTACATGTACATATTAGTTAACTACTGATAATACAATTTTACAGTGAATATTATAGGAGTCAGAATTAAGCAATTCTTTAAATTTGTCAATATTAGGTTTGGTAGTAAGATTGTGTGGTAAAAATGTCTTTCTTTCATTATTGAAAAAAGAACATTCAAACAGATAATGATACTCATCGCCCATAGCGTTACTAGTACAAATGTCGCAAATTATATCATCACGTTCAACACCCCAAAAACGACCCCTTTCAATAGGGAGTCTGTGATTCAGGCATCTGAAACTACAGAGTGCTTTTCTTAAATCATCTGGCAAATCCAGTAAATATTTTTTCTAAACCATAATTACATTTAGCAATTCTGTAGTTAAGACACTGGTGAATTGAAAACAACAGTAAACCATTTTTGTTTAAATTGATCACATAATCTCAGTTTAACATTTAGAATTTTAATAAAATCTAGAGAATGGGAGGACGGAGAGGGGCAACCTAGTCCTTATTAGATCTGTCCCTGCATATATTACTGTATATTCAGAATACTAGTTATTTCAAATAAGTATGTCTCCAATAAAATTGGAAAGTTATAGGGATCGACCATCTAACTTGCGGGGGGGGGGGGGGGGGGGGGGGGGGGGGGGGGCTATGGTTTTTCATAAAAAAAAATTTGTATTTCCAAAGTCATAGAAAAAAATACGGCTGGAATATTCAACAGGGTACCAATTTTGATGCACTATATATGCATATTATGAATAATAAATTATCGTCAGACTTGAAGTGGAAGGAGGGAACAAATAATCTGATCTGTTAATACAATTTAACACTAAAATCATACAGGGTGAGCACAGTTCTGTTTCTGAGCAGCTGCATTTGTAACAATTCAGCGGTCGTTGGCTGGAGAGGTCTTCATTAATTTATTAGTTTGCTAATAACACAAGAACATATTAAACTTGTTTGTCTCACTCTTCTTCATGTCAGTAAGATTGGGGGATTTTATATGTATAATATGATATTTAACTCACACACCAGATCATTACATATATTATTTATCTAACCCAATATTTTTTCAGGCTCCTTGAGCATGTTGAGAAATCCCAACAGAATAGCTTGGCTTTGGATAAAGTATATAGCAGTATGAATACATGTATGGCAAAAATACTGTTTATTGGATATTTTTACTGGCCTCGGCCAGGGTGTGTCTAATTTCGAAGACTGAGAGTGGCGGATTTTAAATAAGCAAGTCATCATGAGTACCATCCCCTTTACGGAAGAAAAAACATTGAAATAATAGGAAATCACTGTATATGAGAGAATTGAGCTACTCTTATTAATAATTCAGCCCCCCCCCCTTTCCAAACATTTCAAAAGCCCTGGATCCATAAGTGTGAAATTTCAATCATTTTTATTTTCATTTGTAGGCTTAATTCAAATGACATCTTGCATTATATGATTCTAATCTAACACATCTCTGAAATTCTGCCTATTAAAGCCCCCCACCCCTCTCCCTCATCTTTTTTTTAAATAATAATTCACCAGAGCAATTAAAATGACATTTGTAACATGAAATAATGTTTCAATTATCAGTTATTTTATCTTTTTCCATGTTTTTCATCTGTGGCTAAATGTTTTTCTTCTTCTGTTCGGATAAATAAGTATTTTTTCAGGTTTCCAAGTTTTCGTTTTTTGCGCCAATAATTGATGTTCGTAACTCATTAAGATTTTACCTTGTTTTAGTCCACTCGGAAATCCTCAGATTGCGAGAAGAGTTGCGTTCCTTGGAAAATTGAAAGCACTTCCGTCCCGATTAGAAATTCAGCTCTCTTGAGAGAAACAAACCCCACTGTAACCGTTTAAGCGCTCCGCCACAAGAAACTTGTGTGTTCAACAGTTAGATAAGGTTGAAAGGAAACCGCGAATATGCCACGAGTCATCAAAAACGATTTTTTCTAGCGGACAACAGCGGGGATACCGGTAAGTACATTTGTTGCTATTTTTAGAACAAACTCGACATTCTTGCCTTGTATAGAGTAGATAAATTGTATCGGGAAGATATTAGGAAATGGGGCATAGTTCATAAAGGCGTTTATTTCACAACGAAGCATGTCAAACGGGTACATATACGTTGTAGATGCACATTTTATTGATAAAATTGAAGAAAACAAATATCCTGGACTCAAGTGCCTGTGGAAATAACCTCAATCAGGTTGTACGCACCCTTGTGGTTACATGGTGTGTACAACATGATTGAGGTCATTTCTTCATGAACCGAACAAAAATTGCGATCAATTCTTAAATGTCTTGATTCGTCTTGACAATATAAAGAGCATCTTCACATGCAACGACATATTCAGAACCTTTTCAATAATGTCTAGATTTATACGTGACATATTTAGAACTTTCCAGACTGTTTGGAATCGTCTCGTTATGTTCTAGACAGTGTTAATGAGTTATAAATTTCTCGAAATATATTCGTCTTAGTGTTTAAAGTGTCTTAATATATTGTATGCTATATGATTGATTTTGATTGATTTTTGGTCTTTTAGCACCACTTTCAGCAATATTTCAGCTATATCATGGCGACCAGTTTTTAGTGGTGGAAGTAGCCGGAGTACCCGAAGAGAACCACCGACCATGGGCAAGCAACTGTTAAGCTTTATCACTTGCAGCTGTGAGTCGAGTGCACCCTTTATTGTAATCTACAAAGCCGGGCGCGAGCCTAAGCCGTATTGGTGATAAGCTTGTATGAGTCGTTAGGTAATCCAACTACCTAACTCATTGAGCCACCCGGGCTCTTTGTATGTTATATGATATGTTGTATCCGTTACATACCTAAATAATTCACACACAAAAATGCATGACATATGCCAAAAAAAAAGGGTAATCGTTACCGCAAATTGAAGAAGAACAGACAATGCAATGGCCAAAAAACAACAATAGAACAAACAATTATCTACTAAGCTCTATACAGAAAACCAAACATTCAGCAACACCGTGCCACTGAATACCCGGGATAAACTGAAGAACTCAGGATCAGCAGTTCTTGTTTTACTAGGGACAGACGTTGTTGTAGTTTTAAACGAGAAAAACATCGTGTGAAATGGCAATCGTATCGTACACCAGCATATGTAAAACATAAAGATAGCAAATCAGACATGAATACTTTACTACACAAATGGGAGTAAAGCCGAATTGAACACCGTAACACAACATGAAATGAAAACATGTAGACATGTAATTGGGCGGCATGACCAGCATGAACTCCACTAACACCCGGGGTCAACTCATGTGCTCAGGAAGGGTAGGCATTTCCTGCTCCACTAGTGGCACACGTCGTGTTACTCCGCTATAAATCCGGTGATTAGTCATAAATGACTGGATTGTGATTACGACAGACGAAACATATCCGGGCAGATTTGTGACACAGACAACGAAAACGAAAAAAGATGAGCAACACGGACCACACTAGAAACCGAGGGGAACCAAGAGGTCGAGAAGGGTAAGCAGTTCCTGTTTCTTATAAGGGAGGGGGGGGGGGGGGACAAAAGGACAAACATTGATCTACAAAACACTACAACATTGATTTAAAGATTGAGAATCACGAAAAACCGTACGTTTGTGAGGTAAAATAAAACATTGTCAGGTTCGAATATTATTGATACAGTTGTGCTGAGAGCTGCAAGTATTTCGCCGAATTAAGATGATGATAACGGTGGAATATTGATACTTTTTCAACTAATTTCTGATGTGTTTACTGTGTCATTCATGCAGTATGAATGAAACCTTTATACACGCTTATATTGGTACATACCTATCATGATGTTTGTAGTGGCGAATTCGTTGTATTGAACTCCATTGATCATATTTTCTGTCATACATCTATAATTGCCTGAATTTTCAACAATGACATCATTGATAACAAGCGTTGATGAATTTGACACCACTGTATCATTTCCCTCTTTATACCATGTATAACTGGGAAGAGGATTACCAGCGGCAGTACAGTGTAGTGTGACTGGGTCAGAACCTTCGATATATATAGGTTGATCTGGAACACATACGATATTTGTCTCCCTTACGCTATCTGTAAAGAACGGATCAGGCAATTTAAGCTCAGAATTTATATATTATTACCGGTATATGGTGTTATGTCTAATTACACTCGTGGGTCACTATTGTTCTGTCCAATGAAATATTTAAAAAAATCAAATTCAATTTCACGAAAGGTATTAATTGACAAAAACCAAATTGAGAAGAATGTCTTTCATTATCGTTATTTGTCAATTATAAAGTATTTAGACATTAAAAGCATTAAAAGCATTATTAGCAGCAAGATTATGACTGACTTACTACTTTGTACCTTTGTCGAAAATAACCAACCACAGCCATGCTTTCAAGAAGGTAAGAACCAATCACAACCATATTTTTAAGAAGGTGGTATTTCTTTTTTACATTTTATTTTGTATTCCGACAGCACAATATATATCCCTGTATGACAATAAGTCGGTCAGTCATTGAATAATGTTTGATTATTTTTTTCGTGTTTGAAAAGTAAACATGTTTTTTTCTTTTTAACAAGTGTGGACACAGAAATGTGCTGTTCAAAAGGCAAGTGTGGATGTCAATATTTCATATTATTAACTTTAAGAAAACAAAATTCATGGACTTTTTTTAATATAAGTTCGGTCCTATGTTTTTATTTCAAATTTTCATCATAGCCCCCCTCCCCCTCCTAAGGGATATACAATTGTATCATTAATAATAAATTACATGTAATAAATAATAAATTTAGATTGTCTATTTAAAATAAATCTCATTTACAAAACCACTGATATTTGTTCAATTTTTAACGCTGATTTAAGCTTTAGTCGCAACACATTTTTATTTTTCTCTTTAAACTGTCGAAACATAAAATGTATTTAACTGTAAAATTCACCCCTTCTGTGAGAGTTTCCCCACTTCAACTCGTAAATTTACATAGAAATCGGAGATATTTCGTAATAAAACTTCACACATGGTTTTGTCTATCATATTTCTTGAAGACAAACATAAAATTGTATTGCATTTATCAATATTTTATGAGTATCAACAGTTTTTTCAACACCGTGTCTGTTTCTCGATACAGCCGCCCGATTACAGTGACCCGTAACCCACATTAGCACGTTCTACCAGTTTTTCTTAATAATGTTGTTTAATTATGTTCCTCATCTATTCTTGCTCACATGTGTAAAGTTCCATGGAAAAAAGATCAATAATATTAATGACACACTGACCCATATTTGTTTACTACTCTTTTTTCCAAATGGCCTCCTATTACGTCACATAAGGCCGGTCAAAGGTCAATAAAGCACATGATTTTGTCATAGGCCAACCAAACTTAAAAAGTAAACCAGATTAAGAAAGTACAGTATTTTAGCTTTTTCAGTGCAATTGTTTTGTTTGAAAAATTTCAAGAGATGTTTTTCTTAAATAGTTTGAAATTGAAGTATTAAAAATTAATTATTTGATGCAAATATTAAACTTGCTTACCCATATAATAAAGTATTTAAGGGTGTAGGCCTGGGGTATGGGAGATACATGTAACTCTATTTTCAGTGTCTTCTCAAATATATGACCATCTGTGCGTTTGAAAATTCCCCTTCAATTCCAAGCTTCTTGATGACAAAGATTGTTTACATTGGATATGACCAGTTAAAAAAAAAGACTCCTTTTCCTTTTACCTTTCCATAGCTGTGCTCCTTGTATTTTTATATCTTGTTGCTGCTTATGCCAGTGTCAGGCAGTGTGTTATTATTATATACCAGTGCACACAAAATATCATTGAAATATATCTTTCCAGAAAAAATGTTCATCGAAGTATGTTATCAAAAATTCCACAGGCGCATAGGGTATGGATTTTGTTTCCTCCTCCCCCCTTTTCTCTACTACCCACCTTTTTTCAAAATGTTCATATAAATCATTCCTTTTTCAAAATGTTCATAATCATTCGTTTTTCTTCATTTGACAATATCAGTAGACGTCATACATCATGAATAATACGTGTATTCTGTTTCCCCAATTTTCGACTGATACAGTATAAGAGAGAAGGTAAGCAACTCAATTTTCATATTTCGCACCATATCGCTCACCTCGGTTGGGAAACCCCAGTGTATTTTACACTTTGTACCGTGTCTACATATGGCACTGTCGTATCAAACTGTTTCTAAGACACTTACCTAATTTCCCATGTTCGAATTTCAGTCGGTACGTCGATCTTTTCCAAGAAATCTCACCGAGAATAGCGAAGCAGCTTCGCTTCTAGGTCAAACTACATCATATTAGACGGAAGTGCAAGAACGATAACCCTGGGTTTTTTTACGAATGGATTAGCAACATTCAGCCTGCAAGACAAGATTGACTTGCCATACCATAACATGGTAGAGGAAGATATTGAAACCCTAGATGAACTTGCACGAAACAGAAATGTTACGGCAGTGAGTGCGGACGAAATAACCAAGGCAATAAAATCCATAGATAAAGGAAAATCAGCTGACTTCCATGGTATATCACAATTGAGCATATCATCTTCGCAGGAAGTGAAATGGAGGAACTTCTAGCCCTATTTATCAACATTATTTTTGAATGTGGGGAAATACCTGAAATTTTGAAAATGGGCCTACTATCGCCAGTGTAAAAAAAAGGAACAAAACAGCAAGCATCAAATTATAGAGGTATAACGGTATTTCCAGTGATAAGTAAAATCATCGAGACCATAATTAAAAACAGATCTCAAAAGCTAGTGCATAAGACTCAAAACAGAGCCCAACGGGTTTCACCACTGGATCTTCTCCAATGAATTCAGCACTTATTGTAGAGGAGTGTTATAGAGAGGCAAAGGAAAAAAACATCGATTTCCAACTAATCCTTCTTGATGCAAAAGTGGCACTTGATACTGTCGTCCATAGTCACATGCTCAGGAGAGTTTTCTGGCAGGAATCGACAATAGACACTGGACTCTAATTAAAAGCTTGCATGAAAATGCCAAAAGCTCGGTAAAATGGGATGGAAATATTTCTGAACCGTTTAATATCAATCAAGGTGTACGACAGGGAGGAATTTTAAGTACCGACCTTTATAAACTTTATATTAATCCACTTTTGGACAGACTGGAAACATCAGGATTGGGCTTAAAAATCGGTAACATCAGCGTTAGTAACACTGCATGTGCTGACGAAATAGCTCTGATTAGCGAAATACCAGATGAGGCACAAACACTAGTCAACATGGCTACCGACTTCGCATTCATGGAAGGATACCAACTTCAACCTACTAAAAGTGTTGTTATAAACGTGTCATCCAAAAAGAATCAGACATACAATAGCAAGTCGCCCTTATAAATAGGAAGTAACAACATGCCTTTTGTTGACAACGCCGTACATCTCGGGATTATAAGGATAACATCGCTATTAAGGGGAAATACGTCAACCAATGTGAATGAGAACATACAGAAAGCCAGGAGAAGTGCATATGGTCTATACAGCAGTGGATTTCATGGTTATAATGGCCTAGATGTCGACACTATGCTTCACCTGTACAAGATCTACATACTACCTGTCTTACTATATGGGCTAGAATTTATATTACCACAAGGACCTCAACATGAACAGTTGGAAATTGCCCAAAAGAGGCTACTCAAGCAAATATTAGCACTCCCTAACAGTGTGGCGGACATAGCAGTTTATATTTTAACTGGAATATTACCAATAGAGGCGCAGATGCATATCCGAGTTCTTGGACTATTCAATAACGTTTGTCCCAATGCCGTCAAGCCGAGGATTCCTCTGAAAAAGCCCTAGCCAGGCGACAACTAATAGTAAAGCCAGATTCTAGTGCAAGCTGGTTTGTGGGAATCAAGCACCTCCATAGGAAATACGAACTAAAAGAAGCAATAAGTTATCTTGACAAGCCAGAAAGTAAAACAAAGTGGACTCGTACTGTGAAAGAGGCAGTATATAAGAAGTGGGTAGACAAAATAACCAGCTTAATCCCTTTATACAAAGGACTAACATTCCTAACGTTCGAAAACCTAGAAAAGGGAAAAATCCATCCATTATTTAAGGTCAACTGCCATACGGGTAAAGACATCTCCAGACTTTCTGTGAAACTAAAATTGCTTACAGGATCGTATATACTACAGAGTAAGAGAATACGAATGTACAAGACCGAAACAGAAGCAACTTGCTTGCTATGCAAAGATAAGGAGGAAACTATGGAACATTTTATCCTTGGGTACCGTTGCTTAGAAACAGTCCGAAATCCAGTGTTACATGAACTAGTAAATAAGCTAAAAGAGTGTGATATTGACTTTTGGCAGTTTAATGAAACGAAGAAAATACAGCTAATTCTAGATAGCACATGTACAACTATTGGAAAAACAAGGAAAATAACCTCAGCCAGCACACAACGGGTAGAACTTCTAACTCGACATCTGATTTTTCAACTCCATATTTAAGCGGACATAATATTCAAAGATACTTTTACCTTTTAAACATACCATAACCGAACCAGATTTTAATTGTGAATGTTTTTAAATTTAATGAGAAGACAGACTCGTTGGCGTAGTCTCAACTTTCTATTACAGTTGAGGGATAGCCTATAGATACTTTTACCTTTTAAACATAACACAACGGTACCCGATTTTAATATTGAGTGTTTTTTTAAACTTATTGAGAAGACAGACTATTTAAGGGAGGAGCCAATATTTTATTACAGTTCACGGGTAGCCAAAAGATACTTTTACATTTTAAAATACAACCAAACTAGATTTTAATTGTGATTGTTTTTTAAATATAAAGGGAAAATATACTCATTAGTCAATATTTTATACAGTTGAGGGGTAGACAAAAGTGGACATCTCTAATTTTTAACCTACCACGGAAAATTCCAGCTTGTACATGTAACAAGCCATCCTATTATTAAACGAACTGTGATACCTATTTTATACAGTTTCAAACGTCGACACTTTGATGAAGGAGTTTTTTTTAGATTTTAACGAATAGACTGTAAATAGATAGTGAGGGCATTACCCGAACTCTTTTTATTCGTTTTAATCTATGCACATAAATATGCGTTTGGTGGGGGATAAATCATTGTACATAATTTTGGAGCACTAATTCTACATACAGAGGACCATGTATGGTTCCCATGCAGAGAGGGTGAAGATCCGGAGGTAAGGTAAGGGATTACCTGCAATGAAAAACCCAGATGCTCCGAATATTTTTTCCGGAATTTTTTGCCGGAAAATGTAAACCGCTGAAAAAACATAACAGCAGACGGATTAATTCGTAAAAATGGCACAACGACCATCTGAATATTGAAACATTGAAATAATTTCATGGTAAATAACTGTTAACACATACAAAGAATTTCTCTGAGAGAAATTCAAACTGAGAAATAGATATGATTGAATGGTTAGAACTGAAGTCAAAATTTCAATGAAAAAGAAATATTCAGCTTTCCTCTACTTCAAATTATTAAAATCATACCCAAACAAATACATATACAGCTCATAAAAAAAATAAAAAATAAAAAAAACAAAGGAAGAAGAAGCTGAGAACAGCTATAGAATGGGACTATGGCATTTTACCTCCTTCCAGTGCCTCAATAAAAGGGCTCCCAACTGATAACAATGTGTAAGGGAGCAAGAGGGACCATTTAACTAAGGGGGCTATTTCTTTTTCATTTCATGTCACTGATTTTATAAAACAATAATCTGTCTTACAGGGGTAAAAAATAAATAACTTATGTAACTCCACTTTTCAGCAGTGACAGAAATCAGTGTTGAAATCCAGAAAAAAAAAACATTTTTTACCATATAAGTGGTTATTTTGGTGAGTATTTAATTTTCGCTTTTTTCACGAAGATGTTAAATGCGCGAAAAATGAAGCTCCCGAATTATTATTTCACGTTCAAATAGTTACACAAGTTATTTATTTTCTTCCCCTGAAAAAGAAATGGCCCCCCTTAGTTAAATGGTCCCTCCGGCTCCCTTGCACATTTTTATCAGTTGGGACCCAGCAAACAATACGACACCGGGAAAACGTAGTCACAACGTAATATTGCAACGTCGTCACAACGTACTTTTGTGGACTCCTCAGCACGTAAATACGACCATCCACACAACGTCGCCACAACATAATATTACGACGTTGTCATAATGTTGTGGTATGGTCATATTGCGACTAAACTCCTTTTTTTATTGGCGAGGAACTCATTGTCAGATGCTTTATCTTTCAGTTAGGGAAGCAATGTACCACTCTTATACTAATCTAGCCAATGTCAATTTTATATACCTAAGCATTTTTAGAAACATTGTCATCCTAGCTTACATAATGTAAAGCATATCACTGCATTATTTAGTACTGCATACCTTGATCTGTGAAATATTATTTCAATGAGTGTGCTTTTCAGAATTAAATTTTAGATAACAAAAGCCATAGGTACAATTCTAAGCATTTTAAATGTTGGTTAGCTTTATAGCACTGTGAAGATATGTTGAAAGCCTAAAAGAGTCTTAACAATGTATGGCACAACTTAAACATGAACTAAAAGAAAGATAAATTAAACACATTCATGTTTGTGACAGTAAACAATGAGAATACAAAGCAATAATTAACAAATACAAGTCAATACTTTACTGGAGTGAAATATGCAGTCTAATCCTACAATTTGAATGGTCAGCTTGACAGATGATATATGACCATATTCCCGTGGTAGACTGGGGATATGAAGGGGTCTAAATATGTGTTGCTTTCTAAAATAGAATTAAAATAAATATCTGAGCTTATCTATATAGGAAGCCAACATTTATTTCGAATAATAAATCGTGAAATTAAAGAAAAAAAATGCTTTACTTCCACGATGCAAATTTTAAAAAAAATTGAATGATGGGAAAATTTTAGGGTAACCCAGGTCTACACCCTTAATCCAGTGAATTTGGTGTTTTTGTTTTTGTCAATACAGTCTTTTAGACTGACTACATTCAGTCATATTTTTGCAAAACAATTAATGGCCAATTTCAATTTATTTTAATCACATGTATTATCACAGAGTGGTAACAATACAGATTTGTAGATGCTATTTGTAATAATGACAGGTTTTGTTTTACCCAGATAATCTCATTTTTCTGTCTGGCTTAATTTAATTCTCTGTTCAATTTATGCTATAAATTTTGATTATTACTGTTAAATTGATTCTTTTTCTATCTTCTCTGTGAATTTCATATCATTACCCCAAGAAGTAAGGGGTATATTTGTTATTAAAGCAGCGGTGGAAGTGCAAAATAATCTGCCATTTTGTGACTAATGGAGAGCACTTGTATGTGTTTTCCCGGTAAAATTAGTTCTAATGATAAAACCCTAAATGCTCGCTTACTCGCAAGGATTATAACGGGATGCCATTACACGTAATGGAGCAGCCGCCGAGATTTTTTGCGCTAGAGAGTTTCTGACGCCTGCATTTATCAATAATAAGACATAACCTTTCCTTTTGTCCATAATTATAACAAGTTTTTATCACCTACCAGTATTTTAGAATGTAATTTCCACAAAATAAAAATCCATGTTTACTTTCACTCTGAACATTTTAAATTTCGTCATTTCCGGCCTCACTATTTGGATGTCGATACTATATTTGACGATTAAGACGTGAATGTTTACATCAGCCGTCGTAAGCATCGTAGTAAGAAATACCATATTTAGAAAAGCTCCGCCTTCCGTAGTTTCCGGTTATGACAAACGATCGATAAATTTGAAAAAAGTTGTTGCTACCTTTAAAAAGCATATATTTCTCAGCCAAACCGATTTAACAAGGACTGGGATCATCAGTAATAGTTATAATGAAATGTTTGAAGCGTAAATAGTGAGTTTTTATATTTCAACTGCAACTTTTTTTTTGCTCCATTGTGACGAATGTGACCGCGTTGTAGCTCTGCCGAGACACAAGTTTGTCACAGGAGCTACATTATTGCAGCTAGGTAAAATCGGCTATTTTGTAGAAAATGGTGGAATCTGAATGATCAATCATCATATTTTCAAAGTATTTTAAAATACAATTTGCTTGGCCTACATTCCAGAAACAGTCATGAACTGTGATGACGATTATGTCAACAAACCGGAAAGATAAAAATGCTTGGGGAATACCATGGATGGAAACATATTTAACAAGCATAATGATCAGGAAAAAAAGACATTAGTAAAAAAAGATCTTTTTTACTTGCATGGAATTTATTCAATTCAAGCTTCTCCTTTTTAATCTCATCTTGTAATGTTGACGTTGAAAAGAATTCCCTCTGTGTTAATGTACGCTATGAATATATAGAATGACGTCATTGGTCTCGTGCTGCGCCAGAATTGTAAATCGAAACAAGTGACCGACTTTATTGCATGACCAAGCAGATGTCACGAAACGATCTTTCATATTATGACATTATTTATGTAGTTTCAACAGATTAAAGGTAAGAGTTATTTCTCCTTCTACACGATGTGATGGTTTTGATAAACATGTTTCATGTTCTGATCCAGAAATACATTACCCTATATTATGTTAATCATAAATTAATATACGGATTATGATTGTCTCTTTTGTGTCTTTAAACTCTTCTTAATAATCTCGGTTCGCTTCATATAAATATCATAGGAATAATCTTTTTCTTGCAACATTTAAATCAAAGCAAGTCCAGAAACCTTGATCACAAGTAATTACTTATTGCTTTTACCCAACATGCATAACTTTCGGATGCATATCATCTAAAGTGTGGTCACTTACTGTTTGAACGCTTAAGCAATCGGGATAGTTACTCGATCTTTAGCTTGATGTGCAATGTTTTGTAGATCGTTGTTTGTCCTTTTGTCCTTTTTTTGTCTGTCCTTCTTCGATTTACAGATTCTGAATACCCCTTTGGTATCCCCAAACTCTTCTTAGCTTAAGTTTGATTGAGAAATAACCCAACGGACAGATACTGTTCTATATATCTATATATACACAGCATAATTCTAATGTTTGAATTTTTGCTTTCAGTCTCTAAGCTACGCAGCATGTACTTACAAAATACACTGATTGGTGCAGTCTGTTGATAAACATCAGATGCTAAAAGCTCCTGCATCACTTTACAGCGTACTATAGCATTGTTGTCGTCATCGTCCATTGTAATTGTCAGATTACTGATGCCATTGTACGAACATCGTCCAGGTATCTCACTGATTATTGTTGTCTCATCCGGGTATGTTGTAGGAAAGTAACCAACCAGTTTCATTTTCTCCCAAATAAATGTCCCTGGTGGGTTACCAACATTGCCAAAACATGTGAATGTAACATTTTGACCTTCTAATATTCCATGTTGTACTGACATTATAGGGGTGGTATCTGGTTGTGCAGCGACAACTTAAAATAAATATTTAGAAATATTTCTGACATTAATATACTGGTATCACAATAGTTAGGTCAAAGAACCCTAAAATTAATTGGGGAAAGTAATATGTTGCTTTTGAAGAGTTTGAAGAGAAATGGCGGGAAATATTCAATTAAATATCAACCATTGCAATGATAGTGGTTGAAAACTGTATAAACATATGGATAATCGTATGTGACGTGTCTGATGTCTTCTGAAAGTTCCCTGGGTGTTGACTGCCAGGATAACAAGCGATACTAATCGAGTTAAGACTAGGATATTGTGATAATTGTTGCGTTTTCATTGAAGTATGATTCATTAACACTAACTTATTATTAAGTCGATATAATTTGTCCCAGTATGGATATTGTGAGATAGTGGCGTAACGTAGCCACAATGTGGTACAATGACATGGAATGGCGAATTGGTCTATGCACACTGAAAGAGTTCTGAGACTAGGAAACTATTACAAATATTTAATTATATCTACCGTGGCGAATGTAATTAATCCATGTACACTGATTAAATACATGTACAATGCGATAAATGGCATAAATCGATGGGTAGCGAGTAGTTGAGACAGAAACGTCCCATTTGAATAAACCAATTATTTGTTAGAACGATTTTTTTATTAGTTGGTTAGATCAAAATTACATTCTTTACATTGTTTTTGTTTTTCTACCAATGTATAACATTTGGCATTTCCCTACATATCGTGCAATGAGATAGACATAACGGTACAGAGTCAAAACAAACCCAAATGAACAAGTTTTTCCACAACACAGACCACGGCTACATATTGTCTCCTTCAAAATTATCCTATTTAATTGTACGATTCTGTAGGATTTATGTGACTATCGAAGGTGGGTGGGTTATGATGTTTAACGTCATTTCAACAATATTTCAGTTTTATCGTGGCGGTCAGTTTTATTGGTGGCGGAAATCTGAGTACTCGAAGGAAAAAAACAACCGACCTGCCGCAAGTCACTCACAAACTTTATTACATAATGTTGTATCGAGTACACCTCGCCTTGATGTGATTCAACCTCACAATGGTAGTGGAGAGAGACACTGATTGCATAGATAGTTATAAATCCCATAAACTACCATATGATCACGACCACGACGCCTCCTTGTGTGTCTATTGAATTTATGGTCTCATTTACACTGACAAAGCATAAATCTTTTCCGATCAGTCCATTGTGTGGAATTTCTATGACTACCAAGTACATCACTTCATCCCCATTGACAAGGCGGGACTCATTTAAGATAACCCTAATATTTCAAATGATTGATGTAGCCGCTGCTATTTATATACATGGTTGCATACCTGTTACTCTTAGATTTGTCGAAGCTGTTGGTAACGGAGAGGGGGTGTCTTTAATGCCGCCATCTAGATAATTGATCTCACACTGATAATCTGTTTCATCTTCACATTCAATCTGACGAAAGGTCAAGGTAGCTGTGTTGGTGCCGCCGGTCGGGTTAGTTAAAATGGTTCTGTTTTCTAAGTACTGCCCACCAGGTGTAAATTCTGCTGAATCTTCGTTGTTTGGTGAAAACGTTGCTATTGTATTGTATGTCTTCTTCCAGAAAGCTTGTAACCTTATCAGAAATAATTTGTCACCAGTATCTTTGACGTAAGAACAGTTGATCTCTACATCTGACGGGCCAACAACACCTACGATATTATTGTTCATGGTAATCGTAAGGCCAAGTGCACCTGAATAAGACGACATGATTATGTATTATGTTAATATTGAAAAAATTCACACCAGAACATCTATAAATACAATTAATTCTTAAATGCCTACTTCGGTTTCATGGTGAATTTGATAAAGTAAAAGGTATGTTGAAAACAATTGTCCGTAAGTATGATTCTTGTACTTTAAGTTTTTCAGTTAAATACAATATTTACAGGTGTGATCGACAATTACTTGAACAACTCCTCTATACTGTCATAGACTTACATATAAAATGTAGAGACAGACCTGATATAAGCCTATATCTGGTGACACGGTTTGGGTTTATGGTGCTTAACGCTACTTTCAACAATATTTCATTTATATCGTGGCGGTCAGTTTTTTTGGTGGAGGAAACCGGAGTACCCGAAGAAAATCACCGTCCTGTCACAGGTTACTGACAAACTTTATTGATTATTCTTCGCCATGAACTGGGTTCGAACTAGCAACTTTAGTGATGATAGGCACTGATTGCACAGGTAATTGTAAAACCAACTACCATACGATAACGTTCATGACGGCCCCTTCTGGAGACAGGATATGAACCTTTATGTGATTGGAGTCAAAAACATATTTAACATATCCCCATTGATCTTTAAGCTTAAACCGAAACCATGCTATCACAAAAACGATATCCAAGAGCAGTGGATGTTCGTATAGTAGCAGTATACTAGAAAAAAGTGCAAAATAGTCTGCATGTAGACCTGTCAATTACTAGACGTTTGAATCAAATGTATCTGTTGTTACTATAAACAATTGACATCAATTTCATATAATTAGTCCTGTTATATTAAATTCTCGATAGTGTTTTTCTTGAGAGGCAAGGTTAAATAAAAATGCAAATGGGCAAATACAAAAATGGCATTGATACTCCAAAGAAATAGAACAACTGTCAAACATAAATTTTATCTTGGCGGAAAAAAACCAAACAAGACAAAAACACGAAGACGTGGATATTCAGTGCAGTAAGCTTGAAATCAGGACATGATTTATATGGCTTTACATGATACAACGAAATCTACTCGTTACCATTAACAAGGTTTCTTTTTAACTTGTCATTATTTGTTCTGTGGTGTAAAATACAAAAAAGGGGCCATGATACTGTCAAAGAATACAATTTTAGTTTTACTTCCAGGTTTATCAAAAACAATTACACGTATATGTAATTATATATATATTTGTATTTTTATCTTCTCGGAATAACATTGCTGAAAATCCAATTGCAAAAAGTACATTTAGGAAGCATATAGTAGAGTTAAAAAAGTAATACTGACTACTTGCATAACTTCTATGTTTAGCTAGACGTAGTATGAATGAATGAAATTTTTCCAGTTGCAAATAGTATATATTTAAACAAATATCAAAATGAATGTTTTCAGCAAACATTTGATATTTACCAACTTCTCCAATCAAATACTCTGCGATACTTGGGTTTTGTCGATTATTCTTGTTTTTAACCTCTGTAATACCTATGATATCTGGTGTGTTATCTCTGGTTCTCACCATTAATTCTAGTAGCTTGTTAAAAAGTTGATCTGCATTTGTATAAAAACACTTTAGTTTTGGTAATATTGTAGTTTTATTTACATCTGTGTCATTAAAAACCTTCTCCCTCTTTTTATGTATATTATTTATATTTCTGTCTTTTGGTCAGTCTTTATGTCTGGCTATTTTAACTTCGTTACTCTTCTTGCCCAAGGTGGTCCCCGGACCTTTTATATGAAGTCCCCCGACTTATCATTTAATTGTTGTTGTTTTTTTGCCTCTTGCCATAGTTGTTGTTCTTTTTCTCTTTCAGCTTTGGTCAATGCATTGCTAACATTGACTTTCTCATATTCTCTTAGTTCTCTTATGCGATGAATGTTTTTGAACAACACCAGCTTGGATTCCACACTGCTTAGAGTTACCAGTAATGGTCTGTCTCGTTTTTCGTTGGTAAACTTCCCCAATCTTCCAGTTTTCTTTATTGATATTGTATCTAGTTGAATTTTGCATGCTTTGTATAGTTCTTTTACTTGTTGTATGTCATGGTCAATTCTTTCTTGTCTCACCTCAGATTAGTTTTCATCAAATCCAAAAATTATTAAGTTGTTTTCTCTTGACTTCCTTTCATTCATTTCATCTATGACAATTGTCACTGCTTCCTTTTCTACCGTCTTGGCTCTGATGTTTTGTGTGTCTCCATCTATTGTATTCTCGTTGTTCTCAACTTTTCCCAGTTCATCTTTGATTATTTCCCTTACTCTTTTTTTCATCACATTTGTCTATCACTGTAGTTTCTAGTTGTGTTATCCTATTTACATATTCCTTCAATATCTGGTTGCATCTATCCTCAATTTTTAGGTCCAATACTATATGTTCTTAAAATTTTCTCCTACAAAACCACATAGTGTCCGACTTACTAAGTATATCATATTCAGTCTTGGTTTAACCCAGGCATTTTGTACAGTAGAAGTCTTTACATCTTTGACATTCTAACAGATTAGAATCTGGATCTGTAAATTTTTTAGAGCATTTAATACAAGTCCAGGTTTCGCTAGCCATATCTGTTGTCTGTGATGATGTCCTCTGTTTGGGTGGCATTTCGTAGGTATAATATATAGCAGGGCTTCCCTGTATTCTCTTTTTGTATTAATTAACCTCAGCTGTATAATGCAAGGCTTCCTTGCTCTATATCAAATAATTGTTTTGAGCTTGGAAAAATTAAATGCATATAATGCATGTCATCACGGTTTTTTTCCTCGTTAAAAACTAACCAAGATCGCTGTTTGCCATTTGCATTTTGAGGAACATTTCCTGTCGGGACGATATTTTTTATACTCCTGTTTCTTTTTCTGTTTTTCATCATAATTTTTAATTTGTTTCCTTCTTTTCCCGGGGACGCCCCAGGATAGAATCTCAACAGCCGACATTTTGAGAAATCGGTCATTATTTGTGTCGAATAAGAGCAATAACAAAATTACCGAACTCCGAACAATCTTCCAAAGGGAAAGTCAAAACTCATAAGGACTTGACCGATCAAACACCTTCTCTCGAATTATGAATCTTTCGTACCTAACCATGTCGGACCATTATGTTCCGATTTTTTAACAATGGACAGTGTACCAAAACATTAGGTTTTAAGAACATATTTAATGAAGAATACGAACTTTATCAATCTAAAGTAACTTATGAATAAATATTTTCAAAATACAAATAGATAAAAGGATAATCGTTTTGATTTATTTTAAAGACCGATCTAGTCGAATGCCGATCTATGTCAGTCTGTGCCAAAAACATTTTGACAAACTAGCCCGAACAGCGCCCGTCGTCCGTCGTCTGTTAGCTTTTTTACATTTTAAACCTCTCCTCTGAAACCCCTCAGTCAAATGATCTTAAATTTGGTAGGAAGCATTTATGGAAGGTCATCTATAAAGTTTGCTCATTTTGTCCCGATCCGTTGACAAACATGGCCGCCACAGACAATTCTTGTTTCTGATTTGTTGATTTCTAAAAAAAATTCTCCTCTGAAAACGCTTTGCCAAATGAACCGAAGCTTGGTAGGATGCATCTATGGGCGATCTTCTATAAAGATTGCTCATTTCGTCCCGATCCATTAACAATCATGGCGCCACAGGAAATTCTTGTTTCTGATTGATCGATTTCTAAAAATCTTCTCCTCTGAAACAGTTTTGCCTAATGATCCGAAACTTGGTAGGAGGCATGTATGGAAGGTCCTCTGTTAAGATTGCTCATTTTGTCCCGATCCGTTAACAAACATGGCCGCTACAGAAAATTCTTGTTTCTGATTGGTTGATTTCTAAAAAATCTTCTCCTCTGAAACCACTTTGCCAAATGCACCGAAACTTGGTAGGATGCATATATTGGAGGTCCTCTATAAAGATTGCTTATTTCGTCCCGATTCAATAACAAACATGGCCGCCACAGACAATTCTTGTTTCTGATTTGTTGATTTCTAAAAAAACTTCTCTGAAACGGCTTTGCCAAATGAACCGAAACTTGGTAGGATGCATCTATGGGAGGTCCTCTATAAAGATTGCTCATTTTGTTCCGATCTGTTAACAAATATGACCGCCACAGGCAATTCTTGTTTCTGATTGGTCGATTTCTAAAAATCTTCTCCTCTGAAACAGTTTTGCCTAATGATCCGAAACTTGGTAGGAGGCATGTATGGAAAGTCCTCTGTTAAGATTGCTCATTTTGTCCCGATCCGTTAACAAACATGGCCGCTACAGAAAATTCTTGTTTCTGATTTGTTGATTTCTAAAAAAACTTCTCTGAAACGGCTTTGCCAAATGAACCGAAACTTGGTAGGATGCATCTATGGGAGGTCCTCTATAAAGATTGCTCATTTTGTTCCGATCTGTTAACAAATATGACCGCCACAGGCAATTCTTGTTTCTGATTGGTCGATTTCTAAAAATCTTCTCCTCTGACACCGCTTTGCCAAATGAACCGAAACGTAGTAGGAAGCATCTATGGAAGGTCCTCTATAGAGAATGCTCATTTCGTTCCGATCCATTAACAAACATGGCCGCTACAGGCAATTCTAAAAATCTTCTCTGAAAGTGCTTTGTCAAAATGAACCGAAATTTGGTAGGAAACACCTATATGGAAGGTCCTGTATTAAGTTTCATCAAAGCATGATGAAAGGTGAGCGACACAAGCTCAGCCCACTGAGCCTCTTATAACTAGCCCGAACCAATTTTTACTAGACAGAGGCATAGGGCTAGTGGTTTTTGGCACAGACTGCTATGTTCGGGAAGAACTATATTTCTTTAATGGAAGTTATTCGATTAGGATTACGTAATGGTCAAGGGCATGATATTGCAAGAAATATCGACTTTAAAGACACTGCTTGACGGTCCGACAAAGAGAAAATTGTTTCCTGATAGAAGTAGAGAGCAAATTTTTAGCGGACTTTCGGACCGATATGCCAAAAACATCGTCGAACCGGCTTGACTTTTACCTGTCAAGTCCGACGGTCCGGCTATTTCGATATGTCTGCAGGGCTTTGCAATTCATACCAGCTTCCACTAACCCTCGGCTAGTAAGGGAACATTTTTTACTCCCAACAATAGTATGATTCTAGCCAGATTATATAAAGATACCAATTCATCTAATACTACTATTGTATATAGCTCCAATATGTACTTATTTGTACATAATTATTAATGCTCTGAATGAGACAGAAGATGTTTACTCTCTTTGACTCAATCCCACTTCTAGGTTTGGTGAGTTTATGGTGTTCATTGCCACTTTCAACAATATTTCAGTATTATCAGTAATAATACCCATTCTGTAAAATGATGTAGTAGAACAATTAAATGCTTTTATGATGTCACGTTTTTTCGCCAAGTCATTTTCCCACCCACAATTTTTCGGGATTACTGTATGACCGCAGTTATCGTAAAAGTGTCTATTTTGACAAATTCATTCTATATTTGAATCAAAAGGGTACTCTGAAAGCAAACATATGATGTAATTGTATTTACTTTCGATGTTTACCCAGTAGAAATAAAGCATAAATTTTGTGAATTTAAGTTTATGCTCATTTTGTCATGGATGTCATGCAATATCTATATATGTTGCTATTATTGTCGTTGACTAATTATGATGTTTATTAAAGTTGTTATTAAAAAAGCATATGTAGGAATACAAACGTGTCTAAATATCTATCATTATATCAAATAAACCCAATACTGGCAATATGCCTACATGTTCTTGACCAATCTATATTTTTATCATACTGTTTATTTAGATTTTGCCCAAAAATGAAAATGGAAGTCTTGCAATATTATGAAAAGCTTGATATGTTCCTTTTCTACACGATTAACAGGATCTTGATGCAGCAGCCAGATGGGAGAGAGATTGGCTAATGGCTTTTCACCCTGACAAATGTTCAGCTCAGCTAAATATCTTGGTATAACAGTACAGTCTAACCTCAAATGGGATAAGTACCTCAACGACTTAACATCAAAAGGCAACAAAGCACTGGGTTTCTTAAAATGAAACCTAAAAATATCAAGCCAACAAATAAAAATCCAGGCGTACCAAGCGCTCGTCAGGCCAACATTAGAGTACTCATGCTCTATCTGGGACGGTCACACATCTGAATCCATTAAAATATTGAGATGGTCCAACAACGAGCTGCTCGGTACATCTGTAATAAATACCACAATACCAGCAGTGTTTCAGATATGCTCAATATAATAAACTTACCATCACTTGCGGAACGTAGACTTCGCACAAGATTGGTTATGATATACAAAGTATCATTCCATCTTGTCGCTGTACCATCAGACATATTAATAGTTTCAGACACAAGGATCAGGAAGTATCATCCCCTAACATATAGACAAATACATACTTCTAAAGACACATATAGACATTCATTCTTCCCATACACAATACCACAGTGGAACCAACTCTCTATACATATGCTTAATCTTGTCCATATACCTTCAGTCGTCTGCTTCAGAGAACAGCTAACATCTGCTGTTCCCTGCAACCTACTATAGTTTTCTTCACTAAAAGTTCGTATCTGCACTAATTTATTCATATCATTTACAAATTAAATTGTTATTGTTTCTTTTTGGCACATTTTAAATAATTTTTGTATATAGTCCACGCATGCAACAGTGTGTAATGATTGGAGGTCGATGGCATACTGTATACCAAAAGAAGAAGACCAAGCGGCTATCCCCCTTTTCGGGAGCGTCGACACGAGTTTTGTTTTTATTTGTGACCAACACTTTTTGGGACTTAATTGAAACTTACCATTTATAATTAGAAAATACAGCATGCAAAATAAAACTAGACTTTTTGAATATTCCATGTTTCAGTCATTTGAAATTACATATGACTAAAAAACTTCATAAATGTTACACTGTCACAACCAAAATATTTGAAATGACATCCGCCATAGTTGACTCAACTTTAGTTTACCCAGAATGCATAGCAAACAGGTATCTTCCACCTGAGAGGCCCGTGAAGAGGATACGGTATATTAACTCCAAGTGAAAAGGTGTGAATTTGATATGTTAGAGGAAAATGATCTTGTTAAATTTTATGTGTGTTTTAACTTTTCTTTGTGATACCTGTTAGTTATTTAATGGAAGTACACTGTTACTAGGATTAATTATACTTTTTAGTCGTCACAACCTCAGACTATTCAACATTGCCATTTTGAAAATACTTGCCTGTTTGTCTGTGGTGTTACTGTCAATGGTGTTACTATAAAGATTGTGTAACACCACTTACATTTAGCATTACAATTGTGAATAAACACATTATTCCATAAACAGTAATATTCAGAACAAAATATTGCTCTTTAACCTATGCAAAGAAATTGTTCAAACATCGTGATTTACTTTAAGATATCGTTTAGCAAACTGGTGGGAGTATACTGTTTAGAACTGGTAACACCAGGGACACATCTTCATAACACCATGGACAACAACTCTGCTATGTTTTTGGCAAGGGAGAATAACAATTCTAAAACATATCTCCAGTTAATGCCATTTATTCAAATGACGAAAACAACAAATATTTACATTTACATGAAAACAAGGAGTGCATGGTGTTAAATAATACATGCACTCCATTTCAACTAAAATATTTCTGAAGACAAAAAGGGGTGGCGCTAAAAACGGCCAAAGCCCGCTTTTGATAAGGAGTGAAATGGAAATATTAAATAGTGGGCAAATGCCAAACCCAGAGTTGCTGCTCAAATTAATGGATGGGAATACAACTTATACATAACAAATTACAACACATGTATATAATTAAAACAAAATAATACTACATGTATGAAATAACAAAATGTGAATAGATATCTAACTCGATAGTAAGAAGGGTACAGCAACCAAATGTTGACCTGTACCCTACAAACATCTGTACTTAAACATGCATTGTTAGTATCATGAGCCACCAGTTACAAATGTCTACTCTAATAATCGTATGTGTAATATGACAATAAGTTGAATAACAAAGTCGGAGAGGCGTTAAGGTGCAAAATTGGCCCCACATTGTATTAAAAAATAATGCTTGACATAGAATAAAAACAATTTACTAATTTAATTGCTATAAAAAAAGAAATCCAAAAAATATATCTTTCCGTGAGATTGGGTGCGCTATGACGTCATAATGACATCATAATTAGACGGATAATGCTAAAAATGGACTATAAACGACATATTCAATGTACATTTTAGCTATTTTATATACCTCCACAGTCTTCCACCAACACCAAATTGAGCAGTTGTTTTGAGTATAGAGGGTTAATGATTGTATCAAATTTTTGTGTTGGTGGAGGATTGTGGAGGTTGTTGAATATTAATTTTTTAATAACCTCGGTCAGACCCTTAAAATCAATATTTTCACTCTTCTGATTGTATATATGATACCATTATGTATATATACACAATCTCTGTGCATTTTATGATTCATTTCAAGTAATACCATAGGAACTACTGTGGACGCTGACTTACTCAGCCACTAAGTAATGAAATTCATCAGTAAATAACTTGTTTCTGTAAATAATTGCATCTATCTTAAATACAGTTTGTGTACATTGAAACCAGGAGAAAAACTCAGTGCATGCAGTCCGGCGTCAATGCGATGAAAGGAACTGGGGACTATAAGTGCCATATATGGCCCCGTATTTAATGAATCATTATCTTAGAAAATACTTGATTAAAATGTGATGTGTTTTATTTTATAGACGATATCATACGTTTGAAGTTAAAACTTGCTTCCAACAAAATCGATACGTATTTGACGTCATTGTGACGTCATGAGCGTTATTTGTTTTCTGTATTTCGTGGAATTATGCCCGCGATATTTCGACGGTTTTCGAAGAAATTAAGCACCTCCGTAGTCGTGCACCAGAAAATATTTTACCAGATTATTAAAATAAATAAAACACAAATATTGTTATAGTATTATTTTGGTACACGAGGTGTTAAATTTCTTGAAAAACGACGGGAAAATGTTCAAATATTACAAGCGCTTAGATGACGTTTTGATGTTTGAGAAGCAATCTTTGCCGTAAAAAACGATGGTATGTCGGCACGTAACAGTTATATAACATAAAAATAAAGTAAACACCACTTCATCCAAAATAGTTTTGTTTCATCAGTCCCCAATTATTGATTATATATTTTCTTTCGGGATACTGAAATAGTTATTACTACCGGGATACTGAAGTAGGTGTAATGGTCTATCGATGCTACTTCTTAAATGAAGTAAAATAGTTTGATCCAAAAGGAGTAGATATTTTTTGGGCACAATCCAACATATCTTTGAGAAGAGTTTGAAGATACTGAAGGGGCAATCAGAATCCGTGTATCCGTTCTGTCATGTGCATAAGTTATTGTTTGGGTGATTGATAGACAATATTCATTATTTTGTTTTCTAGCTTCTGAACTGTTGATCGAGAAAAAAATAAAATATTCTAGACAGGCAGCATATAGTCAGTCAATGGGGTTTGCAATTAATATTTCGCATGCACAATAGCGACCCAACATCACAAAATGTGGAACATAGAAATATTCTTTTGTGGCTTAAATGCGTATTAACTGCATTACACATAAACTGTATGATTCTGTTTGATAAAGTCCTTTAACTAGAATAGAAATAAAATGTACGCTTGAGTGAAACAGATGTTGTAATAAAATATCGTGAACGTGATGTACAAGTTTGAAAGCTTTCAAAGTATATTTTAAATGAGGTTGAAACATGTCGCCAATTGATATCAATTCGGTTGTATTTCATTTTGACGATTTTAATTACGGAAGACGATCACAATCATATTTTATTTTAATAATTGCAACTCAGCTGGGTTTTTTCATAGATTATTATGTTATATTAAATGCATGTTTTATATATGTGCTTCAAAAGCTTCCTTTTTCACAAATTAAATTTTATTGCTTATCTGCTTAAATATCTAAAAACCAGCGTTACCGTAGCATTTTTCATGTGTAGACCCTCTCTACTGCTTTTTGAATAACAACAATAGAAGCAGAGCCGTCTTAACAGCATCACGGGCCCCCGGGAAAAGCAGTGCACTGGGGCTCATACCTACACAACCACTCATAGGAAAAAAATTATAATAAAATGAAAAAATATATATCACACTGTCGGAACAGTCCCAACATTCAATAGAAAAATTGTAGAAATATTATCATTTAGTGTCCGTCGTCTGTTATCCATAACTTTTCATATTAATAATTAATATTTTTCTTAGAAACTGCAAAACCAAATGCTTTAATTATTTTACGTTATTCAGTTTTGGGACTATTTGGTAGCGCATGTATATATAGTACATGTTTATGCAAAACGCACATGCATCAACGCTTACCTCACCATGACCAGACCCAAAGGGTCTAAGGTATTATCATCACATTGCGTCCAGCGTGGTCTGTAAATTTTTAACATTAACATTGGAGGGATGTAGGAGAGGTGTGTATTCAGTGCCGTCTTAGCGCATGGACACGCGGGGCAGGACTTTCCTGGGAGCCCACGAGCATAGGGCCCCATGTTTATCTATGTATGTTGTGTACTGTATATTTTTCTAAGGTTTAAACACTGACTTTGTTGGAAATGCCAATACAATATATATATATGTTTAATTTGTGTGCATAAGTTATTGTTTGCATGATTGACAGACAATATTCATCATATTGTTTTCTAGCTTCTGAACTGTCGATCGAGAAAAAAAAATATTCTAGACAGGCAGCATATAGCCAGTCAATGGGGTTTGCAATTAATATTTCGCATGCACAATAGCGACCCAACATCACAAGGTGTGGAACATAGAAATATGCTTTTGTGGCTTAAATGCGTATTAACTGCATTACAAATAAACTGTATGATTCTGTTTGATAAAGTCCTTTAACTAGAACAGAAAAAAAATGTACGCTTGAGTGAAACAGATGTTGTAATAAAATATCGTGAACGTGATGTACAAGTTTGAAAACATTTCAAAGTATATTTTAAATGAGGTTGAAACATGTCACCATTTGATATCAATTCGGTTGTATTTCATTTTGACGATTTTAATTACGGAAGACGATCACAATCATATTTTATTTTAATAATTGCAACTCAGCTGGTTTTTTTCATAGATTATTATGTTATATTAAATACATGTTATATATATGTGCTTCAAAAGCTTCCTTCTTCACAAATTAAGTTGCATTGCTTATCTGCTGAAATATCTAAAAACCAGCGTTACCGTAGCATTTTACATGTGTAGACCCTCTCTACTGCTTTTTGAATAATAACAATAGAAGCAGAGCCGTCTTAACAGCATCACTGTTTTTCCCGGGGACCCGTGATGCTGTTAAGACGGCTCTGCTTCTACTGTTATTATCCAAAAAGCAGTAGAGAGGGTCTACACATGTAAAATGCTACGGTAACGTTGGTGTTTTGATATTCGTTTCAGCAGATAAACAATACAAATTAATTTGTGAAGAAGGAAGCTTTTGAAGCACATCTATAAAACATGTATTTAAGGAAACTTTTACTACTCTGATTATTAAATGAAAATGAAAACGACGATTGTATTACATGACGTTTACAATGACGTAATGACGTAACTTATCCGGAATATTTACACGTCCGCAATCGATATTACAACAACCCTACGTCCTTTAAGTGTCGTTTTTCAGCATTTGTTTATTAAATTTAAAAAAATGCAATAGCACAACGACATCCCGAAGACTGATCTTGGAAAAATTTTAACAGTCAACAGACTTTATCATTAAATACGATATTTGCATATGGCAAAGAATACGGAACTCGAACATAGAATTTTGAAGAATAGCATATCCCCAATCCGCCGGTTCCTTCATTACTTGTTTTGAACATCGTTATGCCGTTCTTCTGCTCGACTTTAGTGGTCACGATGCTACTTTCTCTTTAATGTGATCACGTGACCTCTGTGATTGATTCCTCATATATATTTTTTTTCAATTTGAGTAGATCACACATAAATTTATTGTTTTATGGCTTAAATGATTAAAATGAATGCATTTTCGTGTGTATTGAACCAAAAAGTAAAAACACGTTGTTTTTTATGGATTTCCAATACGGTTGTTTCGAATCATTTCCATTCCGTCAAAATGTTGTTATTTTCGTCCGCCAGATCACGTGATTTTGATGGAATACATCAATCGTAACTACTCGGCCATTCTCGCTACCCTTCCAATAATATATAATTATATGGCCGAGTAGTTACGATTGGGAATGCATAGCACTAGACTTCCGGTGTAAATTTACACAACAAAAACTTCAATCAATATGTGCCGTTTTAGCGTTCGATCCTCAGCTTAAAAAAATCTTAACATTTTCTGTTAAAGACAGATATCAATTAAATTATTTTATTTGTATCAAAGACTTGAATACAGAGACAATTATTTCTTTAAAATGAAATTTGTTTTCTTCCTTTATTGGCTGCTATCAGCATTATGAAACGAAAACGATCTGCCTTTATATATTTCTGATATCCGACAGATACTGTGGTACCGAACATCAGTATTTATTCGAACATCAGTATTTATTCAGCCGTTTCCTTGACGTCTCCATATTACAATTACTTATAATCTACCGCATCTACGACTATGAAATGCTGACGTTGTCAGAATAATAGCGTAAACACCGGCAGTCGTCTGCTAAGCACTTCAGACGTCAAGAAACGGACAGCTGTGAGGAACGAATTTAATACATCCCTTAGCGCAGGATGTAAAGTGCACACTCCTTACACGTAAAAACAACTTACAGCAGATTCTGATAGCAACATTTTATTAGGAGTGTTGTTGTTGGTTTGTCACAAACAAAATAATATCTACCATATCCTCTTTTTCTGGTGACAATCAAAACAATCATACATAGACTCATGGTAGCGACACACATTTTAGCTACACGATTAATCATATGGTTGTAACTTGTCCATTCATAAATATATATGAAATACTTGATTGTAAAATAATTATCTATCGACAACCACTTTTCATGGGACATCTGATTCCATGGCTTGTTATCAGTTTATTAAAAAAAAATAATAATTCTCACAGGTTCCTAGCTAAAATTGTTACACATTAAACATTTTGCTTCACACCATTTCCAAAAATATTTCCATAGTATTAAAAAAGCCATGTTTAAATATTGGACTTCTCTCAACCCGCACCTTGGCATTTTTTTTTATAGATTTATGATGGTTGTCCCTAAAAATGTACTGGAATATATCATCGCATTGGTTGTCGTTAAGAATAAAGCACGGTTAGAAAAGTGTTTAAAAAAAATTCAAATATGACAAAGTTCTATTGTCCCAATAAATCTATCTATTACTTCTTTAAGGTTAATACAAAAATTTCGACCAGTTTTCGACAATCAATGTTAATAAGATTCTGAATTGATATGACCTCAATATGTACATTATCAATGTCATAGCAGACGATGAAACCAAAATTGGTCTGTATGAGATATATTTTTTTAAATGATTAAAGCTTTGTTAAGGTGACGAAAAAACTAATTACGAAAACTACAATTTGAACGTGAAATAATAGACGTGGTACGTAGTTCTTACATTTAAAGATGACATTTTTAGATCCGATTTCTTGAGATCATTCATGCAATTTCAGCATCATAATATAACCTCTGACAAATGAAGCGATCAAAATAATGCGAGATTCTATCACGTGAAGCAAACCGTCGAAAACAGGAGACCGTCGAAAATGGGTGACGTTGCGACATTACTATTCGTTCACTTTAATTTCATAATACAGTTTCGAAACATGTTTGTATTCCTGAAATCAATCCACATTGCATAATAAGTCAAATGTATGCTTTGTTTACTGAGTTTTATTATGCTTTGTGTTTGCTTTTGTTTTTTTTTTTTTTAAAGATATGCATTATAATACAATGATACGTACGTTCTGTATTCTGAAAAAAAATGGCGTTCAGTGCTTTTCATTACCTGACTTTGTCGGTCCGCTGTGAGGAATTAGATGCACAAATTAACTAACTGTATTTATTTCTGAAAAGCACATATTGTGAATACATTTTGGAAATATTTTTATCGACATCTGAGGTGGGACCGATTTTGTCCCTTATAGCTCCCAGTCCTTTGACTAGATATCTATCGCAATTTAGTAAGAAGGGTACATCAAATAAATGTTGACCTGTACTCTGCAAACACTGTTCTACAAAATGCATTGTTCGTATCATGAGCCACCAGCTACAAATGTCTAAATCTAATAATTTTATATCAACAATAAAAGCAAATTAATAGAAACAGTAATAATGTAATATAAAAAAACATGAGCAGGCAAATCCTGACCTCATGTAAAAAGGAGAGTGGAAAACACACACCCACAGAAAAATATGTGTGCATAACCACGTGGTTTATAAGTTAAACGAGGAAATGCGGATATCTGAACTGCATTTGAGTTCCTTCTTCCTCGTTGTCTTATATATGGTTCCGAAAAACCTAAGGTAGTCGCATGGGTAGCAGCCCCTGTACGAAAACTGTGACCTTTGTAAAATTTTGGATCGATGCCTAAAAATTTCAAGATAAAAGTTAATTGTCCTGTTACGTAACTGTGTGTAACTGGGGTTCCCCCAATGTTTTGAAACAGTGAATCATCTACACGACTGTGGTTTTCTAGATGATAGTGTACCGCTGTAATTGGACATAATTGCGAATTATTGTGATTTGCTTCGATCGTGATTGTAACTGGCTGATTATTCTTAATATTTTTATAGAGTCTTATGACCAATGTGAGACTCTGTGGACGTTGATTGAAGTATGTAAATGTTACATCCTGTTTTTGGATAACTGAACCGACCTCTTTAGGTGAACGTACTAAAATTTTGCCCAAGCGCAAAAATGCGTTAAAGGCCAATAGAAAAACTGCTTTAAGTAACGTTTTTGTGAAGTTGTTGTCAATACATTTATCTATACCATCAATAATTTTCTCCAAAATTTGCTTTGTAATAGGTAGACGGGTATCATGTGACTTTCGAAGGTTGTTGCATACTTTGAGGAGTTTTTTTTCTAAGGAGGCAATGGTTGGGTCAAACATTCCTAAAATTTTATGAATGTAGCTAATTGCGGAGACGTGAGAAGTAATAGTGGATGGACTGTATGATTTATCAAACAGAGCACCAATGAAATTGCAAATTTGAATCACAGAAATAGGCAACCTTGTTATAGACTTGTCAAAGATAACAATTAAATTCCATGAGAGTTTGAATCATGTTCTTGCTGACCATGACAGAGAGGATCTTAATAAAGTTATTGCTGAGCTATTCAAATTGTCGGCAGGTGTTCTGGTATTTCCGCTGGGGTAAGATTCAGCCAAGGAGCAACTTGTCTGGCCTTCTGAAAGTGGAAACGAGACAACTTGTCAGGTACTATATTAGACTTTCGTGCAATATGTTTTGCACGAAACACAATGTTGTATGAAAGGGTGCATAAAACCAATCTCCGTATCAAACGCATTAAAATCTTAACCCTTCAGGACTGTTTATTCAAAACATCTACAACAGCCTGATTATCTGACAGAAGCAAAACTTTTGAATTTACCATATATTTCCCCCATAATTCCAACGCAATAACAATAGGATAAAGCTCCTTGACCGTTATTTGGTGGCAGTGTAAAGATTTGGTCCAAGAATTTGCAAACCACCAGCTACCAAATACGGCGGCATAGCCTATATTTCCTGAGTCGTTCGTAAATAGCTTTAAGTGGTCAGATGAGATCCAATTATCAGATAGGAAAACTGATTTACCATTGAAAGACTGAATAAAGACTGACCAGGCATGTAAATCTGCCCTTGCTTCACAATTTGATTTCACAAAATAAAACGGGTTGGTAATATTTCTGGTCAAATCAATGAGTCGACGTAAAAAGAGTTTTCCCATGCATACTACTAGACATGCAAAATTAAGTAGCCCAATCAAGGATTTTAACTCTGTTAATATGAGTTTATTTCTATGTTTAGCTGATGCTAGCACTTTGTTGACTTTGTCAATTTTTTCTTGTGGTAGTCGGTATTCCATATATACCTCGATACCGTATATGGTGATGACAGTAGTAGGTTGAACAGTTTTTTTTTCGCCTTGATAGGAATCCCTAATATAGAGCATAAAGTCAGAAATTTATCCAGATCTTGTTGGCATTTATCTGATTTTGGGGGACCCACAAACAAAATATCATCCAAGATATGTGACATGCCTGCCATCTGATATTTAGTTTCCATCATCCATGGTAATGCACAAGAAAAGAAACATTTTCAAAAATTTTACACGAGCTACTACCACCCATTGGTAAACATTTGTCATAATAATAAAACCCATTCCAAGTCAAACCTAGTAAATGATAGTCAGATGGGTGAATATCAATATTTCTAAATGCATCCTCCACATCAGTTTTTCCAAGATATGAATCGCGGCAGAAATATTTGACTAATTTAATTACGTTGTCAATACAGTCATATTTAACTTCTGAATTTTCCGGAGGAATAAGTGAATTTACAGAATTACCGTTTGATTATGACAGATCATGTATTAGACGGAATTTGCTATTGACTGCTTTAGACACCAAACCCAAAGGAGAACATACAACATTTTTGAGAGGGGGTTTTAAAAAGGGTCGGAAATTCTGCTTTTTAGGGATTCTTTAGCCAATTTTCCTAACACTTTATCTGGATTTTCCAGTGCAAATTAATAGTTGTTTTGCATTACATAAAATTACATTGAAGTTTTTCTCCTTCGATCCCTAATTTGAACCCTTCTCGAAAACCTGAAATCACGGACTTATACAAGATGGGATCATAACCGGACAACTCCCTAGCCAAGACTTCACGTTTTATTGGGCTGGGAAGACGGTTGATGTGCGTGTGTGTTGGCTGCTAGGGGGACTTGCGTTGCATTTGATTGTCTGTTATATCTGACTTTGGGATGGGGGCCTCTGCAAAACTTACACACATGTTTGAATGTACAGTTGGTCCTGTTACATACTTCGTATGTGTTCCAGACGTGACAGGTACCATCCCTGTCTCTGTTGTTAAGAAAGGGCTGGGAACGCCTTTTCATGGTGGGTGGTACATATTTGTTTGGGGTATGGTTGGGGAATGTTTGTGGGTAATGCTTTTGGGGTATCTTCAAACTCGAGTTAATAACCAGGTGATATGTCATGAAAGAGGAACGAAGGACGTGATTGTGACTACGACAAAACGGCACCTATGTATGACACCGATATTCCATAGCGATTAACCAAACAATGATGGCGACTGGAAAACTCTCGATGTGATAACTTCGAATTAACCACTTGGTTCAAATGTGTTTCTTTGTAGGATTTTTTTTTTATGCTTTAACGCGACTTTCAACAATATTTCAGCTATATCATGGCGACCAGTTTTAGTGGTGGGGGAAGCCGGAGTACCCGGAGAGAACCACCGACCATGGGCAAGCAACTGGTAAACTTTTATCACTTGCGGCTGCGAGTCGAGTGCACCCTTTTTGTAATTTACAAAGCCGGGTGCGAACCCACGCCGTATTGGTGATAGGCTTATATGAGTTACTTTAAACATATTTTATTGTTCAATAAGAAACAATTGCATAGGACACAAGTTTCACAACTTAGAAACGTCTTCTCCAATACATACATGAATTAATACAAAATGAACTTATATAATATTATATACATATTTCATATTAAGTGAAGACATGACAAAACAAAAACGAAAACAAACAAAAACTAAAAATGTTGAGCGTCATGCGGATGGATTATCCAAGCTAAAGAATACTTAATCGAACACACCTTTTCATCTTAATGACACGAACACACCAAACATTCAATTGGGATTTAACTTTCTAGTGGATTTATATTTAAAATGGGTGATTAATTAAGGTAGTTAACATGTGAAGATATAGGGAGGAATCATTATTCTATTAACGTTCGGTAAGTATATTGCTTTTTTTATAATATTTTTGTTAAAAACAGTAATTTATGATATGACGACTCGATAATCCAGTTGCATGAGGCTGTCTCGAAACTAGTTCATACGATCTTGATCAATAAAGTAAGACATAAATCTATTTTTAACCTGTTACATATTACAAATATTACTAATTTACAAGCATTTATGATCATGACATAGAAAAGCGACAGGTGTTTTTAGTACAGCCAAACATATGGAACAATTTATATCACAGCTAAGTGTTTCATTTCCGAATAATAATAAATCAATATTTACCGGAATTCCAATCAAATTCAACTTATTTATTTCAAATAACATAATAATACGCGAACATGTAAATCTGTTACAGTGCAACAAGTAATGCTCTGCATTTTCATTAAAGTAACCACATAAACAATTATAATTTACAATTAAATTTGTATGATATAAATCTGCATTTAATGCACTGCATTTATTTCGCATTCTCGAGTGCAATGCACTGAGAAAGCGGTCACCTATAGAATAATATTGAGGATTTCTCCTCTTAGAATAAAATATTTGTTGAAGTTTTAGTTTAAAAGAGGAAAACGTAGGAAGATTTCTAATAGTTAGATCCAAAGAATCCCATGTTTATAATACTACATGGAAAGTAAGAATTTTGGAAAACAGACAAACGGTTAAAAGGTACATGTATATTGTGATTGCTACGTAAATTATAATTAACTTTTGCTGCCACTAAAGGCGGAACTAATTCATATAAATAATCTGGTGCTTCTTTGTTGACAATTTTGTAAAAAAGTAGGAATTTTTTAACTTTCCTTCTTGTACTCAATGTTTCCCACCCCGTTTCCTTGTAGATTGAATCAAAACTAGCATATATAGATATTCCAGTCACTATGCGAGCTGTTTCTATTTGTATTTTTTCTAGACGATTACAATTTGTTTGTCCACAATTATCCCAAACTTCTGAGGCATATTCCAAAATAGGTCGAATGAAAACTAAATATATTTTTTCAAGATAATCCCTTTTTAACCTGTATTTAAGTTTTCGTAATATGTTAAGTTCCTTGGAAGTTCTTTCAATAAGTACATCAGTATGTTTTGTCCACTTACAATCATTGCTAAAAATAACACCTAAATGTTTATGCATATGCACAGGAGATAGTGAAATATTGTGAAAGTCAAATAATAAATTATTTTTTAAATGGCTAGTACTATGAATCATAATATCTGTTTTATTGGGATTAAATTTCACAAGCCATCTATATGACCATGCATTTAAATATTCTAAATCTGTACTTATTAATGTATGTAAATTTTCTTCATTATGTGTCATATGGCCAATACAAGTGTCATCTGCAAATAGTCTACCAAATAAAGGTAATAACAAAATTACCGAACTCCGAACAATCTTACAAAGGGAAAGTCAAAACTCATAAGTATATAAACAGACAAAATCGGTCAACAACCGGAAAACTGTGAAAACCGTAATGACCCTGACTTGGTACAGGCATTTCGAAAAAAAAAGGTGGGTTGAATCAGTCATATTGTCTGCTACGTCATTTATAAAAATTAGAAAGAGCAATGGACCAAAGACCGACCCTGGGGGCACATCAGCCTTTAATTCCCCAGTACTTGATATTGTATCTTTAATAACTACTCGTTGTTTTCGTCATGACAGATAACTTTTTAACCAGAAAAGAAGCTTCCCTTTTATGCCATTATTCTCGAGTTTTAATATAAGCGCTTTAATCCAAACTGTATCAAAGGCTTTACTAATATCAGCAAAGGTTATACTAGTTATTTGTTTTTTATCCAACGCAAGTAAAATATTATCATAGAGTTCAATTAACTGATGGGTAGTTGAATATCCTGGTAGAAATCCAGACTGGAATTTATATAAAAGCTTGTTTATATGCAGATGATTATAAATCTGTTTATAAACTATTTTTTCTAAAATCTTACTAACACATGACAATAAGTAAACTGGAAGATAATTTGACGGTAGAGATGTATCTCCCTTTTTAAACAAAGCAATGACATGTGCAATTTTCCACTGATCTGGAAAAACCATTTCTTGTATCGATCTATTGAATAACATGGACCGGGGTTTTGCTATTTCATTTTTTACAGCTAATAACATTCGGTTACTTATAATATCATGTCCAACAGCCTTATCTACATTCAACGTGGAAATTATATCTATAACATCTTGTTCACAAACTTCAATATCAGAGAGAATATTCAAGCATCTACAATCAAAATTTGGTAAAACCTTATTTTCATCGTTTAAATTAGATATTGAAGAAAAATATTTATTTAAAATTTCTGCTTTTTATATGGATTCGTATGATAATTTGAAATCATTCTGTGGGTCTGAGAGAGGAGGAGTCTCATTATATGAACCTTCATTTTTTATTAACATATTCATGGTTTTCCAATATAATTTGCAATTGGCTGATTTTAATTCATCTAAATTTTCATTTATATTTGCATAAAATTTCTTTTTGGCCTCCTTTTTTTAAATTATTTACCTTATTTCGCTGTTGTTTATATTTCGACTCTGTTAGTACTGATTTCACTCTAAGAAAAGTTTTACGGAAACGATCACGTATTCGTATCTCTCCTCTCAAAGTGGAATATAACCAAACTGTGTCGTCATTTCTTATAATTACCTCCCTTGTCGGAATGCATATACTAGCAATTTTCAAAAATATTGACATAAAATCAGAGACCGCTCCATGAATATCACATGCACCAGTTATCAAATTGACCCAGTCTGTTTCAGATATTGTTTGTTTCATAAGAAGATAATCTGCTCGTTTATAATCCCAAATTTTACGTTTATAATTTTTATTATTACTGAAACCACAACCTATTGTGACGAATGTTCCATCATGATCGCTAAACTCTCTGTCAATGTGTATTGTGTCACTATCAATAATACTTATCGAGTCGGTGATCAAAATTGGATCAAGTAAAGAATAATTACCCGTACGATTATCAAAATGTTAACAAAACCATTGATGAAAATAATATCTAATATTTGTAGGAATATTAGCCATAAAATTTATGTTCAAATCACCCAAACATATAATATTGCAATTCTCGTCGAGAGCTCTTTTTAGCATAAAATCAAAATACTGTCAATAATAAGCAGGTGCTTGTCTCACTAACCGGTAATTTATGTTGATCAGTATAGACTGAAATTTTGTTTTAAGTTCAAACCCCATACACTCTAGTAAATCGCCATGTTCTAAATCCTGTCTACGTACAACATTAACAAAACTTTTATAATAAAAAATAATACCACCTCCACTACAGTTCCTGTCCCTCCTAATGGGAACCTCAAAACCCGGCAATCTTATGTCAGCATCACTTATACTGTTATCTAAATGTGTTTCCATAAAAAATATAATATCAAAGTCTTCAACTATATCTATAATATAATTGAATTTATTTCGCAGACTTCGTATATTCGCATGAAAAATAGATAATGTGTTTTCGTGGGAAACTGGTGTGCCCTGTGGACCTGGGTTTAATTCAATATCCCCACAAACAATCAATAAACTAAATAATAATAGATAAGATAATATTATATTATAATTAGACTTATATTTCACTAAACACCATGACATAGCATATCTTAAGTATAACAAAAACATATCAATAAAATCACAGGCGCTCGTGGCACGGACCACCCCCCTTTTTCTAACTTTCTGTTTGCAAATTTATTTTCAATAACATTTCTTTATTTCTTTATTATTTCATCTCTGTTTCTTTATTTTAACTTGTTAGTGTCAATATTCATACAATCTTATGTTAACATCAAATTGCATGTGTCGACCCTATTAGATACTAATAGTGTATTATTAGTATCTAATAGGGTCGACACATGCACTTTGCTGTTAACATAAGATTGTATGAATATTGACACGAACAAGTTAAAATAAGAAAAAATAGATGAAATAATAAAGAAATAAAGAAATTTCATTGAAAATAAATTTGTAAACAGAAAGTTAGAAAAAAGGGAGTGGTCCGTGCCACGAGCGCCTGTGAATAAAATCACTCAAACACACTGACACCTTTCTGACTTTTCTTAAACAAATCATACTAATTTTATTATAGAACAGCCTTATTGTTACCCTGTATGATACAATATCAACCATTATCAAAAGAAAATGTTTTGACAAGGTTTAATAAATAGGGCTGTGAAAATATATGTGTACATGTATAACAGTATGATTTAAAACAGTGACCGTTTATGATCAAGATCGTAATGAAACAAAAATTGTAAACTAAGCAAAAGATATATGTACAAACTCAAGATTATGGCAATGCTTCGTACGATTGTCGTTTTCTTAAGTAAGAGATTTTTTTTATGAGAATATATATCTATTAGACATTAACATTAGCTGTGTTATATTTTATTTATCATATTTTAAAATGTTATAACAATGTTTCGCTTTTGTATATAATATGTTAGACAAAGATTTTTTAACTCTATCAGTAAAAACGTCGTCTGAATTGTGGGACGAAATTAATAGTCTATTTATAAGATTTATAAACAACACCTGAAATCGATTGTCAAACAGGTATTTAAAGATGTAATAATGAATGTCGCGGATAAATGGTGTGTGAGCTACTGTCAATACAGCGTGTGTAATACACAAAAAATATTAATATATATATAGAATTAAACGAAAATAGAAGCACGTGGCTGACAAAATAACCAATTATAAATAGGCGATATGAAATAAAAAAATAAAAAATAAAATAAAAGAAACTAAGAACATTACTTATTGTACTATATTTTTATTTTAACTTGTAATTACGTATATGAGAATGTCCAAGTAACTCTCCATTCCTTAAAAATAATGGAGCCGAAGCCCCGAAGGGGGCGAGGCCCATTGTTTTTAAGGAATGGAGAGATACGATGACATTCTCCAACTTAAAATCCACCAATTGTACTTTATTAATCTTATTAATTATTAATCTTGTAACAAAAAAGGTCTGTGTATAGTATCTAAAGTACAAAGAGAACAATAACTCCGCCCCTGTCCACATTGTTCATAACTCTCCCTTCCTTGAAAATAATGGAGAGTTTAGACAATAGATTTACATCACAGGTAGATTTTAAAGGTATATATTTCAGTTTATGTATAGGAGAATGTCGGAGTAACTCTCCATTCCTTAAAAATAATGGAGCCGAGACCCCGAAGGGTCCGCGGCCCATTTGGTTTAAGGAATGCATAGATACGAGGACATTCTCCAACTTAAAATCCACCCATTGTACTTTAATAATTTTATCAATTATTAATCTTGTAACAAAAAAAATTAAATAAATTGTTTGTTATTTCCTTTTGCAATTTTAAACAGGTTGAGGTTTTTGACCTTTAAACTCTAGCTCCTTCCCTGTACATATTGTTCACAACTCTCCATTCCTTAAAAATAATGGAGAGTTTAGACAATAGATTTACATCACAGGTGGATTTTAACTAGAAGTTATTGATCGAAAAAATCACGTGATGAATAAATTATTCGGGTGAAAAATAACAATAACAAAAGCACGTGGTAATGTTTACATAACAAATCAAATACCATTCAAAAGGAACTACAATCTGAACATTAATACAACATATTTTATTTACAACAAAAGACAAAATATATAAAAAGTATGATGTACGGGTTGTCTCTAATCCTCTTCATCACTATTGAGGATTTCCCCACCCAGTCTGTATATATCTTGTCTGCTTTTGACAACTAATGGACGAGAACGTTCAGTTTCCTTAACAAGCACAGAACCATCGTGTGTCCAAAAAGAATGTATTTTCCTGTCTACACGCAAAGTTTTCAATCTTTTCAACAGGTCATATCTGTGTCTGGGTAAGTTTTCACTTATGAAAGTTTTATCTACATGATCTTTTAGTTCTTTCTTTTTACTAAACACCATGTGTCTTTGGCGATATGTAAGGAAGCGCACAATTATAGAGATCTTACCATCACGGATTTCTCCAATTGGGTGTGATCTTCCCATGTCAGTTAGATTGAGCTTGACTCCTAGTTGGTTTTTGCAAATACCAAGGACTAATGAGTCAGTATCAATCGGTGTTTTCACGACATTGTTTCCATTAGTTGGTACTCTGACATTACTGAACCTCAAGCTGGTTCTTCTTGAATACTATTCTTGTTCTTCAAGCCTTTTTTCTAGGTTACTTATTTTGTTTTTCATTGAACTTATCTGATCATTTTGTTTTTTATTTTGAATTTCCTGAAGAATTAATGCATCGTTGTTGTGCTGGATGGTTTCTAGATGAGGTTACATACATTTATCAACTTTTTTAGCTATTTTGGGTTTAATAAGTAGCATGACCTTTTCACTTATCAATGGAATAATAGAGTCAATAAACTCTTGATTCTGAAGAGTGGCAGAGACGACGTCTGATAGATGCATAATGGTTTCACTTTGAACAGCTGTTGAAAGAACCTGATCGGTACTGACAGTATTGGAGGTGACAGATTCACTGATCAAGGGTGAACCAAAAGCAGAAAGCCTTATTTGATTATCAAGATGTTGCGTAGAAGGCGATGAATTGTCAGGACTACTTTCTGGTTGATCCCTTTTATTACTAGCTTTGGGTGTTTGGGATACAAAACTGTCAAGTTTGGATTGTTTGTCTTTGTTCACTTTGTCGACCATTTTGAGTTTTATTCGACTCAACAAAAATATGTATATGTTTGTGAAAAAGTCACTTCACATCCACAGATGAAATACTTTACAAATTCACAACTGAATAAAGTTTGCATAGAACCATCAGAATAATACATGAAATGCTTATAGTTGTCAAATGCATTATATTTATCTCTTGTTTACTCAGTCTGTTTTTGTCACGCCTTCATTCTCAAGGGCAGGTAATCCATGTATGAGTTGCTAGATCCAACGACCTAACTCATTGAGCCACCCGGGCCCTCTGTTTCGTTGTAGGCAACAACCATGTATCAAGGGAAGCTTGATAAGAACCACAAGGACAAGAATACATCATTAACTGTGGGAAATATTCTCTATATGCAGGGTGTTGCTGAAATGTTGCTATGTATTATGAAAAAAGGACATTTCTGGCCAACAAATCCACCGCTGTCAATAAAAAGAATAACCACTTCTCACTTCAAATCATTGACCACAAAAAGGTTACAAAATATGGCGTTTGAAATCCAGTTCCTGTCTTGAGACAGGCACACGAAGTGTGAATAGAAGGTTCACCATGGAAAAATCAAAATCATCTTTTGTTGTAATGTTTCGATCGCAATCAGTCATCACTGTCAATGTATAAATCTTGGTCAAAGAATAGAACAGACCGAGCTGTATCTGTAGTATCATTTATTTCAAGACCAACGTAATAATGTAATCAAAACAACCATCCAATTTATAATTCATTGTTGAAAGTGAAATTGCAGGACAGAGCTAACCCTGTCCGTTTTTCTTGAGAAAACCCTACATGAACAATGGAACAAGTTGGCAACAAGAGGAACACAGTTGGTTCCAATATACATGTAGACACATCCATCGAGAACAAATAGTTGGCCAATTAAATCCTGGAGCATTGTGATGATGTCAATTTGTTAGAATCAGTGTATCAACATTTGTCCCTTCGTTAAGAAATATATTTATATCTTATGTTGACCATTCGTTTTTTTATTAGACAAAGTTGAGCTATTTGTTTTAATCCGTCTTTTAGCTTAGAGTAAGGAGGAGTTGTGTACATGATAGAGAAGTCAATTTTTAATGCCATTGCACAAGGACAATTGTGTCACTCAAGCCACTCCCTTCATGAAATAATATTTTGTGACCCTCCAAAAGCATTCATAAAAATAGAGACGTCGGATTAACATGAAGTTGATTGGATATATGTTTGCCTATTCCTCTGATCTATGGACATTCATATGTAAAATCAATTGCATCCAGCGAATTAATCAGTGGCAAAGAAACTGTAAATGTCACCGTTGTATCTACTATTGGTTAATAATCAACATTTCACACAACAATAGAAGAAGAATGATTAATGTTGTATTCATCAAATTAGTGCATATAATTTACATCTCTAAGTATTCCAATGGAACATTAGGTCTTGGCTATCCTATTTGGGAACATCAGACTTCTTGCTCAAAAAACATTTAAATCATTTGATTTTCCAATCTTTTCCTTTGAGCTGACCTAATGAAGGTGATCCCAACAATGCGTCGTGCGCTGTAAGCTGTATATCTATGTTTTTTTAACCACTGAAGATAAATTCCCCACAGAAAGTGGTATATGTTGGTCAAACACATAGTATCGGGCTTGGAAAATGTTATGTTCCTTTCAGATAAATAAGGGTGGTAACAAAATTACGGAACTCCAAACAATCTTACAAAGGGAAAGTGAAAACTCATAAGTATATAAACAGACAAGTTCAGTCAACAACCGGAAAACTGTGAAAACCGTAATGACCCTGACTTGGTACAGGCATTTCTAAAGAAATGGTGGGTTGAATCAGATTTTAAAGCACCAAACCTCCCCGTTTCATTACGGCTCAAAGTTTCCGGCTGTCACTATAACAGTATTTATAGCAAAGCTTACAGCAATTTAACTTTAAATAACAATTAATCTCCCAAGAGAATTGCAAATTAGAACATTTAACATTGCTTCTACACATACATGTATGTATTTAATCAAAGGTATGACAGGAATATTATGTAATGACAGTAATCTACAAAACTCTGGTTTTATGGTGTCCACGTGCACACAGCGTCTACCCCCGGTTTTATTGTGTCCACGTGCACACAGCGTCGCCTACCCCCGGTTTTTCGTGGTGGTCGTGCTGTTCAACGTTTAGGTTTGTTGTCTTGTGTTTTTTTGTTTTGTTTGTCTTCATTCTGTCTCCTCTCCAATGTTACCAGTGTACCTGGATTGTCTAATTTTTTCTAAGGTTTATTTACTTTTTATGTTTTATACGTGTTATTATGCTACATCGTTCCTACACATATACAAAACAAAACTAAAAAGAAAAACAAGTATGTATGATATTAAAACAGGTAAGGTACACTCATGACATTATAGAACCATAGTTAAACATCAAACAATATTGGAAGCTTGAAACGTGAATAAGTCCATCCTGATTTAAAATTGAAAAGTTGTACGTCATTGGTTGGCTGTAATTGTACGGAAAGGCATATACTAGTAGCAACGATTACATGAAAACCTAAAACGAAAAG
Source organism: Bathymodiolus septemdierum (assembly GCA_963383655.1). Lineage (NCBI taxonomy): Eukaryota > Metazoa > Mollusca > Bivalvia > Mytilida > Modiolidae > Bathymodiolus > Bathymodiolus septemdierum. The sequence continues at coordinate 10,918,662 of OY726521.1, forward strand.
TGCAGAGAGATTAAATTCGAAATACTGAGCAACTTGTCAATTAAGATGAAAATGGCGACAATGAAATTTTGAGTTCAAAGAACAAATATTATCTTATAACAAATCGAGCTTTAATCGACATACAGAGCAATATCACATACTACACTTTGTGTCACCTAATGGTTTGTTATGTATTGAGGTTGTCTTTCGTTGTATAGTTTAATTATCCATATGTGCTTACAAGCATGTTTTGTGCATAATGGTGAACCATATATAGCGTCTGTTTCATTATTGTTGTGATTTCCCAAACTGCATTGCCATTTTCTCCTAATTTAAACCTAATTAAAAAAGAAAAATAATAGTTGTATTTTGCTATAAGAATGTAAATGGAATAGTACGGTTACGTTGTTTATTTATTCGTAGCGCCGATTCGTGAAGTTTGTGCGTCTGAAGATAGTTTGAGTGGTGGGGGTGTTCATTATTTAATGTTTTTACATACCTTTGTACTCATAAGTCCTGTATACACGACGATATATATAATAAACTTATTGTCATGGTTACCTAAAACGAGAATACGAGCACATATGATGCCAGTTTTGGTGGATTAATTTACCATTATTTAATGAGCTTTGGTAATAAATAAAAAGTATCAACTATGTGGAAGAAACAACACAGATGAAACGATTATCGGTGAAGTAATGAGTACTACTATCTAGTGATTACGGTTGTTCTGTCCTTCACCTTGTAGATAGATACCAGTCATGCTTGTCATTGAAGTAATGAGTACTACTATCTAGTGATTACGGTTGTTCTGTCCTTCACCTTGTAGATAGATACCAGTCATGCTTGTCATTGAAGTAATGAGTACTACTATCTAGTGATTACAGTTGTTCTGTCCTTCACTTTATAGATAGACACCGGGCCCTGCTTGTCATTGAAGACCATAGGAAACAACATATATTAAATACAGAAAAGAGATAAAAACGTTGTTCATCAGTATTTAAGAAACTGATTTGTACCTAAAGAGGTAAACATATCAATAAATACTTTAGTGCAAGTGTACCTAACTCAGATTGTAAAATAAAACACTTGACACATACGTGATCAATAACGCTATATACAAATACCGACATTATGACCAAATATATTACATTTATTTATTATTATATTTTAAATTGCTTTGATGGGGCCCCGTTGTTTATTATTTGATAGGTGCTAAATATAAACTTGATATAAACTTCAACAATAGCGTAGTGGCTTTGTTATTTAAAACGTTTGTTCCGTATTAAGATATTGCTTGCTTAATATTGTAGCAGAAACTACCAACCCGTCGGAAGCACCCGTATTCATCCCCGGCTTTTAATGGGGCTTTTGTTCCTGTGACTTTGGTTTTCTGTTTAGTATATTGTGAATCATTCTTTGTCACTTCGTCTTTTTTTTTTTGGTGGTAATTTTGTTGTCTGTTCTTCTTCGATTCACGGCCTCTTATTGCTCCTTTGATATTGTCAACATGTTCTTGCTATCAAACCCTTAACATCTATATTCTCCGTTAAGTAAATGAATATAGATTAAAAAAGCTTCCACGTGGAGCACAATTCTTAAGCAAAAAACGAGAGTAGCTCGGCGAATATTACATAAGTTATATTGGAGCAACTAAGAAATACAAGTCTAAGATAATATCTAATTCTGAATCATTGTAAACTGAGTTTTGCAGTCCTGACACATTAAAACGGAGTATTCATGAATTCATGAATGCATACCATGATTAACGATTAATGCAAAATCACGGGTTACATTAATGACATCCTCATACATCCTGAAAAGTACATACCAAGACTACCACTATTCCATGAACTAAATGGATCTGTGGTTTTGAAGGTGTTGAAATTGAAGACATCTATGTTGAAGAAGTTGTATGTGGAGGTGTAGTAATCACAGGTGGATTTGTTGAGCCGTGTGTTGAAGTTGAGCTTGGACTTGTTGACGCCCGGGTTGATGTTGAGCATGGACTAGTTGCCGACTGTGATGTTGACGTTGAGTGTGTACTAGATAATGCCTGTGATGTTAATGTTGAGCTTGGACTAGTTGACGACTGTGATGTTGATTGTTTGAAGGTAGATGTTACGAGTGGTTCATTGGTTGTGGTATGTACATCCTTTACAGTTGACGGGGAAGACGTTGTCGTCTCGATATTATCTGAAGAAGTAAGGTTACCAGTTTTTGGGAGTAAGGTCGAATTCGGAGCAAAGTTAGAAGTTGGCGTGGTTAACTGATTTGAGGAAGAATTATCTACTGAAGGCAAAGTGGTAGCTTCTACACTAAAATCTATTCTACTAGTATCAGTCAATAATATGGTAGAAAGAAGAGAGGATGTACATAAACCAGGGCTAGTTGTATCCTCGACAGTCGACACTACAGGTCTGTCTGCATTTCCTGTAGTCGTTTCACCATTTTCAGTTGCCATTGAATATGTAGTTTCCATTTCATTTTCCGTCGACATGGAATCACTTGTAATGGACTTTGCAGTTGTCTCATCCATGGCTGTCGTTTGATCTTCCATCGTTGTCATCGCAATTTCAGTTGTCACTTCCATATTTGTTGTTGTTTGATCGTGCATCGTTGTCATGGAGATTGCAGTTGTCTCATCAATGTCTGTAGTTGTTTTGTCTTCCATCGTTGTCATGGAGATTTCAGTTATCCCATCAGTGTCTGTGGTTGTTTTGTCTTCCATTGTTGTCATGGAGATTTCAGTTATCTCATCCATGTCTGAGATTGTTTTGTCTTCCATCGTTTTCATGGAGATTTCAGTTGTCCCATCCATGTCTGTAATTGTTTTGCCTTCCATCGTTGTCATGGAGATTGCAATTGTCTCATCCATATCTGTGGTTGCTATTTTTGTCAGCGTTGTCATGGATATTTCTGCTGATGTGTCTATGTAGGTCGTAGATTCCTTATTTGTTGTCATATCAGTGTACCCTGTTGTGACATCCTGTGTAGTTTGGGATTCTGTTAGATCAGTAGATACGTCATTATATGAAGATGTGTCTATTGCTATTGTGGTATCAGACGTGTCAGAAATTTCAGTAATAATATATTCTGCAAAAAACGTTTTAGTAAGTTTTTCAATCCCCATATTAGTAAGCAAGCAAATAAATGTTTTCCGGTACTTCCTATAGGTCATCAATAAATTCATGCTGAGATAGATTAAACGTATATTGGAGTTTGTTTAATGTCACATTATCAGTATATATCTTGATAATTGATAAAGTAATTAATCAATTTGACATAAGAAGATTCTAAATTAAAATAAGTTATTTAAAAGTCTGCTTCATTAACAATGACTGTAAATTTCTATTTGTGTTGTTATTATAGTAATTCTATTATTAGAACTTGATCAATTCATTCTGCAATCAAAACAGGATACCAGCATGGAAATATGTTCCACTTTGTTGTGTAAATCATATTGTCGGAACATTCGTTGTGTGAAATTATATGATAATATCCTGTCTGGTACAACGCTGATGTATACCAACATTCTCATACTTCAAAGGGAAATAGACGAAGTATGTGCCAGATATAAAACTGTATTTCCGGAACAACATTTGTGTGAGTATTTGTGTAAGTAGTTGAGTGTGTATCTGTGCTTTTGAGTTTTGGTATTTGTATGGTTGTTTTATATCCTTATCATCCTGTAAATAGAACAATCATTTTTAATTTTCACACATAGGATATTTGTTGTAACCACAATCCCGGGCATTCCTCATTAGTGACTTACCACTGGATTGTTGACAAGAGCAACACAACTGATACCACTAGTTGAGTAGGAACTGCTTACCCGTCCGGAGCACTTGATTTCACAATCGGGATTCGTGTTTTCCATTTACAGCTTTTGCCTGCTCCTTTGGTCTCGTCAGACATTTCATACTTTGAAAACATTTAATATCGTTCAAACAATTTCTTATGATGTATTACCTAACACAAAACATGCCTATACCTATTGTAATTTACTACGCACTAGCTCCAGGTCAAACGATTGAAGAAAAGGAACCAAACAGGATAGCAAAATCTTGATAAGATTACCTATATACCTCAGAGAGATGATCCTTAATTTTTTTATTATATATGTTATTTAGGAATTGTGAAGAGATTTATCAAAGTCATGCTAAACAATTTGCTCTCTAGCTCTCTCCATATTTCAATGTAATAAATTAACCAAATACAACGTCTAAAACTATTGGAACCAATGGACACATTCTAATTTATACAAAATCTCTCACTGTAAGCAGTATGCATTGTAATAGCATTTGAGAGTACAAAAGCACATTTTTCCAACAAATACAAACAAACAAACAAACAAACAATCAAAGAAAAAACAATTGACTGTTGGTTAGCAGTGGTAGTTAATCAACCCTTGCAAGGCAATAATTTCGAATTATTGTCCACTTGTTTGTATGGCACATATGTCTACAGGTTCATTCCATTAACAATTGACAGCTACTTGCATAATTAATATTCATAGTAACAATTGTGACCTATTTGAGAGAAAAAAACTGTTAAATATTCCCAGATGATAATCAAGCTATAAGTCAACAAATCGCCACAATTGATTGTTGGTAGATAGTATAACGGCCAGTGACACCATTACATACATGGTTTGAACCCCGACATTAGCCCACAACAGCTTATGTCATTAGACTTCATATCAACTCAACCATTTCTCACACCAAATTGCAGCCTCTCAACTATTCAACTCTTGGACATTTGCAAACGGAGCAGCCAATCTTGAAAGTTAGAACCCATTGGAAATAGCAAAATTAAAGATATGTTTGCTTATTTTCTATGCAAGATGGGGAATATTAAGATCCAATTAACTAGTTTAGCATCGGCATTCACCATATTTTTGGACATGTTCCAAGTCAGGACCTGGATATTTTATCGAAATATATCGTGGTCTGTTTTGTGCTTAATAAAATGAAATGTAGTTATTAGTTTTGTTGATATTGGTGGAACTGTAAAACATATACTTTTCTAAATTTCCAGGATCGATTTATTAATCACTTCCTCTGGTAAGATCTGATCTTGATAACTTGGAATTGATATTTGGAAATTATAAGAATCTGCTGCATCTGAATTGCGAAATGCTTCAGCTTTTGTATCGTCTAATGTATCATCATATACTAAGGAACAAAAAGGATACACCCCTTTGTAAATAAATATAATTTTAATTTATAATATCATAGATAATTTTAATTTATAATATCATAGAGTAAGAGCACATTTTGGCACAATAGACCAATGCCAATTGTGCAAAATCATGAACTTCAGTGGCTAAGAGAACAAAAATTAACAAAACGTCAATACCTTAAGTGTCCAACAATCGTATTGATGATCAATATAGACCACGATTCATTGACACAGCACTATGCGAGATTGCAGCCTAAGGAATGGTGTACGGCTTTTCAGAGATGACGTTGAGTGTGGTCTGTGTGGGACGTTGTGGTTCAAATCTTCCGAGATGTGATTGGTGTGATAAAGAATAAATACATGAGAATAAATACTTTCTGCTGACTAAAAGCCATATGTACGCTTGCAGTGTGCAGTCATTTTCATGGTGAAACGTAAAGCAAGATCCATTCTGAAGCATGCAATTAACAACATGTGTGGCTAAAATTGTGTCTCTGTATCTGACATCTTTTAACGTACCACTAACATCAACAAGAGTTGTCATATCTATATGGCATGAATCCATCTCAAACAAGTACATTTCCACCATCATTTAATGTGGACTGCTATTGAACACAACAGTCGACTAATATTTCAGGCCAGCGATTAACTGGGACGCGGTTATCTGAATTTATTCAAGACAGTGATTCGAGGTTCATGGGAAAATGACAAATGTCTCCATTTGGTGTTCAACTACCAGCGTAATAGTGCCTGTCACAACCCCATACGTTCTTGTCAATATCGTTAAGCAATGCGTGGGCCTCGAAATACACACCTAGGCTGAGGTGTCCACTCTACTAAACGTCAACTACAAATATCATCGGAGAAAGTTGTTACTGGGGCATACCTACGATAGGTTCTGTCAAATCGTTATTGGTATGAAGCAAACATCGTTCAGGGGCTACTCAGGAAAAGCTAAACTGGTAGATGATATTCAAAAGCTTGTGTTTCCTATCAAGATAGCCTTGATACATGGTTTATATTAACAAGGATGCTACTGAACCAATGGTTCCTTGAAGTAAAGTGCAAAACGTGTACGTTTTGAGGTCATCACTTGGTTAATCGCTGAGGAACGACAGTGTAACAGATGACAGTAATAAAAATCCTGCCCTTCTTCCCTATTCACTTATCACTGAATATGGTGTCACTACTGGAAATGTCAAAGTTTTTGGATCACATCAGTTGATACCAGTTTTGAAGGATTGCGTTGTTCAATAGTTAGTCCCCTGTGTAGTGTAGGGGCAATTGTCTGATCTGTCATTCATCGTATTACTGCTTCTGATTTCTCAAGCAACAAATTCATATGGGTGGGTTGGTATGTGTGCATGTGCGTGTGTGTGTGTGTGTGTGGTTTTTTTTTTTATATCGACATGGTTTTGAAATCTGTCACTCTAAGGCATGATATTAGATTGCAGGAATTCATTGAATTATAAGCATAAACATAGAGCGATTGCATGTAATAATGTAATAAATATTTAGTGTGGATGTTGAATTCTCTATATCATGTAAAATTATTTGATTAAAATTATTAAAATCGAGGAACTTGTAATCCTGGCTGTTTGCCGGGTTCATAGTATCCAATCATAGTTCTGTTAGATGTTTTTGTTTTGTTCCCTGGTGGTACTTTGTCCATCCATATTTTGATCATGTGACTAACCACTGATTGACAGAAATGTTATATAAACACAATACGGTTGTTTCGAATCATGTCAATTCCGACCACGTTCCATTTTTTCCGTGTCTTGACGTCTGAAATGCTTGGCAGCCGATTTCCGGTGTTTACGCTATTACTGTGACAACGTCAGCATATCATAGTCGTAGATGCGGTAGACCATAAGTAATTGTAATATGGAGACACCAAGGAAACGGCTGCATAAATACTGATGTTCGGTACCCCAGTATCTGTCTGATATCAGAAATATATAAAGGCAGATCGTTTTCGCTTCATGATGCTGACAGCAACAAATAGAGAAAGAAAACAAATTTAATTTTAAAGAAGTAATTGTCTCTGTATTCAAGTCTTTGATACAAACAAAATAACTTAATTGATAGATTTTTTAAAACTGAGGATCGAACGTTAAAACGGCACATATCGATTGAAGTTCTTGTTGCGTACATTGCCACGGGAAGTCTAGTACTATACATTCCATCAAAATCACGTTATCTGGCGGACGAATATAACAACATTTTGACGGAATGGAAATGATTCGAAACAACCGTATTTATATAATTGCTATAACTACTTTTATGCTATGCATTCTGAAAATCTGAGATTTATTATTTTTGAGAAAACACTCGTTCATGTTATACCTCAGTGTTTAACAATAAGGTTAAAATACGTTTCGATTGTTGTCATAAACGTGAGGAATTTATTTTCAAATAGTAAATTTCCTTTCTTGAGTAGCTCATGTTGTCCGAGCCTTTCGTCTTTTGTGAAAGTTTGCTTTGTCAGAGTCCTCCTTGGCTTATTTAAGCTCATGTTGTCCGAGTTTTCTTCTTTTGTGTGAGATCATGTCCTGTCCGAGCATTTTTTCTCATGTGGAAGTTCATCTTGTTTGAGCTTTCTTTCTTTTATGAGAGCCCATGTACGAGCCTCTCGTTTTCTATGAAAGTTCATTTCCTACGAGCCATTCTTTGTTTGTGTGAGTTCATGTCCGCAAATTCTCCTTTTGTTGAAGATCATATTGTCGGAACTTTTTTTCTTTTGAGGTAGTTCCTGTTGACCGCGGACTTCTTTTTGTGTAAATTTCACTACCCGTATGTTTGTCCTGTTATTATTATTGGTATCTAGAACGTCCCCTTTGATCACGTATTTCTTGGCACCTAGACATTTAATATGCATTCGTCTTATATATTAATTACTGCAGACAGTAATATGACAAATAAGGGTAATAACAAAATTACCGAACTCCGAGCAATCTTACAAAGGGAAAGTCAAAACTCATAAGTATATAAACAGACAAAATCAGTCAACAACCGGAAAACTGTGAAAACCGTAATGACCCTGACTTGGTACAGGCATTTCTAAAGAAATGGTGGGTTGAATCAGATTTTAAAGCGCCAAACCTCCCCCTTTCATTACGGCTCAAAGTTTCCGGTTGTCACTATAACAGTATTTATAACAATACTTGAAGAAAACAGGTAAAACAGTTGTCATAACAGCACTAAACTGAGTGAAGTGAATTACAAAAACATTTTTACGTCGCACATTGATAAAAAATATTTTTGACATTTTTGTTTTTGACCGCTTATCTTTATACATTTTCACTATGTGAAAATCCATCGCTTATAATCCTTTCTGCCGAGACGGAATATATTTCGACAAGATCTTGGTATCGGAATATAAACTTTTTAAGAGATCGAATAAGGCGAATCTTTTAATAGCCCTAGTCCAGTAGCCTGTTTCTCAGATGAAGATGACTTTTCAGGAAATCAGAATAATTGCTACTGGCCCTTGCATAGCGAATCAATTGCGAGATGTAAACACCATATGCAGGAGAAGCTGGTATATTGCTGCACATATTTGAAAAATTTATGATTTTAGAATTGAAGTCGTCCCGTTTATCATATATTTTAGTACTGATTTGACCACTGTCGTCAAATTCGAGGTATATGTCCAAAAATGATGCGGACGAAGCGGTATCTGTGGTCTCTTTAACTTCCAGCTCTGGAGGATATATCAATGGAAGAAATTCTGCAAATCTAGAATTATTGATAGATAAAACGTCATCAATATACCTGTATGTCAAATTAAAGGCTCTAGCCTCACGAATCTTCTTATCTTTTACAAGCTTTTGAAGAAATTCCGACTCGTATGAGTATAAAAATAAATCGGCTAGAAGAGGGACACAATTCGTACCCATTGGTATGCCGATGACCTGCTGAAACAGTATCCCTCCAAAGGAGACAAATATGTTATCGATGAGGAACTCCAGCATACTGATAGATACAATAATACTTTGGATCATTAAATAAAAGCTGTAGATCAGAGTAAAGCAAAGTCTCATAAATGTAAATTTTTAATCATGAATTCTTTTATGAATGTATTTATTACTAAAACTTGAATGAAATGACAATAAATATAACGCATTCCCTTCTGAAGTAATAAGGTAAATGACCTGGACAGATGCAGATATATATGAACCAATTTTTACATGATGCACATCTATAATTTACTTACTTTAGTATCTCCAATTTGAAAACTATTATACATATCAATGTCAATGTCATGCGACATGTCTCGCGGTGGAGGACCATTTTGAGCAGGTGTGTCAAAGTGATTTATCTGCCCATTTTTTTGTCCTTCATATTTCATCTTTTTGACATATATATATTTATACAAAACGAAAACACCAACAATGACGATTATACCACCCACAGAACCCCCAATGATAGCAGGTATATGGTCCTGTATTGTGTTGCTGTCTGACTCTTGAATACTAATGACAATGGTGGTTGATTCTTGTGCGTTAGAAGTCGTGGTTTGACCTGCTGCTGGACTAGTTGGTGACGTAGTAATATTTTCACCTGTCAAATAAGGAACTGTCTTAGATCCACGAATGAAAAAAATGTTGCATTGATAAGCTTTAGATGTATACATGGATTTAAAATCTACAGGTTATTATATTTGGTAAGTTGCAGGTGATTACATGGGATTTCAAGTGTTCAGGCATTTTTGTAAGTAATTGGCATCTACATGGCATTTAAAGGGATATTGTCTACTAAAATCGTAATTTTTTCATACCCAAAATTATTGTCGTTTTCCGTACTGACCTTCATAAAATGAAGATCAACACCGAGTTATGCTGCAAAAGATACGATTTTGTGACAAAAAAGACCCAAAACTCGTCATCAGAATTATTGTCCTGGATGACAATATTCAAATCTATTCATATGGCCTTCTATGTGACCACGTCTTGAGCATGCGCACTGTTTAGAAACAATAAACAACATGTGGTTCTTTGGCAAAAGAGAAAGTGTCAACGCGTGCAAGAAAGCGGAATTTGACGGATTCAGAGAGAAAAATTAATAGAAGTGAAGTATCTTTCAAATGGAACAAATGCAGGATATATGTAGGGGATCAGTTGGACCGTTGGAACGAACTCAAGGAAGTGCTACGCGTCCAAACTCGCGCTGAAGTGGCACAGATTTTGCTTGATAGGTCAACCGAACATGTGTTTTCCTTCTTTTCTCAATCGTTTTTCATATTTTATGAATTTATGATGATGCCTATGATCATTTTCGGTAGATATTATTCAATATATGCAATCTTGCACCTGGCAACAGCAAATTATTGTCAATGAATAGCATAAAACGACCGTATTTGCGAGGTAAACAAACACGAATTTTAACATCCATGCTGCAGCATCCGGGCTACTGACATACAAATAGATAAAAATAGATTTGGCCTCGCTCATGTCAGTGCATAATTAATTAGCTTCCAGTAACGGTAGTCAGCATTTTTTAAATCGAAAAAACAACGTTTCGTAGCGTATTCGCCAATAATTCGGTTTTAATCTTCATTTCATGAAGGTCAGTACGGAAAACGACAATAATTTTGGGCATGAAAAAATTACGATTGCACAATGTAATACACTACATGTGATAACATGGGATATAAAGTGTACCTGGTAATATTTGGTAGGTAGTAAGTGACTATATGGGATTTAAAGTGTGCCAGATAGTTAATGCTTGGTAAGGAAGAGGTTAATATTTGAGAATAAAGTTGGTATTTTGAATGCCACTGGAAACCACATGGGCTTACATTTATACAAGTAGATATTCGCTTAACCGCAGTTAACTACTTATGATTAATTTATAGAAAGTGGTACTTAGTAAGCTACATGTGATCACATGCAATTTAAACAGCACAAAGTAGCAAATGACTACTTCGGTGATAAATTGTTCCAAGTTGGTATTTGGTAAGTCACAGATGACTGTGAACAAGTAAGACAAAGATGACCGCGAACAAGCTAATATTTGGTAGGCCACAGATCACTGTGAACAAATTGGTAGTTGGTAAGACCAGATGACGGTTAACAAGCTAGTATGTGGTAAGTCACAGATGACGGTAAGCAGGTTAGTATTTGGTAAGCCACAGATGACTGTTAACAAGTAAGCCAAATATTACTGTGAACATGTTAGTATTTGGTAATCCACAGATGACTGTAAGCAAGTTGGTATTTGGTGAGCCACAAATGACTGTGAACAAGTTGGTATTTGTGAAAGACCAGATGACTTGAACAAGTTAGTATTTGGTAAGTCACAGATGATGGTGAACAAGTTAGTATTTGGTAAGCCCAGATGACTGTGAACAAGTAAACCAAATTTACTGTGAACATGTTATTATTTGGTAAGTGACAGATGACAGTGAACAAGTTAGTTTTTGGTAAGCCACAGATGACTGTGAACAAGTAAACCAAATATTACTGTGAACATGTTAGTATTTGGTGAGCCACATATGACTGTGAACATGTTGGTATTTGGTAAGCCACAGATGATGGTGAATAAGTTAGTATTTGGTAAGCCACAGATGACTGTGAACAAGTTTGTATTTGGTAAGCCACAGATGATGGTGAATAAGTTAGTATATGGTAAGCCCAGATGACTGTGAACAAGTAAGCTAAATATTCCTGTGAACATGTTAGTATTTGGTAAGTGACAGATGACTGTGGACAAGTTAGTTTTTGGTAAGCCACAGATGACTGAACAAGTAAGCCAAATATTACTATGAGCATGTTAGTATTTGGTAATCCACAGATGACTGAACATGTTGGTATTTGGTAATCCACAGATGACTATGAACATGTTGGTATTTGGTGAGCCACAGATGACTGTGAACAAGTAAGCCAAATATTACTGTGAACATGTTAGTATTTGGTAATCCACAGATGACTGTGAACATGTTGGTATTTGGTAAGCCACAGGTGACTGTGAGCAAGTTGGTATTTGGTAAGCCACAGATGATGGTGAATAAGTTAGTATTTGGTAAGCCACAGATGACTGTGAACAAGTAAGCCAAATATTAATGTGAACATGTTAGTATTTGGTAATCCACAGATGACTGTGAACATGTTGGTATTTGGTAAGCCACAGGTGACTGTGAACAAGTAAACCAAATATTAATGTGAACATGTTAGTATTTGATAAGTGACAGATGACAGTGGACAAGTTAGTTCTTGGTAAGCCACAGATGACTGTGAACAAGTAAACCAAATATTACTGTGAGCATGTTAGTATTTGGTGAGCAACATATGACTGTGAGCAAGTTGGTATTTGGTAAGCCACAGATGACTGTGAACAAGTTGGTATTTGGTAAGCCACAGATGATTGTGAACAAGTTGGTATTTGGTAAGCCACAGATGATGGTGAATAAGTTAGTATTTGGTAAGCAACAGATAATTGTGTACAATTTGATATTTGGTGAGTCACATGTGACTTCATTGGAATCAAAGCGGGCACGTTGGTACTTAGCAAGGAACAGAAAGAAATGTGGGAGTTAAAATGCAAAACTAGCGCGTATAACTAACTATATGGGATTAACAATTGACAAGCTTTTATTTGGCAAACCGCGCGTAAATGCAAGGGATTTAAATTGTACAAGTTGGATCTTGATAAGCTGCAGGTGACAACATGGTATGGATAATGTACAAGGCGCTATTTTGTAAGCCACCATTGTGCGCACGTGGATTTTAAAGTGCAAAAAGCTATATGTGACTAGATTGCAGACTGTGCAAGTTGCTATTTGGTAACCCCCAGGTAAATACATGGGATGTAAAGTGTACAAGTTAGTACTTATTAAGCCCCAGGTTACTAATTATGAGTAAGATTATAAACGTTGTTATTTGGCAAGCCTCTAGTGAATACATCGGATGTAAAGTGCACGAGTAGGTATTTGACAAAATAGCCACTGATTACTAATTTGGAGTTCAGAAATAAAATGATCATATCTCTATCTCGATTAGTACTACTGTAGGCTTACACTTGTGTTAGAAAAGTTAAGCTAACATGATTTGGTAGATTGTGTGCTATGTTTTTAACAAGATAATATACTAATGATACTCCAATCATATATCAATATCCGAAGAAATAAAACCATAGCAGTGATAACCAACATGACAAACATTTCATACAAAGACCAGAAATGAAACAAGACAATTTAAAAAGTCGGCAATAATACTATGTATCCAGATAGCATGAGATGTTGTGTGTCCGGATAGGACACATTTTAGCTTATTAATACAATTTAAAGAGACAAATGAGAGATATTCATACCATCTGATAATGTGGAACAAAGAGAAGAATCCTTTGCAAAAACAACGCAACACAAATAAATAAGCGAGTGAGTTATTGCTGTTGAACGCCCATGGCTCTACTATTTGATGAGTTGATGATGATGATATATATTTTGTACTTTTTGATTTGATTTTGATGATGCTACCTCAATGACACAACAGTTCACTGATATAAATGATTCTCTGCACCTACATTATCCTGATTTCGAGCTTTGCTCTTTTACCTTAATGCTGTGTTCGTTCAAGAGAAGTAGTAAATACCATTATTTAATAGTCTTTAGAATAATCTGACTGGAGATCGAACCCACGATCTACCGCATGCACTTGAGACGAGCATATGTTGTTTGTTTTAATCAAAATTATGAGGACAACAATAACTTACAATTACAACGGAAATAAAACCATGTGTTCCGGAAAGGTTACCATCTTGTTTCGTAATCGAATATAGAATATCAGTACTAACATAAGGACAAGGAGTAATATAACAATCCACCAAATAAATAGATACGAACTCCTATATGAAAAGGGTGGAAATTAGACCTGTCGTAGAAAATGTTTCCTTATAATAAGAAAATCACCATTCTGTTGGGAAACGGGAATAAGTTAATCCGTATGTAAATCCAATGTTCTTCGTGGATTATTTTAAAGCGAGGACATCAATCTAAAAGTAAACTATCCAGTATATAGTCATAGAGATCTATCATAATCATTGGAGGAAATGACGCGAACATCACGTTGTACGTCAAACGGTTTCTTCTTCTTTTTATTTCTCTTTTTTTTTTGTTCTAAAGAAAAGGCATTTGTGTGACGAAATACGAACCCCAATTTACACATAACGAATATTATAGTTCGATAAACCCTGGAGTTTTAGGGAATTGCATCTACGTTACTTTACGTTACAATTTTTTACAATGGTGTGTCATATTTGTGACTATTTGTATAAGAAAAAAAGAGAAAAAAAAAGGAGATGTCAAATTTAGTGCGCATGACGCGTTTCTGGTACGTTCAGTCAAAATATTTGAAAGCTAAATAATCTAAAAGTCTTTAGGAGCAAGCTAACCAAAGAGCCTAAAGAGGATTAAAAAAAATCCGCAAGTGTGTATACATGCATAATTTGGGTATTGACATACATTATATGTGTAATATAAATATGTTCTGACAGTTGAAAAGTTTAGTATGTCAGCACTATATAAATGTGTAGGAAGATGGATGCACACACAACAGTAAAAGCAGCTGGTTAAAGCAGGATAAGGTTAATACACACAAATACAATAACAATATATGCATTAAGAACATAAAAATAATTATATTCATTAAATGAACTATATATTATGACTGAAGAAAAATTTAAAAGCAAAATAAATACTCTGTAGAATAATCACAATTTCCTTAAAATTAACTTAAGGAAGCAGTTGAATAAATGAGTAAATAAACAAATATTTAAAACTGCAAACTAATGAACCATTTTGTGTTTGGAAATTGAAGGAAAGAACTAGTCAATATTTTGATATTCTGAATTTTCTTTAAAGTCGGAAAATTATTCAAATCTATCGTTATTGTCTGAACCTTAGCTAAAATGATTTTTTTTTTTATGTTGGCATATGTTGGCTTTTTCATGAATTGTACGGATTTGCTTTAGCATACTCTCGATGTCTTTGCTATGTGTTGATTCGGCTTGAAAATATATACAGCATCTTCACGTGTAACGACATAATCAGAACCTATTAAACAATATGCATAGTTATACTTGACATATCGTGGGCTGTCTAGAATGCTTGGATTCGTCTCGTTATGTTCTAGACACAGTGTTAATGAGTCTTAGCATTACAATTGTCTTAATTTGGGATGCTATATGATATGTTGTATGCGTTATGCAACAAAACAATTCACAATAATAAAATGCATGACATGTGCAAAAACGGGTTAATCAGAAACCGTAGATCGAAGAAAAACAGACAATGCAATGGCCAAAACCAACAACAGAGAAAACAAGTATCTAATAAGCTCTATACAAAAAACCAAAGATTTAGCAACACCGCGCCACTGAATATCTGGGATAAACTGAAGAACTCAGGATCAGTTCTTGCTTTACTAGTGACAGCAATTGTGTTACTTTTAAACGACACACACATCGTGTGATATGGCAATGGTGTCGGACACCTGCATACGTAAAAATAGAGAAAGCAAGTAAGATATGAATCTCCTACTACACCAGTAGGAGTAAAGCCGCATCGAACACCGTTACACAACATGAAATGGAAACCATGTAGACATGTATTTGGACGGCATGACCAGCATGAACTCCACTAACACCCGGGGTCAACTCAGGTGCTCAGGAAGGGTAGGCATTTCCTTCTCCACTAGTGGCACACGTCGTGTTACTCTGCTATAAATCCAGTGATTAGTCATAAATGACTGGATTGTGATTACGACATACGAAACATATCCGGGCAGAGTTGTGACACAGAAAGCGAAAGCGAAAAAGAAGAGCAACACGGACCACACTAGAAACCGAGGGGAACCCAAGAGGTCGAGAAGGCTAAGCAGTTCCTGTTTCTTATAGGGGGGGGGGGGACAAAAGGACAAACATTGATCTACAAAACACTACACATTGATTTAAAGATTGCGAATCACGAAAAACCGTACGTTTGTGAGGTCAAATAAAACATTGTCTGGTTCGAAAAGTTTTGATACAGTTGTGCTGAAAGCTGCAAGTATATCGCAGAATTAAGATGATGATAACGGTGGAATATTGATTCTTTTTCAACTAATTTTTTATGTGTGTACTATGTCATTCATACAGTATGAATGAAACCTCTATACACGCTTATATTGGTACATACCTATCATGATGTTTGTAGTGGCGAATTCGTTGCATAGAACTCCATTGATCATGTTTTTTGTCATACATCTATAATTGCCTGAATTTTCAACAATGACATCACTGATAACAAGCGTTGATGAATTTGACACCACTGTATCATTTCCCTCTTTATACCATGTATAACTGGGAAGAGGATTACCAGCGGCAGTACAGTGTGGTGTGACTGGGTCAGAACCTTCGATATATATAGGTTGATCTGGAACACGTACGATATTTGTCTCCCTTACGCTATCTGTAAAGAACGGATCAGGCAATTTAAGCCCAGAATTTATATATTATCATATGGTGTTATGTCTAATTACACTCGTGTGTCACTATTGTTCTGTCCAATGAAATATTTTAAAAGATCAAATTCAGTTTCACGAAAGGTATTAATTTATAACACAAAAGCCAAAATGAGAAGAATGTCTTTCATTTTCGTTATTTGTCAATTATAAAGTATTTAGACATTAAAAGCATTATTAGCAGCAAGATTATGACTGACTTACCTTGTACCTTTGTCGAAAATAACCGATCACAGCCATGCTTTCAAGAAGGTAATAACCAATCACAGCCATGCTTTCATGAAGGTAATAACCAATCACAGCCATATTTTTAAGAAGGTGGTATTTCTTTTTTACATTTTATTTTCTTTTGACAGCACACTATATATTTCATATTATGACATTATTTATGTAGTTTCAACAGATTCAAAGTAAGAGTTATTTCTCCTTCTACACGATGTGATGGTTTTGACAAACATGGTTCATGTTCTCATCCAGAAATGCATTACATTATATTATGTTAATCATAAATTAATACACGGATTATGATTGCCTCTTTTGTGTCTTTAAACTCTTCTTAATATACCTCGGTTCACTTCATATAAATAGCATAGAAATAATCTTTTTCTTACAACATTTAAATCAAAGCAAGTCCAGAAACCTTGATCACAAGTAATTACTTATTGCTTTTACCCAACATGCATAACTTTCGGATGCATATCATCTAAAGTGTGGTCACTTACTGTTTGAACGCTTAAGCAATCGGGATAGTTACTCGATCTTTAGTTTGATGTGTAATGCTTTGTAGATCGTTGTTTGTGATTTTGTCCTTTTTTTTGTCTGTCCTTCTTCGATTTACGGATTCTGATTACCCCTTTGGTATCCTTAAACTCTTCTTAGCTTAAGTTTGATTGGGAAATAACCCAACGGACATATACTGTTCTATATATACACAGCATAATTCTAATGTTTGAATTTTTGCTTTCAATCTCTGAGCTACGGAGCATGTACTTACAAAATACACTGATTGGTGCAGTCTGTTGATAAACATCAGATGCTAAAAGCTCCTGTATAACTTTACAGCGTACTACAGCATTGTTGTCGCCATCTTCCATAGTAATGGTCAGATTACTAGTGCCATTGTACGAACATCCTCCAGGTATCTCACTGATTATTGTTGTCTCATCCGGGTATGTTGTAGGAAAGAAATCAATCATTCTGAATTTCTCCCAGATAAATGTCCCTGGTGGGTTACCAACATTGCCAAAACATGTGAATGTAACATTTTGACCTTCTAATATTCCATGTTGTACTGACATTATAGGGGTGGTATCTGGTTGTGCAGCGACAACTTAAAATAAATATTTAGAAATATTTGTGACATTAATATACCGGTATCACAATAGTTAGTTCAAAGAACCCTAAAATTAATTGGGGAAGGTCATATTTTGCTTTTGAAGAGTTTGAATAGAAATATGCAATTAAATATCAACCATTGCAATGATAGTGGTTGAAAACTGTATAACCATATAGATAATCGTATGTTTCCTGGGTGTTGACTGCCTTATACAATCAGGATAACAAGCGATACTAATCGAGTTAAGACTAGGATATTGTGATAATTGTTGCGTTTTCATTGACGTATGAATCATTAACACTAACTTATTATTAAGTCGATATAATTTCTCCCAGTATGAATACTGTGAGATAGTGGCGTAACGTAGCCACAATGTGGTACAATGACATGGAATGGCAAATTGGTATATTCACACTGAAAGAGACTAGGGAACTATTACAACTACAAAATATATTATATCTACCGTGGCGAATGTAATTAATTCATGCACACTGATTAAATACATTGCGATAAACGACATAAATCGATGGGTAGCGAGTAGTTGAGAAAGAGACGTCCCATGTGAATCAACCAATTATTTGTTAGAACGATATTTGTATTAGTTGGTTAGATCAAAATTGCATTCTTTACATTGCTTTTTTTTTCTACAAATATATAACATTTGGCATTTCCCTACACATCGTGCAATGAGATAGACATAACAGTGCAGAGTCAAACCAACCCAATGAACAAGTTTTTCCACAACACAGACCACGGCTACATATTATTTCCTTCAAAATTATCCTGATTTAATTGTGCCATTCTGTAGGATTTATGTGACTATCGAGGGTGGGTGGGTTATGGTGTTTACGTCACTTTCAATAATATTTCAGCTTTATCGTGGCGGTCAGTCTTATTGGTGGCGGAAATCTGAGTACCCGGAGAGAAAACCCACCGACCTGCCGCAAGTCACTGACAAACTTTATCACATAATATTGTATCGAGTACACCTCGCCTTGGTGTGGCTCCAGCTCACAATGGTAGTGGTGATAGGCACTGATTGCATAGATAGTTATAAATCCCATAAACTACCATATGATCACGACCACGACGCGCCCTTGTGTGACTATCGAATTTATGGTCTCATTTACACTGACAAAGCATAAATCTTTTTCGATCAGTCCGTTGTGTGGAATTTCTATGACTACCAAGTACAGCACTTCATCCCCATTGACAAGGCGGGACTCATTTAAGAATATCCTAATATTTCAAATGTTTGATGTAGCCACTACTATTTATATACATGGTTGCATACCTTGTACTGTTAGATTTGTCGAAGCTGTTGGTAACGGAGAGGGGCTATCACCAGTGCCGCCATCTAGATAATTGATCTCACACTGATAATCTGTTTCATCTTCACATTCAATCTGACAAAAGGTCAAGGTAGCTGTGTTGGTGCCGTCGGTCGGGTTAGTTAAATTGGCTCTGTTTTCTAAGTACTGCCCACAAGGTGTAAATGCTGGTGGAAATGTGTTATGTGGTGAAAACGTTGCTATTGTATTGTATGTACCCTTCGAGAAAGCTTTTAAGCTTATCAGAAATAATTCGTCACCAGTATCTTTGACGTAAGAACAGTTGATCTCTACATCTGACGGGCCAACAACACCTACGATATTATTGTTCATGGTAATCGTAAGGCCAAGTGCACCTGAATAAGACGACATGATTATGTATTATGTTAATATTGAAAAAATTCACACCAGAACATCTATAAATACAATTAATTCTTAAATGCCTACTTCGGTTTCATGGTGAATTTGATAAAGTAAAAGGTATGTTGAAAACAATTGTCCGTAAGTATGATTTTTGTAATTTAAGTTTTTCAGTTAAATACAATATTTACAGGTGTGATCGACAGTTACTTGAACAACTCATCTATACTGTCATAGACTTACATATACAATGTAGAGACAGACCTGATATAAGCCTATATCTGGTGACACGGTTTGGGTTTATGGTGCTTAACGCTACTTTCAACAATATTTCAGTTATATCGTGGCGGTCAGTTTTTTGGTGGAGGAAACCGGAGTACCCGGAGAAAATCACCGTCCTGCCACAAGTTACTGACAAACTTTATTGATTATTCTTCGCCATGAACTGGGTTCGAACTAACAACTTTGGTGATGATAGACACTGATTGCACAGGTAATTGTAAAACCAACTACCATACGATAACGTTCATGACGGCCCCTTCTGGAGACAGGATATGAACTTTTATGTGATTGGAGTCAAAAACATATTTAACATATCCCCATTGATCTTTAAGCTTAAACCGAAACCATGCTATCACAAAAACGAAATCCAAGAGCAGTGGATGTTCGTATAGTAGCAGTATACTAGAAAAAAGTGCAAAATAGTCTGCATGTAGACCTGTCAATTACTAGACGTTTGAATCAAATGTATCTGTTGTTACTATAAACAATTGACATCAATTTGATATAATTAGTTCTGTTAGATTAAATTCTCGATATTTACTGTAAGCGTTTTTCTCGAGAGGCTAGGTTAAATAAAAATGCAAATGGGCAAATACAAAAATGGCATTGATACTCCAAAGAAATAGAACAACTGTCAAGCATAAATTCTATCTTGACGGAAAAATACCAAACAAGACAAAAACACGAAGACGTGGATATTCAGTGCAGTAAGCTTGAAATCAGAACATGATTTATAAAGCTTTACATGGTACAACAAAATCTACTCGTTACCATTGACAAGTTTTCTTTTTAACTTGTCATTATTTGTTCTGTGGTGTAAAACACAAATAAGGGGCCATGATACTGTCAAAGAATACAATTTTAGTTTTACTTCCAGGTTTATCAAAAACAATTACACGTATATGTAATTATATATATATTTGTATTTTAATCTTCTCGGAATAACATTGCTGAAAATCCAAGTGCAAAAAGTACATTTAGGAAGCATATAGTAGAGTTAAAAATGTAATACTGACTACTTGCATAACTTCTATATTTAGCTAGACGTAGTATGAATGAATGAAATTTTTCCAGTTGCAAATAGTATATATTTAAACAAAAATCAAAATGGAATGTTTTCAGCAAACAATTGATATTTACCAACTTCTCCAATCAAATACTCTGCGATACTTGGGTTTTGTCGATTATTCTTGTTTTTAACCTCTGTAATACCTATGATATCTGGTGTGTTGTCTCTGGTTCTCACCATTAATTCTGGTAGCTTGTTAAAAAGTTGATCTGCATTTGTATAAAAACACTTTAGTTTTGGTAATATTGTAGTTTTATTTACATCTGTGTCATTAAAAGCCTTCTCCCTCTTTTTATGTACATTATTTATATTTCTGTCTTTTGGTCGGTCTTTATGTCTGGCTTTTTTAACTTCGTTACTCTTTTTGCCCAAGGTGGTCCCCGGACCTTTTATATGAAGTCCCCCGACTTATCATTTAATTGTTGTTTTTGTTTGCCTCTTGCCATAGTTGTTTTTCTTTTCCTCTTTCAGCTTTGGTCAACTCATTGCTAACATTGACTTTCTCATATTCTGTTAGTTCTCTTATGCCAAGAATGTTTTTGAACAACACCAGCTTGGATTCCACACTACTTAGAGTTACCAGTAATGGTCTGTCTCGTTTTTCGTTGTTAAACTTCCCCAATCTTCCAGTTTTCTTTATTGATGTTGTATCTAGTTGAATTTTGCATGCTTTGTATAGTTCTTTTACTTGTTGTATGACATGGTCAATTCTTTCTTGTCTCACCTCAGATTAGTTTTCATCAAATCCAAAAATTATTAAGTTGTTTTCTCTTGACTTCCTTTCATTCATTTCATCTATGACAATTGTCACTGCTTCCTTTTCTACCGTCTTGGCTCTGATGTTTTGTGTGTCTCCATCTATTGTATTCTCGTTGTTCTCAACTTTTCCCAGTTCATCTTTGATTATTTCCCTTACTCTTTTTTTCATCACATTTGTATATCACTGTAGTTTCTAGTTGTGTTATCCTATTTACATATTCCTTCAATATCTGGTTGCATCTATCCTCAATTTTTAGGTCCAATACTATATGTTCTTAAAATTTTCTCCTACAAAACCACATAGTGTCCGACTTACTAAGTATATCATATTCAGTCTTGGTTTTACCCAGGCATTTTGTACAGTAGAGGTCATTACATCTTTGACATTCTAACAGATTAGAATCTGGATCTGTACATTTTTTAGAGCATTTAATACAAGTCCAGGTCTCGCTAGCCTTATCTGTTGTCTGTGATGATGTCCTCTGTTTGGGTGGCATTTCGTAGGTATAATATATAGCAGGGCTTCCCTGTAATCTCTTTTTGTATTAATTAATCTCAGCTGTATAATGCAAGGCTTCCTTGCTTTATATCAAATAATTGTTTTGAGTTTGGAAAAATTAAATGCATATAATGCATGTCATCACGTTTTTTTCCTCGTTAAAAACTAACCAAGATCGCTATGTTTGTCATTTGCATTTTGAGGAACATTTCCTGTCGGGACGATATTTTTTATACTCCTGTTTCTTTTTCTGTTTTTCATCATAATTTTTAATTTGTTTCCTTCTTTTCCCGGGGACGCCCCAGGATAGAATCTCAACAGCCGACATTTTGAGAAATCGGTCATTATTTGTGTCGAATAAGAGTAATAACA
This sequence comes from Bathymodiolus septemdierum, assembly GCA_963383655.1. Taxonomy (NCBI): domain Eukaryota; kingdom Metazoa; phylum Mollusca; class Bivalvia; order Mytilida; family Modiolidae; genus Bathymodiolus; species Bathymodiolus septemdierum. Next base: position 10,941,334 of record OY726521.1, read on the forward strand.
AAATTACCGAACTCCGAACAATCTTCCAAAGGGAAAGTCAAAACTCATAAGGACTTGACCGATCAAACACCTTCTATCGAATTATGAATCTTTCGTACATAACCATGTCGGACCATTATGTTCCGATTTTTTAACAATGGACAGTGTACCAAAAAATTTGGTTTTAAGAACATATTTAATGAAGAATACGAACTTTATCAATCTAAAGAAACTTATGAATAAATATTTCCAAAATACAAATAGCTAAAAGGATAATCGTTTTGATTTATTTTAAAGACCGATCTAGTCGAGTGCCGATCTATGTCAGTCTGTGCCAAAAACATTTTGAAAAGCTAGCCCGAACAGCAGTTTAGAAGAATTTTTAGTGCCAAAGGCAATGTGAGCTTTCGCCATCACTTGGCGCCCGTCGTCCGTCGTCTGTTAACTTGTTTACATTTTAATCCTCTCCTCTGAAACCCCTCAGTCAAATGATCTTAAATTTGGTAGGAAGCATCTATGGAAGGTCATCTATAACGTTTGCTCATTTTGTCCCGATCCGTTGACAAACATGGCCGCCACAGACAATTCTTGTTTCTGATTTGTTGATTTCTAAACAAAATTCTCCTCTGAAAACGCTTTGCCAAATGCACCGAAACTTGGTAGGAGGCATGTATGGAAGGTCCTCTGTTAAGATTGCTCATTTCGTCCCGATCCGTTAACAAACATGGCCGCCACAGAAAATTCTTGTTTCTGATTGGTTGATTTCTAAAAAATCTTCTCCTCTGAAACCACTTTGCCAAATGCACCGAAACTTGGTAGGATGCATATATTGGAGGTCCTCTATAAATATTGCTTATTTCGTCCCGATGCAATAACAAACATGGTCGCCACAGACAATTCTTGTTTCTGATATGTTGATTTCTAAAAAAATCTTCTCTGAAACGGCTTTGCCAAATGAACCGAAACTTGGTAGGATGCATCTATGGGAGGTCCTCTATAAAGATTGCTCATTTTGTTCCGATCCGTTAACAAATATGACTGCCACAGGCAATTCTTGTTTCTGATTGGTCGATTTCTAAAAATCTTCTCCTCTGACACCGCTTTGCCAAATGAACCGAAACGTAGTAGGAAGCATATATTGAAGGTCCTCTATGGGAATTGCTCAATCCGTTTTGATCCGTTAACAAACATGGCCGTCATAGGCAATTCTTGTTTCTTATTGATCGATTTCTAAAACAGCTTTTCCTCTGAAACCGCTCGGCCAAATAATATGAAACTGGTAGGAAGCATCTATGGAAGGTCCTCTATAGCGAATGCTCATTTCGTTTTGATCCATATACCTTCAGTCGTCTGCTTCAGAGAACAGCTAACATCTGTTGTTCCCTGCAGCCTACTATAGTTTTCTTCACTAAAAGCTCGTATCTGCACTAATTTGCTTTCATATCATTTACAAATTAAATTGTTATTGTTTCTTTTTGGCACATTTTAAATCATTTGTGTATATAGTCCACGCATGCAACAGTGTGTAATGATTGGAGGTCGATGGCATACTGTATACCAAAAGAAGAAGACCAAGCGGCTATCCCCCTTTTCGGGAGCGTCGACACGAGTTTTGTTTTTATTTGTGACCAACACCTTTTGGGACTTAATTGAAACTTACCATTTATAATTAGAAAATACAGCATGCAAAATAACACTAGACTTTTTGAATATTCCATGTTTCAGTCCTCTGAAATTACATATGACTAAAAAACTTCATAAATGTTACACTGTCACAACCAAAATATTTGAAATGACATCCGCCATAGTTGACTCAACTTTAGTTTACCCAGAATGCATAGCAAACAGGTATCTTCCACCTGAGAGGCCCGTGAAGAAGATACGGTATATTAACTCCAAATGAAAAGGTGTGAATTTGATATGTTAGAGGAAAATGATCTTGTTAAATTTTATGTGTGTTTTAACTTTTCTTTGTGATACCTGTTAGTTATTTAATGGAAGTACACTGTTACTAGGATTAATTATACTTTTTATTCGTCACAACCCCAGACTATTCAACATTGCCATTTTGAAAATACTTGCCTACTATAAAGATTGTGTAACACCACTTACATTTAGCATTACAATTGTGAATAAACACATTATTCCATAAACAGTAATATTCAGAACAAAATATTGCTCTTTAACCTATGCAGAGAAATTGTTCAAACATCGTGATTTACTTTAAGATATCGTTTAGCAAACTGGTGGGAGTATACTGTTTAGAACTGGTAACACCAGGGACACATCTTCATAACACCATGGACAAAACTGATATTGTTCATGCATGTTGGGAAAACTAAATATTGTACTGAAAACATTGAAGAAAACAAAAAATATAGGTTGATAGTTGTGTTTTTTTAATATTGAATTAAATGTTTATATTCATGAAGATGTCTCTGGTGTTACTTTTGTCATCTGTGGTGTTGCCTCTTGTCAATGGCGTTACCTCATGTAAATTGTTTCATAAAAAGGATAAATGACATAATTGAAATAAATTATATGATAGTTGAATAAAGTTGACTTTGATTGATATGTTTAAGTCATCTTTTCTTAATATAAAGTGAAACAAAATACAATAGTTTAGGATATTTTCTTCCGAGTTCTATTTTTATTCTATTCGTACTTATTTACTCATAATGCAGCTGAAATGGTACTACATTTTCAAATATTGCGGAAAAAAATAGAACTCGAAAGAAAATATCCTAACCTATGAATAATTTTCCTGTGTATTATGTATTTAGCCACTTTTGACATAAAAATTATTATTCATTTTCCTGCAAAAAATAATTTGATGTTGGTAACACCACGGACTGTTATGAGGGAGTGCAACATATCTTGAAATAATTTTTATCATGATGGTTTTCCCGACTGCATATTATGGGACTAAAGGACTAAAGAAAAAATATTGAAAGAAAATATTTGATATCACCAAAAAATGAACAGGAAAAAGTACGTATAATTTTATAACGACCCATACATTAATAATATAGCTGATAACTAATCATTTACGGCATAAGATAACAGAAGTATTGTGATACTTCCTGATTCATGACACATTTCTTTCATAAACAAAGGTTTACAAGTTGAATTGATATACTACTCTTCCTGTTATGTCGTAATTAAAGTGTTCCTTGTTAGTAAGCTGTTACAGAGCTACCACGGGTTTATTTAAAAAATTCCCCTTTAAATATGATAAACAGTTATGTTGATTGCGATGCAATCCTACAATGGAATTCGCCCTCGGTCACCATAAATTAATTTATCTACTATAAATTCAGTTTTATGTTGGTCCTCGTATTCCTGATTTGTACCCATTACATATAGGGGTCCTAGACATGAGAGATGCAACACTACCACTTTGTACTATAACAGCAACAACTCTGCTATGTTTTTGGCAAGGGAGAATAACAATTCTAAAACATATCTCCAGTTAATGCCATTTATTCAAATGACGAAAACAACAAATATTTACATTTACATGAAAACAAGGATTGCATGGTGTTAAATAATACATGCACTCCCTTTCAACTAAAATATTTCCGAAGATAAAAAGGGGTGGCGCTAAAAACGGCCAAAGCTCGCTTTTGATAAGGAGTGAAATGGAAATATTAAATAGTGGGCAAATGCCAAACCCAGAGTTGCTGCTCAAATTAATGGATGGGAATACAACTTATACATAACAAATTACAACACATGTATATAATTAAAACAAAATAATACTATATGTATGAAATAACAAAATGTGAATAGATATCTAACTCGATAGTAAGAAGGGTACAGCAACCAAATGTTGACCTGTACCCTACAAACAGCTGTACTTAAACATGCATTGTTAGTATCATGAGCCACCAGTTACAAATGTCTACTCTAATAATCGTATGTGTAATATGACAATAAGTTGAATAACAAAGTGGGAGAGGCGTTAAGGTGCAAAATTGGCCCCACATTGTATTAAAAAATAATGCTTGACATAGAATAAAAACAATTTACTAATTTAATTGCTATAAAACAAAATTCCAAAAATCTATCTTTCCGTGAGATTGGGTGCGCTATGACGTCATAATGACATCATAATTAGACGGATAATGCTAAAAATGGACTATAAACGACATGTTCAATGTACATTTTAGCTATTTTATATACCTCCACAGTCTTCCACCAAAACCAAATTGAGCAGTTGTTTTGAGTATAGAGGGTTAATGATTGTATCAAAATTTTTTGTTGGTGGAGGATTGTGGAGGTTGTTAAATATTAATTTATTAATAACCTCGGCCAGATCCTTAAAATCAATATTTTCACTCTTCTGATTGTATATATGATACCATTATGTATATATACACAATCTCTGTGCATTTTATGATTCATTTCAAGTAATACCATAGGAACTACTGTGGACGCTGACTTACTCAGCCATTAAGTAATGAAATTCATCAGTAAATAACTTGTTTCTGTAAATAATTGCATCTATTTTAAATACAGTTTGTGTACATTGAAACCAGGAGAAAAACTCAGTGCATGCAGTCCGGCGTCAATGCGATGAAAAGAACTGGGGACTATAAGTGCCATATATGGCCCCATATTTAATGAATCATTATCTTAGAAAATACTTGATTAAAATGTGATGTGTTTTATTTTATAGACGATATCATACGTTTGATGTTAAAACTTGCTTCCAACAAAATCGATACGTATTTGACGTCATTGTGACGTCATGAGTGTTATTTGTTTTCTGTATTTCGTGGAATTTTGGCCGCGATATTTCGACGGTTTTTGAAGAAATTAAGCACCTCCGTAGTCGTGCACCAGAAAATATTTTACCAGATTATTAAAATAAATAAAACACAAATATTGTTAAAGTATTTTTTTGGTACACGAGGTGTTAAATTTCTTGAAAAACGACGGGAAAATGTTCAAATATTACAAGCGCTTAGATGACGTTTTGATGTTTGAGAAGCAATCTTTGCCGTAAAAAACGATGGTATGTCGGCACGTAACAGTTATATAACATAAAATTAAAGTAAACACCACTTCATCCAAAATAGTTTTGTTTCATCAGTCCCCAATTATTGATTATATATTTCCTTCCGGGATACTGAAATAGTTATTACTACCGGGATACTGAAGTAGGTGTAATGGTCTATCGATGCTACTTCTAAAATGAAGTAAAATAGTTTGATCCTAAAGGAGTAGATATTTTTTGGGCACAATTCAACATATCTTTGAGAAGAGTTTGAAGATACCAAAGGGGCAATCAGAATCCGTATATGCGTTCTGTCATGTGCATAAGTTATTGTTTGCATGATTGACAGAAAATATTCATTATTTTGTTTTCTAGCTTCTGAACTGTCGATCGAGAAAAAAATAAAATATTCTAGACAGGCAGCACATAGCCAGTCAATGGGGTTTGCAATTAATAATTCGCTTGCACAATACCGACCCAACACCACAAGGTGTGGAAAACAGAAATATTTGTCTGTGGTTTAAATGCGTATTAACTGTATTACATGTAAACTGTATGATTGTGTTTGATAAAGTCCTTTAACTAGAACAGAAAAAAAATGTACGCTTGAGTGAAACAGATGTTGTAATAAAATATCGTGAACGTGATGTACAAGTTTGAAAGCATTTCAAAGTATATTTTAAATGAGGTTGAAACATGTCACCATTTGATGTCAATTCGGTTGTATTTCATTTTGACGATTTTAATTACGGAAGACGATCACAACCATATTTTATTTTAATAATTGCAACTCAGCTGGTTTTTTTCATAGATTATTATGTTATATTAAATACATGTTTTATATATGTGCTTCAAAAGCTTCCTTCTTCACAAATTAAGTTGTATTGCTTATCTGCTGAAATATCTAAAAACCAGCGTTACCGTAGCATTTTACATGTGTAGACCCTCTCTACTGCTTTTTGAATAATAACAATAGAAGCAGATCCGTCTTAACAGCATCACGGGCCCCCGGGAAAAGCAGTGCACTGGGGCTCATACCTACACAACCACTCATAGGAATAAAACTATAATAAAATGAAAAAATATATATCACACTGTCGGAAAAGTTCCAACATTCAATAGAAAAATTGTAGAAATATTATCATTTAGTGTCCGTCGTCTGTTATCCATAATTTTTCATATTAATATTTAATATTTTTCTTAGAAACTGCAAAACCAAATGCTTTAATTATTTTACGTTATTCAGTTTTGGGACTATTTTGTAGCGCATGTATATATAATACATGTTTACGCAAAACGCTCATGCATCAACGCTTACCTCACCATGACCAGACCCAAAGGGTCTAAGGTATTATCATCACATTGCGTCCAGCGTGGTCTGTAAATTTTTAACATTAACATTGGAGGGATGTAGGAGAGGTGTGTATTCAGTGCTATCTTAACGCATGGGCACGCGGGGCAGGACTTTCGCGGGGGCCCACGAGCATAGGGGCCCATGTTTTTTCTATGTATGTTGTGTACTGTATGTTTTTCTAAGGTTTAAACACTGACTTTGTTGGAGATGCCAATACAATATATATATATGTTTAATTTTTGTGCATAAGTTATTGTTTGCATGATTGACAGACAATATTCATCATATTGTTTTCTAGCTTCTGAACTGTCGATCGAGAAAAAAATAAAATATTCTAGACAGGCAGCATATAGCCAGTCAATGGGGTTTGCAATTAATATTTCGCATGCACAATAGCGACCCAACATCACAAGGTGTGGAACATAGAAATATGTTTTTGTGGCTTAAATGCGTATTAACTGCATTACAAATAAACTGTATGGTTCTGTTTGATAAAGTCCTTTAACTAGAACAGAAAAAAAATGTACGCTTGAGTGAAACAGATGTTGTAATAAAATATCGTGAACGTGATGTACAAGTTTGAAAGCATTTCAAAGTATATTTTAAATGAGGTTGAAACATGTCACCATTTGATATCAATTCGGTTGTATTTCATTTTGACGATTTTAATTACGGAAGACGATCACAACCATATTTTATTTTAATAATTGCAACTCAGCTGGATTTTTTAATAGATTATTATGTTATGTTAAATACATGTTTTATATATGTGCTTCAAAAGCTTCCTTCTTCACAAATTAAGTTGCATTGCTTATCTGCTGAAATATCTAAAAACCAGCGTTACCGTAGCATTATACATGTGTAGACCCTCTCTACTGCTTTTTGAATAATAACAATAGAAGCAGAGCCGTCTTAACAGCATCACTGCTTTTCCCAGGGGCCCGTGATGCTGTTAAGACGGCTCTGCTTCTACTGTTATTATCCAAAAAGCAGTAGAGAGGGTCTACCCATGTAAAATGCTACGGTAACGTTGGTGTTTAGATATTCGTTTCAGCAGATAAACAATACAAATTAATTTGTGAAGAAGGAAGCTTTTGAAGCACATCTATAAAACATGTATTTAAGGAAACTTTTACTACTCTGATTATTAAATGAAAATGAAAACGACGATTGTATTACATGACGTTTACTATGACGTAACTTATCCGGAATATTTACACGTCCGCAATCGATATTACAACAACCCTACGTCCTTTAAGTGTCGTTTTTCAGCATTTGTTTATTAAGTTAAAAAAAATGCAATAGCACAATGGCATCCCGAAGACTGATCTTGGAAAAATTTTAACAGTCAACAGACTTTATCATTAAATACGATATTTGCATATGGCAAACAATACAGGCATTGAACGTGGCAAGAAAAATCCCATAGAACTCGAACATAGAACTTGAAGAATAGCATATCCCCATTCCGCCGGTTCCTTCATTACTTTTTTTTAGCATCGTTATGCCGTTCTTCTGCTCGACTTTAGTGGTCACGATGCTGCTTTTTCTTTAATGTGATCACGTGACCTCTGTGATTGATTCCTCATATATATTTTTTTTCAATTTGAGTAGATCACACATAATTTTATTGCTTTATGGCTTAAATGATTAAAATGAATGCATTTTCGCGTGTATTGAACCAAAAAGTAAAAACACGTTGTTTTTTATGGATTTCCAATACGGTTGTTTCGAATCATTTCCATTCCGTCAAAATGTTGTTATTTTGGTCCGCCAGATCACGTGATTTTGATGGAATGCATCAATCGTAACTACTCGTCCATTCTCGCTACCCTTCCAATAATATATAATTATATGGCCGAGTAGTTACGATTGTGAATGCATAGCACTAGACTTCAGGTGTAAATTTACACAACAAAAACTTCAATCAATATGTGCCGTTTTAGCGTTCGATCCTCAGCTTAAAAAAATCTTAACATTTTCTGTAAAAGACAGATATTAATTAAATTATTTTATTTGTATCAAAGACTTGAATACAGAGACAATTACTTCTTTAAAATGAAATTTGTTTTCTTCCTTTATTGGCTGCTGTCAGCTTTATGAAACGAAAACGATCTGCCTTTATATATTTCTGATATCCGACAGATACTGTGGTACCGAACATCAGTATTTATTCAGCCGTTTCCTTGGCGTCTCCATATTACAATTACTTATAATCTACCGCATCTACGACTATGAAATGCTGACGTTGTCAGAATAATAGCGTAAACACCGGAAGTCGTCTGCTAAGCACTTCAGACGTCAAGAAACGGACAGCTGTGAGGAACGAATTTAATACATCCCTTAGCGCAGGATGTAAAGTACACACTCCTTACACATAAAAAACAACTTACAGCAGATTCTGATAGCAACATTTTATTAGGAGTGTTGTTGTTGGTTTGTCACAAACAAAATAATATCTACCATCTCCTCTTTTTCTGGTGACAACCAAAACAATCATACATAGACTCATGGCAGCGACACACATTTTAGCTACACGATTAATCATATGGTTGTAAGCTTGTCCATTCATAAATATATATGAAATACTTGATTGTAAAATAATTATCTATCGACAACCACTTTTCATGGGACATCTGATTCCATGGCTTGTTATCAGTTTATTAAAAAAAAATTATAATTCTCACAGGTTCCTAGCTAAAATCGTTACACATTAAACATTTTGCTTCACACCATTTCCCAAAATATGTCCATAGTATAAAAATGCGATCTTTAAATATTGGACTTCTCTCAACCAGCACCTTGGCATTTTTTTTTCATAGATTTATGATGGTTGCCCCTAAAAATGTACTGGAATATATCATCGCATTGGTTGTCGTTAAGAATAAAGCACGGTTAGAAATGTGTTTAAAAAAATTCAAATATGACAAAGTTCTATTGTCCCAATAAATCTATCTATTACTTCTTTAAGGTTAATACCAAAATTTCGACCAGTTTTCTACAATCAATGTTAATAAGATTCTTAATTGATATGACCTCAATATGTACATTATCAATGTCATAGCAGACGATGAAACCAAAATTGGTCTGTATGAGATATATTTTTTTAAATGATTAAAGCTTTGTTAAGGTGACGAAAAAAATAATTACGAAAACTACAATTTGAACGTGAAATAATAGACGTGGTACGTAGTTCTTACATTTAAAGATGACATTTTTAGATCAGATTTCTTGAGATCATTCATGCAATTTCAGCATCATAATATAACCTCTGACAAATGAAGCGATCAAAATAATGCGAGATGTTATCACGTGAAACAAACCGTCGAAAACAGGAGACCGTCGAAAATGGGTGACGTTGCGACATTACTATTCGTTCACTTTAATTTTATAATACAGTTTCGAAACATGTTTTTATTCCTGAAATCAATCCACATTGCATATTAAGTCAAATGTATGCTTTGCTTACTGAGTTTTATTATGCTTTGTGTTTGCTTTTATTATTTTTTTTTTTTTTAAGATATGCATTATAATACAATGATACGTACGTTCTGTATTCTGAAAATAAATGGCGTTCAGTGCTTTTCATTACCTGACTTTGTCGGTCCGCTGTGAGGAATTAGATGCACAAATTAACTAACTGTATTTATTTCTGAAAAGCACATATTGTGAATACATTTTGGAAATATTCTTATCGACATCTGAGGTGGGGCCGATTTTGGCCCTTATAGCTCCCAGTCCTTTGACTAGATATCTATCGCAATTTAGTAAGAAGGGTACATCAACCAAATGTTGACCTGTACCCTGCAAACACTGTTCTACAAATTGCATTGTTCGTATCATGAGCCACCAGCTGCAAATGTCTAAATCTAATAATTGTATATCAACAGTAAAAACAAATTAATAGAAACAGTAATAATGTAATATAAAAAAACATGAGCAGGCAAATCCTGACCTCATGTAAAAAGGAGAGTGGAAAACACACACCCACAGAAAAATATGTGTGCATAACCACGTGGTTTATAAGTTAAACGAGGAAATGCGGATATATCTCTGAACTGCATTTGAGTTCCTTCTTCCTAGTTGTCTTATATATGGTTCCGAAAAACCTAAGGTAGTCGCATGGGTAGCAGCCCCTGTACGAAAACTGTGACCTTTGTAAAATTTTGGATCGATGCCTAAAAATTTCAAGATTAAAGTTAATTGTCCTGTTACGTAACTGTGTGTAACTGGGGTTCCCCAATGTTTTGAATCAGGGGGCCATCTACACGGCTGTGGTTTTCTAGATGAGAGTGTACAGCTGTAACTGGACATAATTGCGAATTATTGTGATTTGCTTCGATCGTGATTGTAACTGGCTGATTATTCTTAATATTTTTATAGAGTCTTATGACCAATGTGAGACTCTGTGGACGTTGATTGCAGTATGTAAATGATACATCCTGTTTTTGGATAACTGAACCGACCTCCTTAGGTGAACGTACTAAAATTTCGCTCAAGCGCAAAAATGCGTTAAAGGCCAATAGAAAAACTGCTTTAAGTAACGTTTTTGTGAAGTTGTTGTCAATACATTTATCTATACCATCAGTAATTTTCTCCAAAATTTGCTTTGTAATAGGTAGACGGGTATCATGTGACTTTCGAAGGTTGTTGCATACTTTGAGGAGTTTTTTTTCTACGAAGGCACTGGTTGGGTAAAAAATTCCTAAAATTTTATGAATGTAGCTAATTGCGGAGACGTGAGAAGTAATAGTGGATGGACTGTATGATTTATCAAACAGAGCACCAATGAAATTACAAATTTGAATCACAGAAATGGGCAACCTTGTTATAGACTTGTCAAAGATAAAAATTAAATTCCATGAGTGTTTGAATCATTTTCTTACTGACCATGACAGAGAGGATCTTAATAAAGTTATTGCTGAGCTATTCAAATTGTCTGCAGGTGTTCTGGTATTTCCGCTGGGGTAAGATTCAGCCAAGGAGCAACTTGTCTGGCCTTCTGAAAGTGGAAACGAGACAACTTGTCAGCTACTATGTTAGACTTTCGTGCAATATGTTTTGCACGAAACACAATGTTGTATGAAAGGGTGCATAAAACCAATCTCGTATCAAACGCATTAAAATCTTAACCCTGCTAGGACTGTTTATTCAAAACATCTACAACAGCCTGATTATCTGACAGAAACAAAACTTTTGAATTTACCATATATTTCCCCCATAATTCCAACGCAATAACAATAGGATAAAGCTCCTTGACCGTTATTTGGTGGCAGTGTAAAGATTTGGTCCAAGAATTTGCAAACCACCAGCTACCAAATACGGCGGCATAGCCTATATTTCCTGATGCGTTCGTAAATAGTTTTAAGTGGTCAGATGAGATCCAATTATCAGATAGGAAAACTGATTTACCATTGAAAGACTGAATAAAGACTGACCAGGCATGTAAATCTGCCCTTGCTTCACAATTTAATTTCACAAAATAAAACGGGTTGGTAATATTTCTGGTCAAATCAATGAGTCGACGTAAAAAGAGTTTTCCCAGGCGTACTACTAGACATGCAAAATTAAGTAACCCAATCAAAGATTGTAACTCTGTTAATTTGAGTTTATTTCTATGTTTAGCTGATGCTAGCACTTTGTTAACTTTGTCAATTTTTTCTTGTGGTAGTCGGTATTCCATATATACCTCGATACCGTATATGGTGATGACAGCAGTAGGTTGAACAGTTTTTTTTTCGCCTTGATAGGAATCCCTAATATAGAGCATAAAGTCAGGAATTTATCCAGATCTTGTTGGCATTTATCTGATTTTGGGGAACCCACAAACAAAATATCATCCAAGATATGTGACATGCCTGCCACCTGATATTTAGTTTCCATCATCCATTGTAATGCACAAGAAAAAAAAATTCAAAAATTGTACATGAGCTACTAGCACCCATTGGTAAACATTTGTCATAATAATAAAACCCATTCCAAGTCAAACCTAGTAAATGATAGTCTGATGGGTGAATATCAATATTTCTAAATGCATCCTCCACATCAGTTTTTCCAAGATATGAATCGCGGCCGAAATATTTGACTAATTTAATTACGTTGTCAATACAGTTATGTTTAACTTCTGAATTTTCCGGAGGAATAAGTGAATTTACAGAATTACTTTTTGGGTATGACAGATCATGTATTAGACGGAATTTGCTATTGACTGCTTTAGACACCAAACCCAAAGGAGAACATACAACATTTTTGAGAGGGGGGTTTTAAAAAGGGCCGGAAATTCTGCTTTTTAGGGATTCTTTAGCCAATTTTTCTAACACTTTATCTGGATTTTCCAGTGCAAATTAATAGTTGTTTTGCATTACAAAAATTATATTGAAGTTTTTCTCCTTCGATCCCTAATTTGAACCCTTCTCGAAAACCTGAAATCACGGACTTATACAAGATGGGATCATAACCGGACAACTCCCTAGCCAAGACTTCACGTTTTATTGGGCTGGGAAGACGGTTGATGTGCGTGTGTTTTGGCTGCTAGGGGGACTTGCGTTGCATTTGGTTGTCTGTTATATCTGACTTTGGGATGGGGGCCTCTGCAAAACTTACACACATGTTTGAATGTACAGTTGGTCCTGTTACATACTTCGTATGTGTTCCAGACGTAACAGGTACCATCTCTGTCTCTGTTGTTAAGAAAGGGCTGGGAACGCCTTTTCATGGTGGGTGGTACATATTTGTTTGGGGTATGGTTGGGGAATGTTTGTGGGTAATGCCTTTTGGGTATCTTCAAACTCAAGTTAATAACCAGGTGATATGTCATGAAAGAGGAACGAAGGACGTGATTGTGACTACGACAAAACGGCACCTATGTATGACACCGATATTCCATAACGATTAACCAAGCAATGATGGCGACTGGAAAACGCTCGATGTGATAACTTCGAATTAACCACTAGCGCCACTTGGTTCAAATGTGTTTCGTTGTAGGATTTTTTTTTTATGTTTTAGCGCGACTTTCAACAATATTCCGGCTATATCATGGCGACCAGATTTAGTGGTGGGGGCAGCCGGAGTACCCGGAGAGAACCACCGACCATGAGTAAGCAACTGGTAAACTTTTATCCCTTGTGGCTGCGAGTCGAGTGCACCCTTTTTGTAATTTACAAAGCCGGGTGCGAACCCACGCCGTATTGGTGATAGGCTTGTATGAGTTACTTTAAACATATTTTATTGTTCAATAAGAAACAATTGCATAGGACACAAGTTTCACAACTTAGAAACGTCTTCTCCAATACATACATGAATTAATACAAAATGAACTTATATAATATTATATACATATTTCATATTAAGTGAAGACATGAAAAAACAAAAACGAAAACAAACAAAAACTAAAAATGTTGAGCGTCATGCGGGTGGATTATCCTAGCTAAAGTATACTTAATCGAACACACCTTTCCATCTTAATGACACGAACACACCAAACATTCATTGGGATTTAACTTTCTAGTGAATTTATATTTAAAGTGGGTGATTAATTAAGGTAGTTAACATGTGAAGATATAGGGAGGAATCATTATTCTATTAACGTTCGGTAAGTATATTGCTTTTTCTATAATATTTTTGTTAAAAACTGTTATTTATGATATGACGACTCGATAATCCAGTTGCATGAGGCTGTCTCGAAACTGGTTCATACGATCTTGATCAATAAAGTAAGACATAAATCTATTATTAACCTGTTACATATTACAAATATTACTAATTTACAAGCATTTATGATCATGACATAGAAAAGCGAAAGGTGTTTTTAGTGTATTTTTGTACAGCCAAACATATGGAACAATTTATATCACAGCTAAGTGTTTCATTTCCGAATAATAATAAAGCAATATTTACCGGAATTCCAACCAAATTCAACTTATTTATTTCAAATAACATAATAATACGCGAATATGTAAATCTGTTACAGTGCAACAAGTAATGCTCTGCATTTTCATTAAAGTAACCACATAAACAATTATAATTTACAATTAAATTTGTATGATATAAATCTGCATTTAATGCACTGCATTTATTTCGCATTCTCGAGTGCAATGCACTGAGAAAGCGGTCACCTATAGAATAATATTGAAGATTTCTCCTCTTAGAATAAAATATTTGTTGAAGTTTTAGTTTAAAAGAGGAAAACGTAGGAAGATTTCTAATAGTTAGATCCAAAGAATTCCATGCTTATAATAGTACATGGAAAGTAAGAATTTTGGAAAACAGACAAACGGTTAAAAGGTACATGTATATTGTAATTGCTACGTAAATTATAATTAACGTTTGCTGCCACTAAAGGCGGAACTAATTCATATAAATAATCTGGTGCTTCTTTATTGACAATTTTGTAAAAAAGTAGCAATTTTTTAACTTTCCTTCTTGTACTCAATGTTTCCCACCCCGTTTCCTTGTAGATTGAATCAAAACTAGCATATATAGATATTCCAGTCACTATACGAGCTGTTTCTATTTGTATTTTTTCTAGACGATTACAATTTGTTTGTCCACAATTATCCCAAACTTCTGAGGCATATTCCAAAATAGGTCGAATGAAAACTAAATATATTTTTTCAAGATAATCCCTTTTTAACCTGTATTTAAGTTTTCGTAATATGTTAAGTTCCTTGGAAGTTCTTTCAATAAGTACATCAGTATGTTTTGTCCACTTACAATCATTGCTAAAAATAACACCTAAATGTTTATGCATATGCACAGGAGATAGTGAAATATTGTGAAAGTCAAATAATAAATTATTTTTTAAATGGCTAGTACTATGAATCATAATATCTGTTTTATTGGGATTAAATTTCACAAGCCATCTATATGACCATGCATTTAAATATTCTAAATCTGTACTTATTAATGTATGTAAATTTTCTTCATTATGTGCCATATGGCCAATACAAGTGTCATCAGCAAATAGTCTACCAAAGCCAGTCATATTGTCTGCTACGTCATTTATGAAAATTAGAAAGAGCAATGGACCCAAGACCGACCCGGGGGGCACAACAGCCTTTAATTCCCCAGTACTTGATATTGTATCTTTAATGACTACTCGTTGTTTTCGTCATGACAGATAACTTTTTAACCAGAAAAGAAGCTTCCCTTTTATGCCATTATTCTCGAGTTTTAATATAAGCGCTTTAATCCAAACTGTATCAAAGGCTTTACTAATATCAGCAAAGGTTATACTAGTTATTTGTTTTTTATCCAACGCAAGTAAAATATTATCATAGAGTTCAATTAACTGATGGGTAGTTGAATATCCTGGTAGAAATCCAGACTGGAATTTATATAAAAGCTTGTTTATATGCAGATGATTATAAATCTGTTTATAAACTATTTTTTCTAAAATCTTACTAACACATGACAATAAGTAAACTGGAAGATAATTTGACGGTAGAAATGTATCCCCCTTTATAAACAAAGCAATGACATGTGCAATTTTCCACTGATCTGGAAAAACCATTTCTTGTATCGATCTATTGAATAACATGGACCGGGGTTTTGCTATTTCATTTTTTACAGCTAATAACATTCGGTTACTTATAATATCATGTCCAACAGCCTTATCTACATTCAACGTGGAAATTATATCTATAACATCTTGTTCACAAACTTCAATATCAGAGAGAACATTCAAGCATCTACAATCAAAATCCGGTAAAACCTTATTTTCATCGTTTAAATTAGATATTGAAGAAAAATATTTATTTAAAATTTCTGCTTTTTATATGGATTCGTATGATAATTTGAAATCATTCTGTGGGTCTGAGAGAGGAGGAGTCTCATTATATGAACCTTCATTTTTTATTAACATATTCATGGTTTTCCAATATAATTTGCCATTGGCTGATTTTAATTCATCTAAATTTTCATTTATATTTGCATAAAATTTCTTTTTGGCCTGCTTTTTTTTAAATTATTTACCTTATTTCGCTGTTGTTTATATTTCGACTCTGTTAGTACTGATTTCACTCTAAGAAAAGTTTTACGAAAACGATCACGTATTCGTATCTCTCCTCTCAAAGTGGAATATAACCAAACTTTGTCGTCATTTCTTATAATTACCTCCCTTGTCGGAATGCATATACTAGCAATTTTCAAAAATATTGACATAAAATCAGAGACCGCTCCATGAATATCACATGCACCAGTTATCAAATTGACCCAGTCTGTTTCAGATATTTTTTGTTTCATAAGAAGATAATCTGCTCGTTTATAATCCCAAATTTTACGTTTATAATTTTTATTATTACTGAAACCACAACCTATTGTGACGTATGTTCCATCATGATCGCTAAGCTCTCTGCCAATGTGTATTGTGTCACTATCAATAATACTTATCGAGTCGGTGATCAAAATTGGATCAAGTAAAGAATAATTACCTGTGCGATTATCAAAATGTTAACAAAACCATTGATGAAAATAATATCTAATATTTGTATGAATATTAGCCATAAAATTTATGTTCAAATCACCCAAACATATAATATTGCAATTCTCGTCGAGAGCTCTTTTTAGCATAAAATCAAAATACTGTCAATAATAAGCAGGTGCTTGTCTCACTGACCGGTAATTTATGTTGATCAGTATAGACTGAAATTTAGTTTTAAGTTCAAACCCCATACACTCTAGTAAATCGCCATGTTCTAAATCCTGTCTACATACAACATTAACAAAACTTGTATAATAAAAAATAATACCACCTCCACTACAGTTCCTGTCCCTCCTAATGGGAACCTCAAAACCCGGCAATCTTATGTCAGCATCACTTATACTGTTATCTAAATGTGTTTCCATAAAAAATATAATATCAAAGTCTTCAACTATATCTATAATATAATTGAATTTATTTCGCAGACTTCGTATATTCGCATGAAAAATAGATAATGTGTTTTCGTGGGAAACTGGTGTGCCCTGTGGACCTGGGTTTAATTCAATATCCCCACAAACAATCAATAAACTAAATAATAATAGATAAGATAATATTATATTATAATTAGACTTATATTTCACTAAACACCATGACATAGCATATCTTAAGTATAACAAAAACATATCAATAAAATCACAGGCGCTCGTGGCACGGACCACCCCCCTTTTTCTAACTTTCTGTTTGCAAATTTATTTTCAATAACATTTCTTTATTTCTTTATTATTTCATCTCTGTTTCTTTATTTTAACTTGTTAGTGTCAATATTCATACAATCTTATGTTAACATCAAATTGCATGTGTCGACCCTATTAGATACTAATAGTGTATTATTAGTATCTAATAGGGTCGACACATGCACTTTGCTGTTAACATAAGATTGTATGAATATTGACACGAACAAGTTAAAATAAGGAAAAATAGATGAAATAATAAAGAAATAAAGAAATTTCATTGAAAATAAATTTGTAAACTGAAAGTTAGAAAAAAGGGAGTGGTCCGTGCCACGAGCGCCTGTGAATAAAATCACTCAAACACACTGACACCTTTCTGGCTTTTCTTAAACAAATCATACTAATTTTATTATAGAACAGCCCTATTGTTACCCTGTATGATACAATATCAACCATTATCAAAAGAAAATGTTTTGACAAGGTTTAATAAATAGGGCTGTGAAAATATATGTGTACATGTATAACAGTATGATTTAAAACAGTGACAGTTTATGATCAAGATCGTAATGAAACAAAAATTGTAAACTAAGCAAAAGATATATGTACAAACTCAAGATTATGGCAATGCTTCGTACGATTTTTGTTTTCTTAAGTAAGAGATTTTTTTATAAGAATATATATCTATTAGACATTAACATTAGCTGTGTTATATTTTATTTATCATATTTTAAAATGTTATAAAAATGTTTCGCTTTTGTATATAATATGTTAGACAAAGATTTGTTAACTCTATCAGTAAAAACGTCGTCTGAATTGTGGAACGAAATTAATAGTCTATTTATAAGATTTATAAACAACACCTGCAATCGATTGTCAAACAGGTATTTAAAGATGTAATAATGAATGTCGCGGATAAATGGTGTGTTAGCTACTGTCAATACAGCGTGTGTAATGCACAACAAATATTAATATATATATAGAATTAAGCGAAAATAGAAGCACGTGGCTGACAAAATAACCAATTATAAATAGGCGATCTGAAATAAAAAAATAAAAAATAAAATAAAAGAAACTAAGAACATTACTTATTGTACTATATTTTTATTTTAACTTGTAATTACGTATATGAGAATGTCCAAGTAACTCTCCATTCCTTAAAAATAATGGAGCCGAGGCCCCGAAGGGGGCGAGGCCCATTGTTTTTAAGGAATGGAGAGATACGAGGACATTCTCCAACTTAAAATCCACCAATTGTACTTTATTAATCTTATTAATTATTAATCTTGTAACAAAAAAAGTCTGTGTATAGTATCTAATGTACAAAGAGAACAATAACTCCGCCCCTGTCCGCATTGTTCATAACTCTCCTTTCCTTGAAAATAATGGAGAGTTTAGACAATAGATTTACATCACAGGTAGATTTTAAAAGTATATATTTCAGTTTATGTATAGGAGAATGTCGGAGTAACTCTCCATTCCTTAAAAAAATGGAGCCGAGGCCCCGAAGGGGGCGAGGCCCATTGTTTTTAAGGAATGGAGAGATACGAGGACATTCTCCAACTTAAAATCCACCAATTGTACTTTATTAATCTTATTAATTATTAATCTTGTAACAAAAAATGTCTGTGTATAGTATCTAAAGTACAAAGAGAACAATAACTCCGCCCCTGTTAGCATTGTTCATAACTCTCCTTTCCTTGAAAATAATGGAGAGTTTAGACAATAGATTTACATCACAGGTAGATTTTAAAGGTATATATTTCAGTTTATGTATAGGAGAATGTCGGAGTAACTCTCCATTCCTTAAAAATAATGGAGCCGAGGACCCGAAAGGTCCGCGGCCCATTGGTTTCAAGGAATGGAGAGATACGAGGACATTCTCCAACTTAAAATCCACCCATTGTACTTTAATAATTTTATCAATTATTAATCTTGTAACAAAAAAAAATTAAATAAATTGTTTGTTATTCCCTTTGCAATTTTAAACAGGTTGATGTTTTTGACCTTTAAGCTCTAGCTCCGCCCCTGTACATATTGTTCACAACTCTCCATTCCTTAAAAATAATGGAGAGTTTAGACAATAGATTTACATCACAGGTGGATTTTAACTAGAAGTTATTGATCGAAAAAATCACGTGATGAATAAATTATTCGGGTGAAAAATAACAATAACAAAAGCACGTGATAATGTTTACATAACAAATCAAATACCATTCAAAAGGAACTACAATCTGAACATTAATACAACATATTTTATTTACAACAAAAGATAAAATATATAAAAAGTATGATGTACGGGTTGTCTCTAATCCTCTTCATCACTATTGCGGATTTCCCCACCCAGTCTGTATATATCTTGTCTGCTTTTGACAACTAATGGACGAGAACGTTCAGTTTCCTTAACAAGCACAGAACCATCGTGTGTCCAAAAAGAATGTATTTTCCTGTCTACACGCAAAGTTTTCAATCTTTTCAACAAGTCATATCTGTGTCTGGGTAAGTTTTCACTTATGAAAGTTTTATCTACATGACCTTTTAGTTCTTTCTTTTTACTAAACACCATGTTTCTTTGGCGATATGTAAGGAAGCGCACAATTATAGAGATCACGGATTTCTCTAATTGGGTGTGATCTTCCAATGTCAGTTAGATTGAGCTTGACTCCTAGTTGGTTTTTGCAAATACCAAGGACTAATGAGTCAGTATCAATCGGTGTTTTCAGACATTGTTTCCATTAGTTGGTACTCTGACATTACTGAACCTCAAGCTGGTTCTTCTTGAATACTATTCTTGTTCTCCAAGCCTTTTTTCTAGGTTACTTATTTTGTTTTTCATTGAACTTATCTGATCATTTTGTTTTTTATTTTGAATTTCCTGAAGAATTAATGCATCTTTGTTGTGCTGGATGGTTTCTAGATGAGGTTGCATACATTCATCAACTTTTTTTAGCTATTTTGGGTTTAATAAGTAGCATGACCTTTTCACTTATCAATGGAATAATAGAGTCAATAAACTCTTGATTCTTAAGAGTGGCACAGACGACGTCTGATAGATGCAGAATGGTTTCACTTTGAACAGCTGTTGAAAGGACCTGATCTGTACTGACAGTATTGGAGGTGACAGATTCACTGATCAAGGGTGAACCAAAAGCAGAAAGCCTCGCTTGTTTATCAAGATGTTGCGTAGAAGGCGATGAATTGTCATGACTACTTTCCGGTTGCACCATTTTATTACTAGCTTTGGGTGTTTGGGATACAAAACTGTCAAGTTTGGAATGTTTGTCTTTGTTCACTTTGTCGACCATTTTGAGTTTTATTCGACTCAACAAAAATATGTATATGTTTGTGAAAAAGTCACTTCACATTCACAGATGAAATACTTTACAAATTCACAACTGAATAAAGTTTGCATAGAACCATCAGAATAATACATGAAATGCTTATAGTTGTCTAATACATTATGCTTATCTCTTGTTTACTCACTCTGTTTTTGTCACGCCTTCATTCTCAAGGGCAGGTAATCCATGTATGAGCTGCTAGATCCAACGACCTAACTCATTGAGCCACCCGGGCCCTCTGTTTCGTTGTAGGCAACAACCATGTATCAAGGGAAGCTTGATAAGAACCACAAGGACAAGAATACATCATTAACTGTGAGAAATATTCTCTATATGCAGGGTGTTGCTGAAATGTTGCTATGTATTATGAAAACAGGACATTTCTGGCCAACAAATCCACCGCTGTCAATAAAAAGAATAACCACTTCTCACCTCAAATCATTGAACACAAAAAGGCTACAAAATATGGCGCTTGAAATCCAGTTCATGTCTTGGGACAGGCACAAGAAGTGTGAATAGAAGGTTCACCATGGAAAAATCAAAATCATCTTTTGTTGTAATGTTTCGATCGCAATCAATCATCACTGTCAATGTATAAATCTTGGTCAAAGAATAGAACAGACCGAGCTGTATTTGTAGTATCATTTATTTCAAGACCAACGTAATAATGTAATCAAAACCACCATCCAATTTAGAATTCATTGTTGAAAGTGAAATTGCAGGACAGAGCTAACCTTGTCCGTTTTTCTTGAGAAAACCCTACATGAACAATGGAACAAGTTGGCAAGAAGAGGAACACAGTTGGTTCCAATATACATGTCGACACACCCATCGAGAACAAATAGTTTGCCAATTAAATCCTCGAGCATTTTGATGATGTCAGTTTGTTAGAATCAGCGTATCAACATTTGTCCCTTCGCTAAGAAATATATTTATATCTTATGTTGACCATTCGTTTTTTTATTAGACAAAGTTGAGCTATTTGTTTTAATCCGTCTTTTAGCTTAGAGTAAGGAGGAGTTGTGTACATGATAGAGAAGTCAATTTTTAATACCATTGCACAAGGACAATTGTGTCACTCAAGCCACTCCCTTCATGAAATAATATTTTGTGACCCTCCAAAAGCATTCATAAAAATAGAGACGTCGGATTAACATGAAGTTGATTGGATATATGTTTGCCTATTCCTCTGATCTATGGACATTCATATGTAAAATCAATTGCATCCAGCGAATTAATCAGTGACAAAGAAACTGTAAATGTCACCGTTGTATCTACTATTGGTTAATAATCAACATTTCACACAACAATAGAAGAAGAATGATTAATGTTGTATTCATCAAATTAGTATATATAATTTAGATCTCTAAATATTCCAATGGAACATTAGGTCTTGGCTATCCTATTTGGGAACATCAGACTTCTTGCTCAAAAAACATTTAAATCATTTGGTTTTCCAATCTTTTCCTTTGAGCTGACCTAATGAAGGTTATCCCAGAAATGCGTCGTGCACTGTAAGTTGTATATCTATGTTTTTATAACCACTGAAGATAAATTCTCCACAGAAAGTGGCATATGCTTGTCAAACACACAGTATCGGGCTTGGAAAATGTTATGTTCCTTTCAGATAAATAAGGGTAGTAACAAAATTACCGAACTCCGAACAATCTTACAAAGGGAAAGTGAAAACTCATAAGTATATAAACAGACAATTTCAGTCAACAACCGGAAAACTGTGAAAACCGTAATGACCCTGACTTGGTACAGGCATTTCTAAAGAAATGGTGGGTTGAATCAGATTTTAAAGCACCAAACCTCCCCGTTTCATTACGGCTCAAAGTTTCCGGCTGTCACTATAACAGTATTTATAGCAAAGCTTACAGCAATTTAACTTTAAATAACAATTAATCTTCCAAGAGAATAACAAATTAGAACATTTAACATTGCTTCTACACATACATGTATGTATTTAATCCAAGGTATGACAGGAATATTATGTAATGACAGTAATCTACAAAACTCTGGTTTTATGGTGTCCACGTGCACACAGCGTCTACCCCCGGTTTTATTGTGTCCACGTGCACACAGCGTCGTCTACTCCCGGTTTTTCGTGGTGGTCGTGCTGTTCAACGTTTAGGTTTGTTGTCTTGTGTTTTTTTGCTTTGTTTGTCTTCATTCTGTCTCCTCTCCAATGTTACCAGTGTACCTGGATTGTCTATTTTTCTCTAAGGTTTATTTACTTTTTATGTGTTATACTTGTTATTATGCTACATCGTTCCTACACATATAGAAAACAAAACTAAAAAGAAAAACAAGTATGTATGATATTAAAACAGGTAAGGTACACTCATGATATTATAGAACCATAGTTAAACATCAAACAATATTGGAAGCTTGAAACGTGAATAAGTCCATCCTGATTTAAAATTGAAAAGTTGTACGTCATTGGTTGGCTGTAATTGTACGGAAAGGCATATACTAGTAGCAATGATTACATGAAAACCTAAAACGAAAAGTGCAGAGAGATTAAATTCGAAAATGGCGACAATGAAATTTTGAGTTCAAAGAACAAATATTATCTTATAACAAATCGAACTTAAATCGACATACAGAGCAATATCATATAATACACTTTGTGTCACTTAATGGTTTGTTATGTATTGAGGTTGTCTTTCGTTGTATAGTTTAATTATCCATATGTGCTTACAAGCATGTTTTGTGCATAATGGTGAACCATATATAGCGTCTGTTTCATTATTGTTGTGATTTCCCAAACTGCATTGCCATTTTCTCCTAATTTAAACCTAATTAAAAAAGAAAAATAATAGTTGTATTTTGCTATAAGAATGTAATTGGAATAGTACGGTTACGCTGTTTATTTATTCGTAGCGCCGATTCGTGAAGTTTGTGCGTCTGAAGATAGTTTTGAGTGGTGGGGGTGTTCATTATTTAATGTTTTTACATACCTTTATACTCATAAGTCCTGTATACACGACAATATATATAATAAACTTATTGTCATGGTTACCTAAAACGAGAATACGAGCACATATGATGCCAGTTTTGGTGGATTAATTTACCATTATTTAATGAGTTTTGGTAATAAATAAAAAGTATCAACTATGTGGAAGAAACAACACAGATGAAACGATTATCGGTGAAGTAATGAGTACTACTATCTAGTGATTACGGTTGTTCTGTCCTTCACCTTGTAGATAGATACCAGTCATGCTTGTCATTGAAGTAATGAGTACTACTATCTAGTGATTACAGTTGTTCTGTCCTTCACTTTATAGATAGACACCCGGGCCCTGCTTGTCATTGAAGACCATAGGAAACAACATATATTAAATACAGAAAAGAGATAAAAACGTTGTTCATTAGTATCTAAGAAACTGATTTGTACCTAAAGAGGTAAACATATCAATAAATACTTTAGTGCAAGTGTACCTAACTCAGATTGTAAAATAAAACACTTGACACATACGTGATCAATAACGCTATATACAAATACCGACATTATGACCAAATATATTACATTTATTTATTATTATATTTTAAATTGCTTTGATGGGGCCCCGTTGTTTATTATTTGATAGGTGCTAAATATAAACTTGATATAAACTTCAGCAATAGCGTAGTGGCTTTGTTATTTAAAACGTTTGTTCCGTATTAAGATATTGCTTGCTTAATATTGTAGCAGGAACTACCAATCCGTCCGAAGCACCCGTATTCATCCCCGGCTTTTAATGGGGTGTTTGTTCCTGTGACTTTTGTTTTCTGTTTGGTATATTGTGGATCATTCTTTGTCACTTCGTCTTTTTTTTTGGTGGTAATTTTGTTGTCTGTTCTTCTTCGATTCACGGCCTCTTATTGCTCCTTTGATATTGTCAACATGTTCTTGCTATCAAACCCTTAACATCTATATTTTCTGTTAAGTAAATGAATATAGATTAAAAAAGCTTCCACGTGGAGCACAATTCTTAAGCAAAAAACGAGAGTAGCTCGGCGAATATTACATAAGTTATATTGGAGCAACTAAGAAATAACAAGTCTAAGATAATATCTAATTCTGAATCATTGTAAACTGAGTTTTGCAGTCCTGACACATTAAAACGGAGTATTCATGAATTCATGAATGCATACCATGATTAACGATTAATGCAAAATCACGGGTTACATTAATGACATCCTCATACATCCTGAAAAGTACATACCAAGACTACCACTATTCCATGAACTAAATGGATCTGTGGTTGTTGAAGGTGTTGAAATTGAAGACATCTCTGTTGAAGAAGTTGTATGTGGAGGTGTAGTAGTCACAGGTGGATTTGTTGAACCGTGTGTTGAAGTTGAGCTTGGACTTGTTGACGCCCGGGTTGATGTTGAGCATGGACTAGTTGCCGACTGTGATGTTGACGTTGAGTGTGTACTAGATAATGCCTGTGATGTTAATGTTGAGCTTGGACTAGTTGACGACTGTGATGTTGATTGTTTGAAGGTAGATGTTACGGGTGGTTCATTGGTTGTGGTATGTACATCCTTTACAGTTGACGGGGAAGACGTTGTCGTCTCGATATTATCTGAAGAAGTAAAGTTACCAGTTGTTGGGAGTAAGGTCGAATTCGGAGCAAAGTTAGAAGTTGGCGTGGTTAACTGATTTGAGGAAGAATTATCTACTGAAGGCAAAGTGGAAGCTTCTACACTAAAATCTATTCTACTAGTATCAGTCAATAATATGGTAGAAAGAAGAGAGGTTGTACCTAAACCAGGGCTAGTTGTATCCTCGACAGTCGACACTACAGGTCTGTCTGCATTTCCTGTAGTCGTTTCACCATTTTCAGTTGCCATTGAATATGTAGTTTCCATTTCATTTTCCGTCGACATGGAATCACTTGTAATGGATTTTGCAGTTGTCTCATCCATGGCTGTCGTTTGATCTTCCATCGTTGTCATCGCAATTTCAATTGTCACATCCATATTTGTCGTTGTTTGATCGTGCATCGTTGTCATGGAGATTGCAGTTGTCTCATCAATGTCTGTAGTTGTTTTGTCTTCCATCGTTGTCATGGAGATTTCAGTTATCCCATCAGTGTCTGTGGTTGTTTTGTCTTCCATTGTTGTCATGGAGATTGAAGTTATCTCATCCATGTCTGAGGTTGCTTTGTCTTCCATCGTTGTCATGGAGATTTCAGTTGTCCCATCCATGTCTGTAGTTGTTTTGCCTTCCATCGTTGTCATGGAGATTGCAGTTGTCTCACCCATGTCTGTGGTTGCTATTTTTGTCAGCGTTGTCATGGATATTTCTGCTGATGTGTCTATGTAGGTCGTAGATTCCTTATTTGTTGTCATATCAGTGTACCCTGTTGTGACATCCTGTGTAGTTTGGAATTCTGTTAGATCAGTAGATACGTCATTATGTGAAGATGTGTCTATTGCTATTGTGGTATCAGACGTTTCAGAAATTTCAGTAATAATATATTCTGCAAAAAACGTTTTAGTAAGTTTTTCAATCCCCCATATTAGTATGCAAGCAAATAAATGTTTTCCGGTACTTCCTATAGGTCATCAATAAATTCATGCTGAGATAGATTAAACGTATATTGGAGTTTGTTTAATGTCACATTATCAGTATATATCTTGATAATTGATAAAATAATTAATCAATTTGACATAAGAAGATTCTAAATTAAAATAAGTTATTTAAAAGTCTGCTTCATTAACAATGACTGTAAATTTCTATATGTGTTGTTATTATAGTAATTCTATTATTAGAACTTGATCAATTCATTCTGCAATCAAAACAGGATACCAGCATGGGAATATGTTCCACTTTGTTGTGTAAATCATATTGTCGGAACATTCGTTGTGTGAAATTATATGATAATATCCTGTCTGGTACAACGCTGATGTATACCAACATTCTCATACTTCAAAGGGAAATAGACGAAGTATGTGCCAGATATAAAACTGTATTTCCGGAACAACATTTGTGTGAGTATTTGTGTAAGTAGTTGAGTGTGTATCTGTGCTTTTGAGTTTTGGTATTTGTATGGTTGTTTTATATCCTTATCATCCTGTAAATAGAACAATCATTTTTAATTTTCACACATAGGATATTTGTTGTAACCACAATCCCGGGCATTCCTCATTAGTGACTTACCACTGGATTGTTGACAAGAGCAACACAACTGATACCACTAGTTGAGTAGGAACTGCTTACCCGTCCGGAGCACTTGATTTCACAATCGGGATTCGTGTTTTCCATTTACAGCTTTTGCCTGCTCCTTTGGTCTCGTCAGACATTTCATACTTTGAAAACATTTAATATCGTTCAAACAATTTCTTATGATGTATTACCTAACACAAAACATGCCTATACCTATTGTAATTTACTACGCACTAGCTCCAGGTCAAACGATTGAAGAAAAGGAACCAAACAGGATAGCAAAATCTTGATAAGATTACCTATATACCTCAGAGAGATGATCCTTAATTTTTTTATTATATATGTTATTTAGGAATTGTGAAGAGATTTATCAAAGTCATGCTAAACAATTTGCTCTCTAGCTCTCTCCATATTTCAATGTAATAAATTAACAAAATACAACGTCTAAAACTATTGGAACCAATGGACACATTCTAATTTATACAAAATCTCTCGCTGTAAGCAATATGCATTGTAATAGCATTTGAGAGTACAAAAGCACATTTTTCCAAAAAAAACAAACAAACAAACAAACAAACAATCAAAGAAAAAACAATTGACTGTTGGTTAGCAGTGGTAGTTAATCAACCCTTGCAAGGCAATAATTTCGAATTATTGTCCACTTGTTTGTATGGCACATATGTCTACAGGTTCATTCCATTAACAATTGACAGGACCTGGATATTTCATCGAAATATATCGTGGTCTGTTTTGTGCTTAATAAAATGAAATGTAGTTATTAGTTTTGTTGATATTGGTGGAACTGTAAAACATATACTTTTCTAAATTTCCAGGATCGATTTATTAATCACTTCCTCTGGTAAGATCTGATCTTGATAACTTGGAATTTATATTTGGAAATTATAAGAATCTGCTGCATCTGAATTGCGAAATGTTTCAGCTTTTGTATCGTCTAATGTATCATCATATACTAAGGAACAAAAAGGATACACCCCTTTGTAAATAAATATAATTTTAATTTATAATATCATAGATAATTTTAATTTATAATATCATAGAGTAAGAGCACATTTTGGCACAATAGACCAATGTCAATTGTGCAAAATCATGAACTTCAGTGGCTAAGAGAACAAAAATTAACAAAACGTCAATACCTTAAGTGTCCAACAATCGTATTGATGATCAACTATAGACCACGGTTCATTGACACAGCACTATGCGAGATTGCAGCCTAAGGAATGGTGTACGGCTTTTCAGAGATGACGTTGAGTGTGGTCTGTGTGGGACGTTGTGGTTCAAATCTTCCGAGATGTGATTGGTGTGATAAAGAATAAATACATGAGAATAAATACTTTCTGCTGACTAAAAGCCATATGTACGCTTGCAGTGTGCAGTCATTTTCATGGTGAAACGTAAAGCAAGATCCATTCTGAAGCATGCAATTAACAACATGTGTGGCTAAAATTGTGTCTCTGTATCTGACATCTTTTAACGTACCACTAACATCAACAAGAGTTGTCATATCTATATGGCATGAATCCATCTCAAACAAGTACATTTCTACCATCATTTAATGTGGACTGCTATTGAACACAACAGTCGACTAATATTTCAGGCCAGCGATTAACTGGGACGCGGTCATCTGAATTTATTCAAGACAGTGATTCGAGGTTCATGGGAAAATGACAAATGTCTCCATTTGGTGTTCAATTACCAGCGTAACAGTGCCTGTCACAACCCCATACATTCTTGTCAATATCGTTAAGCAATGCATGGGCCTCGAAATACACACATAGGCTGAGGTGTACACTCTACTAAACGTCAACTACAAATATCATCGGAGAAAGTTGTTACTGGGGCATACCTACGATAGGTTCTGTCAAATCGTTATTGGTATGAAGCAAACATCGTTCAGGGGCTACTCAGGAAAAGCTAAACTGGTAGATGATATTCAAAAGCTTGTGTTTCCTATCAAGATAGCCTTGATACATGGTTTATATTAACAAGGATGCTACTAAACCAATGGTTCCTTGAAGTAAAGTGCAAAACGTGTACGTTTTGAGGTCATCACTTGGTTAATCGCTGAGGAACGACAGTGTAACAGATGACAGTAATAAAAATCATGCCCTTCTTCCCTATTCACTTATCACTGAATATGGTGTCACTACTGGAAATGTCAAAGTTTTTGGATCACATCAGTTGATACAATTGATACAGGGGCAATTGTCTGATCTGCCATTCATCGTATTACTGCTTTATTGGTATGAAGCAAACATCATTCAGGGGCTACACAGGAAAAGCTAAACTGGTAGATGATATTCAAAAGTTTGTGTATCCTATCAGGATTGACTTGATACATGGTTGATATTAACATGGATGCTACTGAACCAATGGTTCCTTGTAGTAAAATGCAAAACGTGTACGTTTTGAGGTCATCACTTGGTTAATCGCTGAGGAACGACAGTGTAACAGATGACAGTAATAAAAATCCTGCCCTTCTTCCCTATTCACTTATCACTGAACATGGTGTCACTACTGGAGATGTCAAAGTTTTTGGATCACATCAGTTGACACCAGTTTTGAAGGACTGCGTTGTTCAATCATTAGTCCTCTGTATAGTGTAGGGGCAATTGTCTGATCTGCCATTCATCGTATTACTGCTTCTGATTACGCCTTTGGTATCTTCAAACTCGGCGTCAGCCATAAATAAACGCTTGAGTAAAATTCACTTGCAAAATTTGATATTAATTATTCTTAGCATTCGCACACGTTCAAGTTTATACACTACATGGATTTTAAAACAAGATGCAATTATTTATAATTTGAACAACGATCGGATAAAGTACGGAAGCAAAAAAGTACAATCCGGTTACAGTTGGTCTCGATGCGTTTACAAGATTAGCCATTTTCTTCAATATGTAAGCATTGTTACGATCCTTTTTTGTGATGCGAACTCTAATAAATCAAGTAAATGAACAAAATAATTTATTAATTGAAACCAACAGAACAACTGAGGCTTGTCTTCTTGTAATACTAACACGACTGTTAAATCTTATATCTCAAGCGACAGATTCATATGGATGGGTTGGTATGTGTGCATGTGCGTGTGTGTGTGTGTGTTTTTTTTTTTATATCGACATGGTTTTGAAATCTGTCACTCTAAGGCATGATATTAGATTGCAGGAATTCATTGAATTATAAGCATAAGCATAGAGCGATTGCGTGTAATAATGTAATAAATATTTAGTGTGGATGTTGAATTCTCTATATCATGTAAAATATGTTGATTAAAATTATTAAAATCGAGGAACTTGTAATCCTGGCTGTTTGCCGGGTTCATAGTATCCAATCATAGTTCTGTTAGATGTTTTTTTTTTGTTCCCTGGTGGTACTTTGTCCATCCATATTTTGATCATGTGACTAACCACTGATTGATAGAAATGTTATATAAACACAATACGGTTGTTTCGAATCATGTCAATTCCGACCACGTTCCGTTTTTTCCGTGTCTTAACGTCTGAAATGCTTGGCAGACGACTTCCGGTGTTTACGCTATTACTGTGACAACGTCAGCATATCATAGTCGTAGATGCGGTAGGCCATAAGTAATTGTAATATGGAGACACCAAGGAAACGGCTGAATAAATACTGATGTTCGGTACCCCAGTATATGTCTGATATCAGAAATATATAAAGGCAGATCGTTTTCGCTTCATGATGCCGACAGCAGCAAATAGAGAAAGAAAACAAATTTAATTTTAAAGAAGTGATTGTCTCTGTATTCAAGTCTTTGATACAAACAAAATAACTTAATTGATATCTGTCTTTTACAGAAAATGTTAAGATTTTTTAAAACTGAGGATCGAACGTTAAAACGGCACATATCGATTGAAGTTCTTGTTGTGTACATTGACACGGGAAGTCTAGTACTATACATTCCATCAAAATCACGTTATCTGGCGGACGAAAATAACAACATTTTGACGGAATGGAAATGATTCGAAACAACCGTATTTATATAATTGCTATAAATATTTTTATGCTATGCATTCTGAAAATCTGAGATTTATTATTTTTGAGAAAACACTCGTTCATGTTATACCTCAGTGTTTAACAATAAGGTTAAAATACGTTTCGATTGTTGTCATAAACGTGAGGAATTTATTTTCAAATAGTAAATTTCCTTTCTTGAGTAGCTCATGTTGTCCGAGCCTTTCGTCTTTTGTGAAAGTTTGCTTTGTCAGAGTCCTCCTTGGCTTATTTAAGCTCATGTTGTCCGAGTTTTCTTCTTTTGTGTGAGATCATGTCCTGTCCGAGCATTTTTCCTCATGTGGAAGTTCATCTTGTTTGAGCTTTCTTTCTTTTATGAGAGCCCATGTACGAGCCTCTCGTTTTCTATGAAAGTTCATTTTCTACGAGCCATTCTTTGTTTGTGTGAGTTCATGTCCGCAAATTCTCCTTTTGTTGAAGATCATATTGTCGAAACTTATTTTCTTTTGAGGTCGTTCCTGTTGACCGCGGACTTTTTTTTGTGTAAATTTCACTACCCGTATGTTTGTCCTGTTATTATTATTGGTATCTAGAACGTCCCATTTGATCACGTATTTCTTGGCACCTAGACATTTAATATGTGTTCGTCTTATATATTAATTACTGCAGACAGTAATATGACAAATAAGGGTAATAACAAAATTACCGAACTCCGAGCAATCTTACAAAGGGAAAGTCAAAACTCATAAGTATATAAACAGACAAAATCAGTCAACAACCGGAAAACTGTGAAAACCGTAATGACCCTGACTTGGTACAGGCATTTCTAAAGAAATGGTGGGTTGAATCAGATTTTAAAGCGCCAAACCTCCCCCTTTCATTACGGCTCAAAGTTTCCGGCTGTCACTATAACAGTATTTATAACAATACTTGGAGAAAACAGGTAAAACAGTTGTCATAACAGCACTAAACTGAGTGAAGTGAATGTCAAAAACATTTTTACGTCGCACATTGATAAAAAATATTTTTGACATTTTTGTTTTTGACCGCTTATCTTTATACATTTTCACTATATGAAAATCCATTGTTTATAATCTTTTCTGCCGAGACGGAATATATTTCGACAAGATCTTGGTATCGGAATATAAACTTTTTAAGAGATCGAATAAGGCGAATCTTTTTATAGCCCTGGTCCAGTAGCCTGTTTCTCAGATGAAGATGACGTTTCAGGAAATTAGAATAATTGCTACTGGCCCTTGCATAGCGAATCAATTGCGAGATGTAAACACCATATGCAGGAGAAGCTGGTATATTGCTCCACATATTTGAAAAATTTATGATTTTAGAATTGAAGTCGTTCCGTTTATTATATATTTTAGTACTGATTTGACCACTGTCGTCAAATTCGAGGTATATGTCCAAAAATGATGCGGACGAAGCGGTATCTGTGGTCTCTTTAACTTCCAGCTCTGGAGGATATATCAATGGAAGAAATTCTGCAAATCTAGAATTATTGATAGATAAAACGTCATCAATATACCTGTATGTCAAATTAAAGGCTCTAGCCTCATGAATCTTCTTATCTTTTACAAGCTTTTGAAGAAATTCCGACTCGTATGAGTATAAAAATAAATCGGCTAGAAGAGGGACACAATTCGTACCCATTGGTATGCCGATGACCTGCTGAAACAGTATCCCTCCAAAGGAGACAAATATGTTATCGATGAGGAACTCCAGCATACTGATAGATACAATAATAGTTTGGATCATTAAATAAAAGCTGTAGATCAGAGTAAAGCAAAGTCTCATAAATGTACATTTTTAATCATGAATTCTTTTATGAATGTATTTATTACTAAACCTTGAATGAAATGACAATAAAATATAACGCATTCCCTTCTGAAGTAATAAGATAAATGACCTGGACAAATGCAGATATATATGAACCAATTTTTACATGATGCACATCTATAATTTACTTACTCTAGTATCTCTAATTTGAATACTATTATACATATCAATGTCAATGTCATGCGACGTGTCTCGCGGTGGAGGACCATTTTGAGCAGGTGTGTCAAGGTGATTTATCTGCCCATTTTTTTGTCCTTCATATTTCATCTTTTTGACATATATATATTTATACAAAACGAAAACACCAACAATGACGATTATACCACACACAGAACCCCCAATGATAGCAGGTATATGGTCCTGTATTGTATTGCTGTCTGACTCTTGAATACTAATGACAATGGTGGTTGATTCTTGTGCGTTAGAAGTCGTGGTTTGACCTGCTACTGGACTAGTTGGTGACGTAGTAATATTTCCACCTGTCAAATAAGGAACTGTCTTAGATCCACGGATGAAAAAAATGTTGCATTGATAAGCTTTAGATGTATACATGGATTTAAAATCTACACGGTTATTATATTTGGTAAGTTGCAGGTGATTACATGGGATTTCAAGTGTTCAGGCATTTTTGTAAGTAATTAGTATCTACATGGCATTTAAAGGGATATTGTCTACTAAAATCGTAATTTTTTCATACCCAAATTTATTGTCGTTTTCCGTACTGACCTTCATAAAATGAAGATTAACACCGAGTTATGCTGCAAAAGATACGATTTTTTGACAAA
Source organism: Bathymodiolus septemdierum (assembly GCA_963383655.1). Taxonomy (NCBI): domain Eukaryota; kingdom Metazoa; phylum Mollusca; class Bivalvia; order Mytilida; family Modiolidae; genus Bathymodiolus; species Bathymodiolus septemdierum. Next base: position 10,974,950 of record OY726521.1, read on the forward strand.
AAAGACCCAAAACTATCGTTATCAGAATTATTGTCCTGGATGACAATATTCAAATCTATTCATATGGCCTTCTATGTGACCACGTCTTGAGCATGCGCACTGTTTAGAAACAATAAACAACATCTGGTTCTTGGGCAAAAGAGAAAGTGTCAACGCGTGCAAGAAAGCGGAATTTGACGGATTCAGAGAGAAAAATTAATAGAAGTGAAGTATCTTCCAAATGGAATAAATGCAGGATATATGTAGGGGATCAGTTGGACCGTTGGAACGAACTCAAGGAAGTGCTACGCGTCCAAACTCGCGCTGAAGTGGCACAGATTTTGCTTGATAGGTCAACCGAACATGTGTTTTCCTTCTTTTCTCAATCGTTTTTCATATTTTATGAATATATGCTGATGCCTATGATCATTTTCGGTAGATATTATTCAATATATGTAATCTTGCACCTGGCAACAGCAAATTATTGTCAATGAATAGCATAAAACGGCCGTATTTGCGAGGTAAACAAACACGAATTTTAACATCCATGCTGCAGCAAATACTGACATACAAATAGATAAAAATAGATTTGGCCTCGCTCATGTCAGTGCATAATTAATTACCTTCCAGTAACGGTAGTCAGCATTTTTTAAATCGAAAAAACAACGTTTCGTAGCGTATTCCCCAATAATTCGGTTTTTAATCTTCATTTTATGAAGGTCAGTACGGAAAACGACAATAATTTTGGGCATGAAAAATTACGATTGCACAATGTAATACACTACATGTGATAACATGGGATATAAAGTGTACCTGGTAATATATGGTAGGTAGTAAGTGACTATATGGGATTTAAAGAGTGCCAGATAGTTAATGCTTGGTAAGGAAGAGGTTAATATTTGAGAATAAAGTTGGTATTTTGAATGTCACTGGAAACCACATGGGCTTACATTTATACAAGTAGATATTCGTTTAACCGCAGTTAACTACTTATGATTAATTTATAGAAAGTGGTACTTAGTAAGCTACATGTGATCACATGCAATTTAAACAGCACAAAGTAGCAAATGACTACTTCGGAGATAAATTGTTCCAAGTTGGTATTTGGTATGTCACAGATGACTGTGAACAAGTAAGCCAAAGATGACCGTGAACAAGCTAATTTTTGGTAGGCCACAGATCACTGTGAGCAAATTGGTAGTTGGTAAGACCAGATGACGGTTAACAAGCTAGTATGTGGTAAGTCACAGATGACGGTAAGCAGGTTAGTATTTGGTAAGCCACAGATGACTGTTAACAAGTAAGCCAAATATTACTGTGAACATGTTAGTATTTGGTAATCCACAGATGACTGTAAGCAAGTTGGTATTTGGTGAGCCACAAATGACTGTGAACAAGTTGGTATTTGTGAAAGACCAGATGACTTGAACAAGTTAGTATTTGGTAAGTGACAGATGATGGTGAACAAGTTAGTATTTGGTAAGCCCAAATGACTGTGAACAAGTAAGCCAAATTTACTGTGAACATGTTATTATTTGGTAAGTGACAGATGACAGTGAACAAGTTAGTTTTTGGTAAGCCACAGATGACTGTGAACAAGTAAGCCAAATATTACTGTGAACATGTTAGTATTTGGTAAGCCACAGATGACTGTGAACAAGTTGGTATTTGGTAAGCCACAGGTGACTGTGAACAAGTTGGTATTTGGTAAGCCACAGATGATGGTGAATAAGTTAGTATATGGTAAGCCCAGATGACTGTGAGCAAGTAAGCTAAATATTACTGTGAACATGTTAGTATTTGGTAAGTGACAGATGACGGTGGACAAGTTAGTTTTTGGTAAGCCACAGATGACTGAACAAGTAAGCCAAATATTACTGTGAGCATGTTAGTATTTGGTAATCCACAGATGACTGTGAACATGTTGGTATTTGGTAATCCACAGATGACTGTGAACATGTTGGTATTTGGTAAGCCACAGATGACTGTGAACAAGTAAGCCAAATATTACTGTGAACATGTTAGTATTTGGTAATCCACAGATGACTGTGAACATGTTGATATTTGGTAAGCCACAGGTGACTGTGAGCAAGTTGGTATTTGGTAAGCCACAGATGATGGTGAATAAGTTAGTATATGGTAAGCCCATATGACTGTGAACAAGTAAGCCAAATATTACTGTGAACATGTTAGTATTTGGTAAGTGACAGATGACAGTGGATAAGTTAGTTTTTGGTAAGCCACAGATGACTGTGAACAAGTAAGCCAAATATTACTGTGAGCATGTTAGTATTTGGTGAGCCACATATTACTGTGAACATGTTAGTATTTGGTAAGCCACAGATGACTGTGAACAAGTTGGTATTTGGTAAGCCACAGATGATGGTGAATAAGTTAGTATTTGGTAAGCAACAGATAATTGTGTAGAATTTGATATTTGGTGAGTCACATGTGACTTCATTGGAATCAAAGCGGGCACGTTGGTACTTAGCAAGGAACAGAAAGAAATGTGGGAGTTAAAATGCAAAACTAGCGCGTATAACTAACTATATGGGATTAACAATTGACAAGCTTTTATTTGGCAAACCGCGCGTAAATGCAAGGGATTTAAATTGTACAAGTTGGATCTTGATAAGCTGCAGGTGACAACATGGTATGGATAATGTACAAGGCGCTATTTTGTAAGCCACCATTGTGCGCACGTGGATTTTAAAGTGCAAAAAGCTATATGTGGCTAGATTGCAGACTGTGCAAGTTGCTATTTGGTAAGCCCCAGGTACATACATGGGATGTAAAGTGTACAAGTTAGTACTTATTAAGCCGCAGGTTACTAATTATGAGTAAGATTATAAACGTTGTTATTTGGCAAGCCTCTAGTGAATACATCGGATGTAAAGTGCACGAGTAGGTATTTGACAAAATAGCCACTGATTACTAATTTGGAGTTCAGAAATAAAATGACCATATCTCTATCTCGATTAGTACTACTTTAGGCCTACACTTGTGTTAGAAAAGTTAAGCTAACATGATTTGGTAGATTGTGTGCTATGTTTTTAACAAGATAATATACTAATGACACTCCAATCATATATCAATATCCGAAGAAATAAAACCATAGCAGTGATAACCAACATGACAAACATTTCATACAAAGACCAGAAATGAAACAAGACAATTTAAAAAGTCGGCAATAATACTATGTATCCAGATAGCATGAGATGTTGTGTGTCCGGATAGGACACATTTTAGCTTATTAATACAATTTAAAGAGACAAATGAGAGATATTCATACCATCTGATAATGTGAACCAAAGTGAAGAACCCTTAGCAAAAACAACACAACACAAATAAATAAGCGAGTGAGTTATTGCTGTTGAACGCCCATGGCTCTACTATTTGATGAGTTGATGATGATGATATATATTTTGTACTTTTTGATTTGATTTTGATGATGCTACCTCAATGACACAACAGTTCACTGATATAAATGATTCTCTGCACCTACATTATCCTGATTTCGAGCTTTGCTCTTTTACCTTAATGCTGTGTTCGTTCAAGAGAAGTAGTAAATATCATTATTTAATAGTCTTTAGAATAATCTGACTGGAGATCGAACCCACGATCTACCACATGCACTTGAGACGAGCATAAGTTGTTTGTTTTAATCAAAATTATGAGGACAACAATAACTTACAATTACAACGGAAATAAAACCATGTCTTCCGGAAAGGTTACCATCTTGTTTCGTAATCGAATATAGAATATCAGTACTAACATAAGGACAAGGAGTAATATAACAATCCACCAAATAAATAGATACGAACTCCTATATGAAAAGGGTGGATATTAGACCTGTCGTAGAAAATGTTTCCTTATAATAAGAAAATCACCATTCTGTTGGGAAACGGGAATAAGTTAATCCGTATGTAAATTCAATGTTCTTCGTGGATTATTTTAAAGCGAGGACATCAATCTAAAAGTAAACTATCCAGTATATAGTCATAGAGATCTATCATAATCATTGGAGGAAATGACGCGAACATTACGTTGTACGTCAAACGGTTTCTTCTTCTTTTTATTTCTCTTTTTTTCTTGTTCTAAAGAAAAGGCATTTGTGTGACGAAATACGAACCCCAATTTACACATAACGAATATTATAGTTCGATAAATCCTGGAGTTTTAGGGAATTGCATCTACGTTACTTTACGTTGCAATTTTTTACAATGTTGTGTCATATTTGTGACTATTTGTATAAGGAAAAAAAAGAACAAAAAAGGAGATGTCAAATTTAGTGCGCATGACGCGTTTCTGGTACGTTCAGTCAAAATATTTGAAAGCTAAATAATCTAAAAATCTTTAGGAGCTAACCAAAGAGCCTAAAGAGGATTTAAAAAAATCCGCAAGCGTGTATACATGCATAATTTGGGTATTGACATACATTATATGTGTAATATAGATATGTTCTGACAGTTGAAAAGTTTAGTATGTCAGCACTATATAAATGTGTAGGAAGATGGATGCACACACAACAGTAAAAGCAGCTGGTTAAAGCAGGATAAGGTTAATACACACACATACAATAACAATATATGCATTAAGAACTTAAAAATAATTATATTCATTAAATGAACTATATATTATGACTGAAGAAAAATTTAAAAGCAAAATAAATACTCTGTAGAATAATCACAGTTTCCTTAAAATTAACTTAAAGAAGCAGTTGAATAAATGAGTAAATAAACAAATATTTAAAACTGCAAACTAATGAACCATTTTGTGCTTGGAAATTGAAGAAAAGAACTAGTCAATATTCTGATATTCTGAATTTTCTTTAAAGTCGGAAAATTATTCAAATCTATCGTTATTGTCTGAACCTTAGCTACAATGATTTTTTTTATTGATGTTGGCATATGTTGGCCTTTTCATGAGTTGTACGGATTTGCTTTAGCATACTCTCGATGTCTTTGCTATGTGTTGATTCGGCTTGAAAATATATACAGCATCTTCACATGTAACGACATAATCAGAACCTATTAAACAATATGTATAATTATACTTGACATATCGTGGGCTGTCTAGAATGCTTGGATTCGTCTCGTTATGTTCTAGACACAGTGTTAATGAGTCTTAACATTACAATTGTCTTAATTTGGAATGCTATATGATATGCTGTATGCGTTATGTAACAAAACAATTCACAATAATAAAATGCATGACATATGTAAAAACGGGTTAATCAGAAACCGTAGATCGAAGAAAAACAGATAATGCAATGGCCAAAACCAACAACTGAGCAAACAAGTATCTAATAAGCTCTATACAAAAAAACCAAAGATTTAGCAACACCGCGCCACTGAATACCTGGGATAAACTGAAGAACTCAGGATCAGTTCTTGCTTTACTAGTGACAGCCATTGTGTTACTTTTAAACGACACATACATTGTGTGATATGGCAATGGTGTCGGACACCTGCATGCGTAAACATAGAGATAGCAAGTAAGATATGAATCTCCTACTACACCAGTAGGAGTAAAGCCGCATCGAACACCGTTACACAACATGAAATGGAAACCATGTAGACATGTAATTGGGCGGCATGACCAGCATGAACTCCACTAACACCCGGGGTCTGCTCAGGAAGGATAGGCATTTCCTTCTCCACTAGTGGCACACGTCGTGTTACTCTGCTATAAATCCAGTGATTAGTCATAAATGACTGGATTGTGATTACGACAGGCGAAACATATCCGGGCTAATTTGTGACACAGGAAGCGAAAACGAAAAAGATGAGCAACACGGAACACACTAGAAACCGAGGGGAACCCAAGAGGTCGAGCAGGGTAAGCAGTTCCTGTTTTTTATAAGGGGGGGGGGGGGACAAAAGGACAAACATTGATCTACAAAACACTACACATTGATTTAAAGATTGAGAATCACGAAAAACCGTACGTTTGTGAGTTAAAATAAAACATTGTCTGGTTCGAAAAGTTTTGATACAGTTGTGCTGAAAGCTGCAAGTATATCGCAGAATTAAGATGATGATAACGGTGGAATATTGATACTTTATCAACTAATTTTTGATGTGTGTACTATGTCATTCATACAGTATGAATGAAACCTCTATACACGCGTATATTGGTACATACCTATCATGATGTTTGTAGTGGCGGATTCGTTGCATAGAACTCCATTGATCATGTTTTCTGTCAGACATCTATAATTGCCTGAATTTTCAACAATGACATCACTGATAACAAGCGTTGATGAATTTGACACCACTGTATCATTTCCCTCTTTATACCATGTATAACTGGGAAGAGGATTACCAGCGGCAGTACAGTGTAGTGTGACTGGGTCAGAACCTTCGATATATATAGGTTGATCTGGAACACGTACGATATTTATCTCCCTTACGCTATCTGTAAAGAACGGATCAGACAATTTAAGTTCAGAATATATATATTATTACCGGTATATGGTGTTATGTCTAATTACACTCGTGTGTCACTATTGTTCTGTCCAATGAAATATTTAAAAAGATCAAATTCAATTTCACAAAAGGTATTAATTTATAACACAAAAGCCAAATTGAGAAGAATGTCTTTCATTATCGTTATTTGTCAATTATAAAGTATTTAGACATTAAAAGCATTATTAGCAGCAAGATTATGACTGACTTACTACCTTGTACCTTTGTCGAAAATAACCGATCACAGCCATGCTTTCAAGAAGGTAATAACCAATCACAGCCATATTTTTAAGAAGGTGGTATTTCTTTTTTACACTATATATTTCATATTATGACATTATTTATGTAGTTTCAACAGATTCAAAGTAAGAGTTATTTCTCCTTCTACACGATGTGATGGTTTTGACAAACATGGTTCATGTTCTCATCCAAAAATACATTACATTATATTATGTTAATCATAAATTAATACACGGATTATGATTGCCTCTTTTGTGTCTTCAAACTCTTCTTAATATACCTTGGTTCACTTCATATAAATAGCATAGATAATCTTTTTCTTACAACATTTAAATCAAAGCAAGTCCAGAAACCTTGATCACAAGTAATTACTTATTGCTTTTACCCAACATGCATAACTTTCGGATGCATATCAGCTAAAATGTGGTCACTTACTGTTTGAACGCTTAAACAATCAGCATAGTTACTCGATCTTTAGTTTGATGTGTAATGTTTTGTAGATCGTTGTTTGTGCTTTTGTCCTTTTTTTTTTTGTCTGTCCTTCTTCGATTTACGGATTCTGATTACCCCTTTGGTATCCTCAAACTCTTCTTAGCTTAAGTTTGATTGGGAAATAACCCAACGGACATATACTGTTCTATATATACACAGCATAATTCTAATGTTTGAATTTTTGCTTTCAATCTCTAAGCTACGCAGCATGTACTTACAAAATACACTGATTGGTGCAGTCTGTTGATAAACATCAGATGCTAAAAGCTCCTGTATAACTTTACAGCGTACTACAGCATTGTTGTCGCCATCTTCCATAGTAATGGTCAGATTACTAGTGCCATTGTACGAACATCCTCCAGGTATCTCACTGATTATTGTTGTCTCATCCGGGTATGTTGTAGGAAAGAAATCAATCATTCTGAATTTCTCCCAAATAAATGTCCCTGGTGGGTTACCAACATTGCCAAAACATGTGAATGTAACATTTTGACCTTCTAATATTCCATGTTGTACTGACATTATAGGGGTGGTATCTGGTTGTGCAGCGACAACTTAAAATAAATATTTAGAAATATTTGTGACATTAATATACCGGTATCACAATAGTTAGTTCAAAGAACCCTAAAATTAATTGGGGAAGATCATATTTTGCTTTTGAAGAGTTTGAATAGAAATGGCGGGGAAATATTCAATTAAATATCAACCATTGCAATGATAGTGGTTGAAAACTGTATAACCATATAGATAATCGTACGTCTTCTGAAAGTTTCCTGGGCGTTGACTGCCTTATACAATCAGGATAACAAGCGATACTAATCGAGTTAAGACTAGGATATTGTGATAATTGTTGCGTTTTCATTGACGTATGAATCATTAACACTAACTTATTATTAAGTCGATATAATTTGTCCCAGTATGAATACTGTGAGATAGTGGCGTAACGTAGCCACAATGTGGTACAATGACATGGAATGGCAAATTGGTCTATTCACACTGAAAGAGACTAGGGAACTATTACAACTACAAAATACGTGCGGGAAGGATTATATCTACCGTGGCGAATGTAATTAATTCATGCACACTGATTAAATACATTGAGATAAACGACATAAATCGAAGGGTAGCGAGTAGTTGAGACAGAGACGTCCCATTTGAATCAACCAATTATTTGTTAGAACGATATTTGTATTAGTTGGTTAGATCAAAATTGCATTCTTTACATTGCTTTTTTTTCTACAAATATATAACATTTGGCATTTCCCTACATATCGTGCAATGAGATAGACATAACAGTGCAGAGTCAAACCAACCCAATGAACAAGTTTTTCCACAACACAGACCACGGCTACATATTGTTTCCTTCAAAATTATCCTGATTTAATTGTGCCATTCTGTAGGATTTATGTGACTATCGATGGTGGGTAGGTTATGGTGTTTACGTCACTTTCAATAATATTTCAGTTTTATCGTGGCGGTCAGTCTTATTGGTGGCGGAAATCTGAGTACCCGGAGAGAAAACCCACCGACCTGCCGCAAGTCACTGACACACTTTATCAAATAATATTGTATCGAGTACACCTCGCCTTGGTGTGGTTCCAACTCACAATGGTAGTGGTGATAGGCACTGATTGCATAGATAGTTATAAATCCCATAAACTACCATATGATCACGACCACGACGCGCCCTTGTGTGACTATCGAATTTATGGTCTCATTTACACTGACAAAGCATAAATCTTTTTCGATTAGTCCGTTGTGTGGAATTTCTATGACTACCAAGTACATGACTTCATCCTCATTGACAAGGCGGGACTCAATTAAGAATATCCTAATATTTCAAATGTTTGATGTAGCCACTACTATTTATATACATGGTTGCATACCTTGTACTGTTAGATTTGTCGAAGCTGTTGGTAACGGAGAGGGGCTATCACCAGTGCCGCCATCTAGATAATTGATCTCACACTGATAATCTGTTTCATCTTCACATTCAATCTGACTAAAGGTCAATGCAGCTGTGTTGGTGCCGCCGGTTGGGTTAGTTAAATTGGCTCTGTTTTCTAAGTACTGCCCACCAGGTGTAAATGCTGGTGGAAATGTGTTCGTTGGTAAAAACGTTGCTATTGTATTGTATGTACCCTCCGAGAAAGCTTTTAAGCTTATCAGAAATAATACGTCACCAGGATCTCTGACGTAAGAACAGTTTACCTCTACATCTGATGGGCCAACTACACCTACGATATTATTGTTCATGGTGATCGTAAGGCCAAGTGCACATGAATAAGACGAGATGATTATGCATTATGCTAATATTGAAAAAAATAAGTTATATCGTGGCGGTCAGTTTTTTTGGTGGAGGAAACCGGAGTGCCCGGAGAAAACCACCGCCCTGTCACAAGTTACTGACAAACTTTATCGATTACACTCCGCCATGAACTGGGTTCGAATAACAACTTGAGTGATGATAGGCACTGATTACACAGGTAATTGTAAATCCAACTACCATGCGATAACGGTCATGACGGCCCCTTCTGGTAACAGGATATGAACTTTTATGTGATTGGCGTCAAAAACATATTTAACATATCCCCATCTATCTTTAAGCTTAAACCGAAACCATGCTATCACAAAACCGAAATCCAAGAGCAGTGGATGCTCGTATAGTAGCAGTATACTAGAACAAAGTGCAAAATAGTCTGCATGTAGACCTGTCAATTACTAGACGTTTCAATCAAGTGTATCTGTTTTTCCTATAAACAATTGACATCGATTTGATATAATTAATCCTGTTGGATTAAATTCTCGATATTTACTGTAAGTGTTTTTTTCTCGAGAGGCTAGATTAAATAAAAATGCAAATGGGCAAATACAAAAATGGCATTGATACTCCAAAGAAATAGAACAACTGTCAAACATAAATTCTATCTTGACGGAAAAAAACCAAACAAGACAAAAACACTTTTAACTTATTTTATGCGTACACATGCTTTTTGTCTTTTTTGTTGCCAATGCTATCGTACTTTCCCGTGTTTTTCGTGTTCACTGGTCGATGTGTTGACAAGGATAGTCCTGGCCGGTAGTTACAAAAACAAAATTCTTCTCACACTTTCCCTTTTCGTTAGTGCAATAAAATGCTTGACATGAAGTCATAATGATTTTGTAAATATCAAAAGATAAATATACAACGTTATTTTACGATTTACATAATATTTAATGATAATATTGCACCTGATCAATACTGATATATTATACCATGCCGGTTGTACGACGTCACGAGCAGGATAAATCCGAGAATGGATTATGCCTTTTGTCTCCTCCACATTGCAGAGTTTTGAAAAATGCCGATCCCCATTATTTGGTGCTACAGGCAACTTCAATGACCAAATTCTACCTTACGGTATACTATTTTTAACATTCATTAGCACAAATGTCTTTTAGTTACTGTCATTTAAATTTTCACGCTAACTTACTAAGACCATGGCCTTTTCCTTTAAGTAAATGTAATACTGACTACTTGCATAACTTCTATATTTAGCTAGACGTAGTATGAATGAATGAAATTTGTCCAGTTTCAAATAGTATATATTTAAGCAAAAATTTAAATCGAATGGAAAGTCGACGAAGACGAATATTCGCTTGGAAATTGGACTTAATAATAACGTGGTGTGACCGAACACAAATGAGAAAGATATATTCTCATAAAATGAAGAGCCATCAATATAAATAGCAAAAATATGAGTTTATTGACATGAATATTAAAATGACCTTAGTAATCATATCTTATGTTGCTACAATCAACTGAAGGGGTGGGTCATACATTTACAACCTCAGATTGAAGAGTCCTTGTACTCTCCAAATATAGATATAACGACAATAAAACGAATGGATTTAATTTTTGTTAAAACTGACCAACATAAACGCACCATAAATACAAATAAAGTTAAGTATTCTGAATTGTACTTTCTATGTTCAAGTAAGTTGTAAAACTGTTCAAAAGTTATAATTGGAGATATTAATTGATAATTATGACAGTTTTCGTCTTGAACGTGTCAACTTGGTTACTTTGTTATGAATATCATGTTAGAACAGATGAAAAGTGCAGAAGTACTGAATTAAAATTCCAAATTATTTGAAATTTTTATAAAGTCCTCCATGTGATTGCCCCTTCGGTATTCTCTAATGTTTATTTGTAAAACAAAAGCAGTAAATGGTATCTATAGTCCTATTTCCTCTTTTGGAATCGCCACAGCAGTAAGAGTGTATTTTACACGCAATACCCAGTGCAATCACTCTCTCATAGGAATGTGTCGTGCAACTTGGCAGTCGCCAATATAATTTAAGGCATCCAAGCAGTTATGAAAAGAAAACAGTGATGAATATTGAATGAAAAGATTAATCAAATCGGCACATGAAAAACTGTGCATACAACTTATTCTGGTCATGAGAGAACCGAATGGACAATCTAGGGACACGTGCAACATTAGACACAAGACACAGATCGAAGAAAGAAAAAAATATGCAGAAAATTTAAAAGATGACTAAACACGGGGGTGCTCCCAAATCTTTGCGAATGCTTTTCAGCTCCTTCTGCTTATAAGATACCCGTCGTTTTATTCATAGTCAAGTACGGTAAAAGTCTTGTATGTGATGTAGGAAAGAAAAAATAATCGACGTTATAAGGAAAAATAGATTTATTTCAATTTGAGAAATGGATTTCTCACTAATGAGACAGCACAGTTCCTATTTTTAGCCGTGTGAGATATTCTGTTCTCACTTTTGAGACAGACCAGTCCCAATTCTCCATGCTTTTCCTTTTTTAAATAAACAATTCTTTCAATCTTTTATAAACACGCAAATCCTAACAATCAGCCATATTATTACATAATAACCTTCACGCAATACACAAAACATATGGAACTACTTTTTTGATTGACATGAAGGGGAAATGTCAAATATCTTAGCAAATACTAATGAAAGTTGTTCTACCTTGCCAGCTCCATGTACGACGACGACCACCGTCCCTACACAGACTGTCACTCAACCTGCGCCTACATTTTCAAACTCGCGCCCACCAATGTCTCACTTTCTGACGTCCGTTGACCATCACAATCAGTCAATGAACTTAAATCCAACAGATGTATATCACTCCATATTCTATGGATCGACTATCACTGGTGGCACTTTTAACATGAACATTTATTTCGGCCATCCAGAAAACACTGTGAAAGTTGTGTGTACATACCACGTGTGTAAAAAAAATGTGCAGTGACCGTGACGCGTAGTAACTAAGCTTAATAAGTTGATTTCACAATTTTTATGAGAGAAACTTTAAATATTTTATTTGTTGGAATATTTTTGAAAATGTTTCTGAAATAACATTGTTTGTTATCAAATATTAATGGTCTCATTTTATTTCCCATTGCGCCACAAACTACAAATAAAATGAATGATTCGTCACATTCCTTATATTCATGCGCTGTTTACAAACAAACACGAAACTAAAAACAGCTGATAAAAGTGAGAAATAAAATCAAACACCGGCACAAAAAGTGCAAGACAGGGAAATCTTCTACACCCTCGGGTGTCTGAGATTTCCCTGTCTTGCACTTTTGCCGGTGTTAGATTCCATATTTCTCACTTTTGAGACAGACCCGTTCCTATTTTTAGCCATGTGAGATTTTCGTATCTTGCACTAATGCAAGACAAAAAAATCACGTGCGTTTTACCGGCAAATGAATGATGTACAGTTTATGTAGTAACATTTATAATATATTTATTACATACATTGTACTTTATGATGAAATACATTTGAAATACTGCCGAGATACGGTTGCATATGGATAAATCGAATATTTACTTCAGCAATGGAAAAATAAATTGCGGGAAAACGCTCGATGGAATGTAAACAAAAACAATTAGGTGTTTAGTGAGAAATAAAATCAAACACCGGAAAAAGTACAAGATAGGGAAATCTCCGACACCCTTGGGTAAGATTACAATCGTTCTCTAACTCGGCAAGCCTCGTAAAGAGAACGATTGAAATCTTACCCTCGGGCGTCGGAGATTTCCCTATCTTGTACTCTCCCCGGTGTTAGATTCTATATGTCTCAACACGTTGGTGAGATAAGAATTTCACGCTACTTTTCCCGTAAAAATGTTACGTTTCGCAAAATGTCATTCTAAGCCGGGAATGTCACATTATATACCTGTCTGATAGCTGAATAACAGATATATTACGGATTTAACCATTGTTTTTTTTTAAATACAGAATCCAACCGTATTAAATATATTTGTGTTTTTTATTTTCATTTTTTCGTATTTCTAGGTGTCCTTTTCCGTACCTTTGACATCATTCTTCAATGACGTCAAAATATGTGTCGCGTCATATTTCATGTATGGGGTGTCTCGTGAAGGAAAATACTGTACTTTCAATAAAATATTAGTGAGAAAAAGAATCAAACACCGGTAAGATGGCAAGACGGGAAAATCTCAGACACCCGCTGGAAAGATTTCTATTGGTCTCCAACTCGGCGGAGCCTCGTTGGAGACCAGAAATCTTTCCCTTGGATGTCTGAGATTTTTCCGTCTTCTTACCGGTGTTAGATCCTTTATATCTTATAACGGTCAATCAATTTGTGATGACGACCACAGAATGTTTGTAGCGATGACTTCTGCCAAGGAACAAAGGAGTATTGTTTGAGTAACTTTTACGTCAACAGCTGAGTTCCGTTCAGAAAATCTTTGCACTGGCACAGCTCTAGAATAATGTACGATATATATGTCTTTCTGATAAATCAAAAGGTGCCATACAATGAACACAAGTCAATTTGACTGTAGTCATTTGCATGCCTTCTACAAAAAACCATGACCATACGTATTGGGATAATTTTGTGTGAAATGTTAAAACAAACACTAAATAATTTATCTAAATTTTAATTATTTGGGCATATTACATAGATTACATTAATTATTAGATTACTTTAACTGTAAATTGTTTATCAATATGCATTAATTAACGAGCTCTCTAACTATGATATATGATGCTTTACTATATATTATATTGATTTGATTTATTGTGTTTAACGCCACTTTCAGCAATATTTCAGCTATATCATGGCGACCAGTTTTAGTGGTGGAAGAAGCCGGAGTATACCCTGAGAGAACCACCGACCATGGGCAAGCAACTGGTAAACGTTATCACTTGTAGCTGCGAGTCGAGTGCACCCTTTTTGTAATTTACAAAGCCGGGCGCGAACCCATGCCGTATCGGTGATAGGCTTGTATGGGTTGTTATGTAATCCAACTACCTAACTCATTGAGCCACACGGGCCCTCTGTATATTACAGTCGTGATCACAAACTAGTAGATCGTTACGAAATATCCATGTCTCAAATGACAATGGACCTTTTCTCATTTACGTAGATTGTTTTTCTTTCCTCCATCACTGATACTTTTACCGAACTTGACTATGTACGTAACACGACGGGTGTCTTATAAGAATCAGGCACTGCTTACCCTTCGCGAACACCTTGGATCACACCCATTTTTTGTTGGTGAGGTTCGTGTTTCTCATCTTTTTACTTTTCTTTGTTGTGTGTGTTATGTTTGTATTGTTTTTATTTTAACTTCGTACTGTATCTTCTGTGCCCAATGTTGCCAGTGTCTCTCGATTGAACATTCTGGGGTTTTTTTTTTCAAACGTTTATTTAATGTATACCGACTCTTGCGAAGCATTTATCATAGTAATCATTTCGAAAATCTGATGAGTCATCTTTAGCTCAATCCCCCCTAAAAATAAAATTAAAAAAAAGAGAGAGAGAGAGATTAAACATATCAGCATTCATTCAATCGACTGTTAAATGTAATAAATCATTATACATTATTACCCGTTGCATTGCCCTTTAGTTTATCTAATTACTTTTGAACTTTTAAAGCAGTCGACGATTAATCAGAAAACAAAGTGATATTATAATCCCTTAGACATTAATTTTATCAAAATTCATCCATTCTACAAACACTTCAATACAAATTACCCCATTTTCAACAGAGAAACATGAGAAAATTGGCTAATATAGCACGCCGGGTATTCGGAAGCTCGGTGCAAGCTAGTTATTTTGAACGTTTTCATTGGTCAATTTTGAATTTTTGGACACTACAGACCGCGGAGCATGCTGTTCCGTGTTCCGTTGCCGTCATGCTCCACCGTCTGTAGTGTCCAAAAATTCAAAATTGGCCAATGAAAATGTTCAAAATAACTAACTTGCACCGAGTTCAAAGTGTCCGCACCTGTTCCGAGTATAAGGAAATCAGGGGAGTCACAGCTCTAGATAGATAATTTCAAGTGATATCTCCCTTTAATTTACACTCACTGTTTAGAAACTATTTGAAACTTTTTGGAGAAGATTCATGCGTTTTAATACACTTCATCACATTCACAAAATGCTTCAAAATTGTTAACGGAAAAGCTTCCTAAATACTCAAAACCCAGGAGCTTCCGGGGTTTTGGCCCCCCGGGGCCCCCTACAGTGGTTCCCAGACCCCTCGCCGACTTTCGCCCCCCCCCCCCCCCCAACACAAAATCCTGGATCCGCCCCTGTAGCTAGATATATATGTCAAAGAATAGCAGCTGCAAATACTGTAAAGAACATTGGTTTCAATATTATCTCTGCTTAGTATCATCTTTATTATTCTTACCTTCAGAAATTGAGAACATAAACAAAACTAATAAAGCAGCTTTCATGTTGACGAATCAGGAAGGGTGGATGGAATACCGAGGATTATTAAGGTCGCTTTAATTTAATGTATCAATGAAATCATAAATCTTTGTTTAATCTAAATTATTTATTGACATTACAATTATATAATTTTACAATTCTATAATTTTACGGTATACTTCTTTTGTCACATTAAGCGAGAAGTAACGAGAGTTGAAGTATATTTCAAATATATTATAAGTATTTTCAAACATGCAATTTAAAAATAAACGAACTGAGCAAAGCATATAATGCATGATATATTAATATAAAATAGATTTAGGTATATCACCAAGAAAAATGAAACACGTGACTGTTATAAATTAAAGTTATGAATTCAAAATAAGGTGAAATATGAATGCACTACAACACAAAGAAAACAGAACAAATGCATGCAGAAAGAGAACAAGAAGTGCACAACTGCAACATAGAGGGTTGCTGCTAACAAGGAAGACACTGCACCAAGGATTCCCGTTGGTTAAGTTGAAGGCATCACTTCATTTTTTTACGATCGCCACCATGACTTGGTGAACCGTTACGGAATATCTGTGGTACAAAGACCACGATATTAGTCGTAAGCACTTCCCGGTCATTTCTTCATTCATGACTACGTATGTAACGCTACTGGTGACACTAGTGTTTAGCTTAGATCATTGTTTGTCCTTTTCCTTTTGGCCATTGCTTTGTCTTTCTTTCCTCGATTTGCAAATTCTGATTACCCCTTTGGTATCTTCAAACTCTTCTTCCTTGCATGACAAGTTGTAGAACCCATAATCTAATTTCATTGGCTTACATTACGTCATCATGATATTGAGTATTGAAATAAATTGGATTCCAACCCTCCCGGTTTGATAATTGGATCTGCAGCGACAATACAATTATAAACAAACAATGAAACAAAAATAGTTATATACATGTTGTGGATGCTAGATATTGAAGAGAGGTGACTGTTAGTTTACCAAAAACAACCAAACATTAAGAGGGTTCTAGCTAAGAATATGTGGGTGTAAGGTATCATGTTACAGTTCGGTTCGCCTTTGCTATCATTTGTTTTATCAGGAGTTCATGTCTTAGTAGTGATATTTGCATTTATATACCCACAGGTGTACAACACGATTTCCATTTCAGATGATGTTTGTGTCGCTTAACAGTAACACGACTGGTGTCACGTGTGGTGCAGAAACTGCTACCACCCCGGAGCACACGATCTCACCCCGTTGTTTTAGTGTGGTTTGTGTTGTTCCATTTCTAGTGTTCTGTGTAATATTTTGTCCTTTTCTCCTTTTTCTCTTGGTGATTACTTTGTCTGTCGTTCTTCGATTTACGGATTCTGATTTTACCCCTTTCTTATTTGAAAACTTTACTTAATAAAAACAGAATGGCGTTAAGTAACAAGATGATTCAGTTGACAATAGGAAGTGGTTGTTTGCTGAACGAGAAAGTATATCATAATAGATAAGTTGAGCAAATGTTAAGTTAACCTTAAGAGGTAGCAAACAATAGGTGCATGCTAATTCATAAACGTAAGTAGTTGTTTGTTAACAATGAGAGGCTGTTATTAGTTAACAATGAGAGGCTGTTATTAGTTAACAATGAGAGGCTGTTATTAGTTAACAATGAGAGGCTGTTATTAGTTAACAATAAGAGTTGGTATTCAGTTATCAAGAAAAGGTTGTAGTTCCTGATTGATAAGAGGAGGTTGTATTTTAGTTAACAAAATGGGACTGTACTTGTTGGCGGGAATAGGTAATGTTGATTGTTATCTGTTAAGATAACAACATTATGTGGTAGTAAGTAAGTTAAAACGAGTAAAAATTGTTTGTTGACAAGAGATGGATGTTGTTTCTTGAAATGTATGGTGACGTTAGGTTAGGGTATTGAAGGTATGAATCCATTTTCCGGTTTCAACATTTGTCTTGTCCAATGAATTTATGTGTATTTACCAGAGAACCACAGTTTCGGTGTTGCGGATAAATGTTGTAATTGTTAATAATTTCATCATTTCCATATAATATGTTATTTGGTATTAAAAGTAAACGTTAAAAAAACCGAAGGGGCAATTAAGAATGAACAACCCAGAAACGCAGGTGGCATTGGACACAAGACACAGCGTAGCCAAACAAGACAAAACACAGAAAACTAAAATGATGAGCAACACGGACCCTACCAACAATTCTGGGGTGAACCCAGGCGCTGAAATGTGAAAACTGGTCCTGTTTCTTATGCTAACAACAATTCTGGGGTGAACCCAGGCGCTGAAATGTGAAAACTGTTTCTTATTAGACACACACTGTGTTACTCATAGGACGGAACATCTACGTAAAGGGAAAAGCTCATTTGCCATTTGAGAAATGAATATTTCGTAACAGTCCACCAGTTCGTGATCATGACCGTATAATCTTTGTTGCGATGATTTCAACATAAGAGCAATATAAACTAGTCTGAGTAGCATTTGCGTCCGCGGCACAATCTTTAGAATAACGTAAAATGTAGATACTGCTGAATTATTGCTACTGGTGATGGAAAGTTGATCATTGGAAAAGCAAAGTCATCACGTTGTCAAGTTAAAGGTCAGGGTCAGAAGGATACTTTTGAGTGTCAGTAGTATCATTTACTTTAAACTCATTTGTATATGAGATGCAAATAATCACCGAATCGAGAATTGGTCAGTGACAGAATATCATCAAAATAGCGGAAGCTGGAAGTAAAGGCTTAGGCTAAATTTCTATCTTTATTCTTAAGAAGTCCTCATCAACATGTTGAAACAAATCAATGAGTAGTGATGAACAATTAGTATTCAGTGGAATACCTATCAATGAGTAGTGGTGAACAATTAGTATCCAGTGGAATACCTATCAATGAGTAGTGGTGAACAATTAGTATCCAGTGGAATACCTATCAATGAGTAGTGGTGAACAATTAGTATCCAGTGGAATACCTATCAATGAGTAGTGGTGAACAATTAGTATCCAGTGGAATACCTATCGGCTATTCTATCACAATTAGTATCCAGTGGAATACCTATCGGCTATTCATGAACAATTAGTATCCAGTGGAATACCTATCGGCTATTCTATCACAATTAGTATCCAGTGGAATACCTATCGGCTATTCATGAACAATTAGTATCCAGTGGAATACCTATCGGCTATTCATGAACAATTAGTATCCAGTGGAATATCTATCGGCTATTCATGAACAATTAATATCTAGTGGAATACCTATCGGCTATTCATGAACAATTAGTATCTAGTGGAATACCTATCGGCTATTCATGAACAATTAATATCTAGTGGAATACCTATCGGCTATTCATGAACAATTAGTATCCAGTGGAATACCTATCGGCTATTCATGAACAATTAATATCTAGTGAAATACCTATCGGCTATTCATGAACAATTAATATCTAGTGGAATACCTATCGGCTATTCATGAACCATTAGTATCCAGTGGAATACCTATCGGCTATTCATGAACAATTAGTATCCAGTGGAATACCTATCGGCTATTCATGAACAATTAGTATCCAGTGGAATACCTATGAGGTATTCATGAACAATTAGCATCCAGTGGAATACCTATCGGCTATTCATGAACAATTAGTATCCAGTGGAATACCTATCGGCTATTCATGAACAATTAATATCTAGTGGAATACCTATCGGCTATTCATGAACCATTAGTATCCAGTGGAATACCTACCGGCTATACATGAACAATTAGTATCCAGTGGAATACCTATCGGCTATTCATGAACAATTAGTATCCAGTGGAATGCCTATCGGGTATTCATGAACAATTAGTATCCAGTGGAATACCTATCGGCTATTCATGAACAATTAGTATCCAGTGGAATACCTATCGGCTATTCATGAACAATTAGTATCCAGTGGAATACCTATCGGCTATTCAATGAACAATTAGTATCCAGTGGAATACCTATCGGCTATTCATGAACAATTAGTATCCAGTGGAATACCTATCGGGTATTCATGAACAATTAGCATCCAGTGGAATACCTATCGGCTATTCATGAATAATTAGTATCCAGTGGAATACCTATCGGCTATTCATGAACAATTAGTATCCAGTGGAATACCTATCGGCTATTCAATGAACAATTAGTATCCAGTGGAATACCTATCGGCTATTCATGAACAATTAGTATCCAGTGGAATACCTATCGGCTATTCAATCACTAATCCATCACAAAACTGTACAAATATGTTGTCGATAAAAAAATATATAATATTTCAATTGTTGGTTTGTTTGATGGTGATTAATGCCTCTCTCAACGATATATCGTGGTGGTCTTTTTCATTGGTGGAGGAAACCGGAGGATCCAGAGAAAACCACTGACCTGTCACAAGTCACTGACAACCTTTATCACATGATGTTATGCACCTAATATTTCAATGATCTCGTCCTGTGTATATTAATCATTATATTTTACTGGCATTTGACAAGTAAGATTTATCTCTTAAATACAAGATACTGATTTTCTTTGTTCTCCGGTCTTCTTTAAAACGCGGTGCTCAATCAATTCTTCATGTCTATATTTTAGTTGCTCATGTGGAATTGAGGTACATCAGGCAAATAAATCAAATTATTTAATGCTGTTGCAAAAGACCTTTATTTCATCTAGACATCTACATTGTAATAATATCTATAAAAGACGTTTATTTCATCTAGATATCTACATTGTAATAATATCTATAAAAGACATTTATTTCATCTAGATATCTACATTGTAATAATATCTATAAAAGACATTTATTTCATCTAGATATCTACATTGTAATAATATCTATAAAAGACATTTATTTCATCTAGATATCTACATTGTAATAATATCTATAAAAGACATTTATTTCATCTAGATATCTACATTGTAATAATATCTATAAAAGACATTTATTTCATCTAGATATCTACATTGTAATAATATCTATAAAAGACATTTATTTCATCTAGATACCTACATTGTAATAATATCTATAAAAGACATTTATTTCATCTAGATATCTACATTGTAATAATATCTATAAAAGACCTTTATTTCATCTAGATATCTACATTGTAATAATATCTATAAAAGACCTTTATTTCATCTAGATATCAACATTGTAATAATATCTATAAAAGACATTTATTTCATCTAGATACCTACATTGTAATAATATCTATAAAAGACCTTTATTTCATCTAGATATCAACATTGTAATAATATCTATTAAAGACCTTTATTTCATCTAGACATCTACATTGTAATAATATCTATGAAAAACCTTTATTTCATCTAGACATCTACATTGTAATAATATCTATAAAAGACATTTATTTCATCTAGATACCTACATTGTAATAATATCTATTAAAGACCTTTATTTCATCTAGATATCAACATTGTAATAATATCTATAAAAGACATTTATTTCATCTAGATACCTACATTGTAATAATATCTATTAAAGACCTTTATTTCATCTAGATATCAACATTGTAATAATATCTATAAAAGACATTTATTTCATCTAGATACCTACATTGTAATAATATCTATAAAAGATATTTTTCCCTTTTAAAGTCATATACAATTAAGCAAAAAAAACAAAAAGAGATTTAAAGTTTAAATAAAGGGAAAAAATATTTTGAATAAATACATAGACGTAGAATAAAATAGTAATAACACGTGTGTTTATATCAATACCAATGACTAAAGATGGATGTACAAACGATAGATGGATTGTAAATATATCAACAAAGCTGTAGTCGTTGTTTGGTAAGTTCCTGGAACAGACGAAGTCGTTGTTGGGTATGTGACTGGACCTGTTTCTGAAACAGATGAATTATTTGATGCTAAAATTACTAAGATAAATTTAAAAAAAAAAAAAAAAGTAGCAAGCATTCAACATAATTATAGACAAATGGTTTTTCAAATTTGATTTGTGATTGTGATATTCATAAACTGTATTGTTTTGTATCGAAGTTTAATATAGATTCTCCTGGTTGTGGTTGTTTTCGATAAAAAAAAATATAACAACGTGTCTGCATTGCAATAGGTTTGCTTCTGCCTTTTTGTACTATGTTTGTGTTTGTGTAAATTGCTTTCACGACAAACGTATGTAAAATGATCTTATATATGTGTGTTACTAGGATTGCACTTAGTATCATCTATTTATTCCTCTGACCAGACATCCACAACTTGAGTATGCCATAAACTAGAATAATCATGTTTGTCATATGAAAGACAACTGTACATTTTTGGAACCAAATAACAACGAATTCAATATAATGAGAGTAATTTACAGTCACATTGTTTATAAATGACTCCTTACACTCTTTTTGATATTAAGATTTTAACATATCTGTAAAATGATATATATTGTTTTACACTTGGTATGCTCATATTTCCTTATATTAATTAATTTTATGGATATTAAGAAGAACACCATTCATGTTATTTTCTTTATTTAATAGATTTTTCTAAAAACTTTGTTTGTTGTTTTCTTTAATTGTTTATCTGTTTTATTACTTGTTTATATATAGTTGGTTGTCTATATTTAAACAGAAAAGAGGGTATGGTATATTATGATCCATCAGTGATTTAGTAATTCATCACTTCCTGTCCGTCCCGACCCAGAGGGAAGATTTCCATCGCTTTCTTGCTCTTTCTTTTATCTTTTTGCATAACCGTCACGGTCACCAGTGGTCATCCTGTTTTTTCGTCATTTTTTTTTGTGGAGTCCGTGTTGTTTATCTTTGTAATCTGTTTAATTTTCAGTTTTGTTTTTATTTGATTGTCTTAGTCCTGTGTATTGTGATCAATGTTGCAGATGTCTCTGGATTGTCCATTCTTGATTGCCCCTTCGGTTTTCTCTAACGTTTATTAAATATACAGGACTATTATACTCTAATACCTATTATTATCGTTGTACTGAGTGATTCGCTGTTTGAAACACCATTGATCAAGTTTGCCGTAGTACAGGTGTAATTTCCTGAGTTTCCAGTAATGACGTCATTGATGGTATGCACTGGACTACTCGATACAACTTTTCCATCTTTATACCAAACATAACTTGGAAGAGGATTGCCAGCACCAGAACAATAGAGAGTGATTGGATTTGAACCTTCGATATATGTAGGGTGATCTGGAACACGTACGATACCTATCTCGCGTACGCTATCTGTAAATAACAATAAAGTAGATGGATTAATTTCTTTATTAGACATAATACGTCGTAATGCATTTCATATACACTTCAGGACATAGAAATGTTCAGCTTACTTTCTCCTTGTGCAACCAATTATTTCTCTCTGCTTTGACTCGTAATACAATAGTGCGTGACAGCCGCGATGGAATAGTGGGTGGATAAACATCTACATATTTAATCAGTATTTATGACCTCTGAAGATCTGGACTCCATTGGTATATTCGATACAATGTGATAAAGCATGTCAGTAACTTGCAGCAGGTACCCTCCACCAACAATATTGACTCCACTAAATAACTGATGTAATATTTAAAGTACTGTTCAACCCCTATAACCCCAAAAAGTTGGGCTTTCTTTTGATTAAATGCGTTTTCCATTTTATCTGACATTTTAGTTGTTTACCTTTACTGCATATGTACTTACAAAATACGTTGATTGGGGTAGTCTGTTGTAACAAATTAGTAGCTGACAGCTCTTGAGACACCTTACATCGTACTACAGCATTGTTGTCGCCTTCTTCCATTGTAATTGTCAGATTACTAGTGCCATTGTATGAACATCCTCCAGTTATCTCATTGATTATTGTTGGTTCATCCGGGTATGTTGTTGGAAAGAAACCAATCATTCTGAATTTCTCCCAAATAAATGACCCTGGTGGGTTACCAACATTGCCAAAACATGTGAATGTAACATGTTGACCTTCTTCTATACCAGATTCTACCGACATCAAAGGGGTTGTATCGGGGCGTTCAGCAGCAGCTACAAGTGACAAACATTTTGTATATTAATATAAAGGTAAATATATAGAGTGGAAAAATAGCAGTGCAAATTAATTTGTATCATAAAAAATAACCGACCTATTTCAATCTGTATAAAAGGAAATGGATATAGGAATCTGTATAATTTAGATTATGTGGTGGTATAGCCGTAATGAAAGGGGGAGGTTTGGCGCTTTAAAATCTGATTCAACCCACCATTTCTTTAGAAATGCCTGTACCAAGTCAGGGTCATTACGGTTTTTACAGTTTTCCGGTTGTTGACTGATTTTGTCTGTTTATATACTTATGAGTTTTGACTTTCCCTTTGTAAGATTGCTCGGAGTTCGGTAAATTTGTTATTACCCTTATTTGTAGTTTAATGGATATAGGAATGTGTATAACTTAGATTATGTGGTGGTATATATCGTTGTGTAGTTTATATGTCTAGTCATGTAAACAGAGACCCACAAATATTTATTTGCTATCAAATGATAAACACTTCAAATGACCATCATAGAAGTTCTAAGGCAATGTATGGTTTGTTTCTAGTCATGTCTTCCTGATTATTAATAAAAGATGTTGATTTATCTCTTATGTACTTGTGTTTGCATCGTTTCTTTCCTCGAAAATATATACTATTGGGAAACAATAAATGTACATGTACCTTATCTTGAGATTAAAGGTCAAAACTGAAATATTTGAGAGATACTTATTGTATATATTCCTTATCCTGAGCATGGATCTAAAGATGCTCTGTTCAGAAACAATTATGATATGTAATCCTTATCCCCTGTCTGGATGTAGGGATTTACTATTGTTTGATCAAATTATTGTAACAGCATACAAATATCCTGTTTCAGGAAGGGGAAAATATTATTTTTGAGAAGAAAAACCACTAGCTGATGCCAACATACGTTTTCAGAAACTAACATCATCAAAATGTATCAAGCTATTGAACCAATGGAGCATGATTGTTGGGAAACAACTATTATATACATTCCGTATCTCATGTCTGAATATGATTATAAAGGTTCTACATTTGGAGATTTGAAAATGTAATAAAATGAAAAACTAAAAATACCAC
This sequence comes from Bathymodiolus septemdierum, assembly GCA_963383655.1. NCBI lineage: Eukaryota > Metazoa > Mollusca > Bivalvia > Mytilida > Modiolidae > Bathymodiolus > Bathymodiolus septemdierum. The sequence goes on from OY726521.1 coordinate 10,999,946, forward strand.
TCTGTCGAACTATTTCTAAAAATACCACTCTGTCGAACCATTTCTAAAAATACCACTCTGTCGAACTATTTCTAAAAATACCACTCTGTCGAACCATTTCTGAAAATACCACTCTGTCGAACTATTTCTAAAAATACCACTCTGTCGAACTATTTCTAAAAATACCACTCTGTCGAACCATTTCTAAAAATACCTATCTGTCGAACTATTTCTAAAAATACCACTCTGTCGAACTATTTCTAAAAATACCACTCTGTCGAACCATTTCTAAAAATACCACTCTGTCGAACTATTTCTAAAAATACCACTCTGTCGAACTATTTCTAAAAATACCACTCTGTCGAACCATTTCTGAAAATACCACTCTGTCGAACTATTTCTAAAAATACCACTCTGTCGAATCATTTCTAAAAATACAACTCTGTCGAACTATTTCTAAAAATACCACTCTGTCGAACCATTTCTAAAAATACCACTCTGTCGAACCATTTCTAAAAATACCACTCTGTCGAACCATTTCTAAAAATACCACTCTGTCGAACTATTTCTAAAAATACCACTCTGTCGAATCATTTCTAAAAATACCACTGTCGGACCATTTCTGAAAATACCACTCTGTCGAACTATTTCTAAGAATACCACTCTGTCGAATCATTTCTAAAAATACCACTGTCGGACCATTTCTAAAAATACCACTCTGTCGAACTATTTCTAAAAATACCACTCTGTCGAATCATTTCTAAGAATACCACTCTGTCGAACCATTTCTAAAAATACCACTCTGTCGAATCATTTCTAAAAATACCACTCTGTCGAATCATCTCTAAAAAATACCACTCTGTCGAACAATTTCTAAAAATACCACTCTGTTGAATCATTTCTAAAAATACCACTCTGTCGAACCATTTCCAAAAATCAAATTTTAAATATCAAATCGTAGAAAGATTCAAAATATTCAGATGAACTTCCGTCAGGCTCCTTTGTGTTAACACAGTTCTAATTATCTTATTTCATATGATTCTAACATACATACATTTGACAGTTAAATTTGTTGAAGCTGTTGGTAACGGAGATGGGACCATGCCTGTGTCGCCATCTTGATAATCGACCTCACACTGATACACTGTTTCATCTTCACACACAATTTGACTAAAGGTCAATGTCGCTGTGTTTGAACCACCGTTTGGGTTAGTTAGATTGGATCTGTTTACTAAATACTGTCCATCAGTAGTAAATGCTGGTAGAGCTGAATTCATTGGCGAAAATGTAGCTATTGTCTTGAACATACCCTCCGAAAAAGCTTTTAAATTTACACCGAATAATAAATCACCAGGATCTGCAACGTATGAACAGTTTACTTGAATATCTGATGGGCCAACAACAGCCTCCATGTCAGTGCTAATGTCGACTGTAAGGGCACCTGCACCTGAATTCAAAGTTAGAAAGAAAAATAAGTTGTACAGTAGTTATCGGCGGCATAAAACAAAATTAAAGTACTGGTCACATACATGTCAACGACAGTAACCGATGGAAAAGTAGGGCATGGAATGTGAAGGATGAACACTTGTGACAAGTTAATAATAGTAGATATCTAACTTAGTGCACACGACATGTTTTTGGAATAGCTTTGAACAGGTGCGTTCGAATTCGAAAGACTAGACACACAATTAATTTTAAAAGCCTTTGTGATCGAGAAATTCAAAGGGCCTGAACAAGTTACCTAAAGTCGACTAAGGACACCTATGCCTCATGAGGATAACCTTAGCTTTAATAATAACTAACATTATTTATTTCATCAGTAATGCTCAACGTGAAAAGATTGGAAAACCCCAACCCCGCCTTCTTCAAATTTACTACCGCTCTTATCATTTTGAAGAGTTGCCTTATAAATTATGCCTCAATAAAATATTGTACCTCGGTATAACTAAACTAGACAACTTAAATACATGACAAACACAGTCAATAGGTCTTAGCTGTACTTTTTATTTTCAATTATGTTGTAAAATAAAACAAATTGCTGGAGCTTTCCTTCCCTTGTCTGAGACATCCTGTATTTAAGATTAATCAGCGGCGGACACAGGATGTCACAGACAGTGTCTGCCTGTATTTTCTATGTAAACTGATGCATTAAATCCATGCTAATCGTAATGTCTGCAGTAATCATACCTTTTAGTATCAAATAAGACAACAATATATGATCTAGCAATTTCAAATGTAGGATATCGGTGCCGAGAGAACTTTTTAAAACGTGCGCTGTTTTTCTTATTTTTATTTTTTCTTCATTACATTGTTACTTAGTAAACGTTGTTTGTTTCGTTTTCCCTGTTTTTTTTTACACACAAGAAGAGTTTGAAGATACTAAAAGTGGGATGTTATTTTAACAAATGTTGAGTTACTGTATATCTGTGGTTATTGAATGATTGCTTGATTGATTGATTATTGCTTAACGTCAAGCGAGCGCAGTATTTTAGCTATATTTAGGACGAGAACACATTCAATAACATATTAAAACAAACTATATAAAAATGAGGGTAAGGATGGGTTAACCGTGTCAAAACACTTTTGAATGCTACTGATAAAGTATGGAGAGTTGAGTAGGGACGAAAAGTCTGGAGAGTTGAGTAGGGACGAAAAGTATGGAGAGTTGAGTAGGGACGAAAAGTATGGAGAGTTGAGTAGGGACGAAAAGTATGGAGAGTTGGGTAGGGACGAAAAGTATGGAGAGTTGGGTAGGGACGAAAAATATGGAGAGTTGGGTAGGGACGAAAAGTATGGAGAGTTGGGTAGGGACGAAAAGTATGGAGAGTTGAGTAGGGACGAAAAGCATGGAGAGTTGAGTAGGGACGAAAAGTATGGAGAGTTGAGTAGGGACGAAAAGTATGGAGAGTTGGGTAGGGACGAAAAGTATGGAGAGTTGAGTAGGGACGAAAAGTATGGAGAGTTGAGTAGGGACGAAAAATATGGAGAGTTGGGTAGGGACGAAAAGTATGGAGAGTTGAGTAGGGACGAAAAGCATGGAGAGTTGAGTAGGGACGAAAAGTATGGAGAGTTGAGTAGGGACGAAAAGTATGGAGAGTTGAGTAGGGACGAAAAGTATGGAGAGTTGGATAGGGACGAAAAGTATGGAGAGTTGGATAGGGACGAAAAGTATGGAGAGTTGAGTAGGGACGAAAAGTATGGAGAGTTGGGTAGGGACGAAAAGTATGGAGAGTTGGGTAGGGACGAAAAGTATGGAGAGTTGAGTAGGGGCGAAAAGTATGGAGAGTTGGGTAGGAACGAAAAGTATGGAGAGTTGAGTAGGGACGAAAAGTCTGGAGAGTTGGGTAGGGACGAAAAGTATGGAGAGTTGAGTAGGGACGAAAAGTATGGAGAGTTGAGTAGGGACGAAAAGTATGGAGAGTTGGGTAGGGACGAAAAGTATGGAGAGTTGGGTAGGGACGAAAAGTATGGAGAGTTGGGTAGGGACGAAAAGTATGGAGAGTTGGATAGGGACGAAAAGTATGGAGAGTTGGATAGGGACGAAAAGTATGGAGAGTTGGATAGGGACGAAAAGTATGGAGAGTTGGGTAGGGACGAAAAGTATGAAGAGTTGAGTAGGGACGAAACGTATGGAGAGTTGAGTAGGGACGAAAAGTATGGAGAGTTGGGTAGGGACGAAAAGTATGAAGAGTTGGGGAGGGACGAAAAGAATGGAGAGTTGAGTAGGGACGAAAAGTATGGAGAGTTGGGAAGCGACGAAAAGGATAAAGAGTTGGGTAGGGACGAAAAGTATGGAGAGTTGAGTAGGGACGAAAAGTATGGAGAGTTGGGTAGGGACGAAAAGTATGAAGAGTTGGGTAGGGACGAAAAGAATGGAGAGTTGAGTAGGGACGAAAAGTATGGAGAGTTGGGTAGCGACGAAAAGGATAAAGAGTTGGGTAGGGACGAAAAGTATGGAGAGTTGAGTAGGGACGAAAAGTATGGAGAGTTGGGTAGGGACGAAAAGTATGAAGAGTTGGGTAGGGACGAAAAGAATAGAGAGTTGAGTAGGGGCGAAAATATGGAGAGTTGAGTAGGGACGAAAAGTATGGAGAGTTGGGTAGGGACGAAAAGTATGAAGAGTTGGGTAGGGACGAAAAGAATGGAGAGTTGAGTAGGGACGAAAAGTATGGAGAGTTGGGTAGGGACGAAAGGTATGAAGAGTTGAGTAGAGACGAAAAGTATGGAGAGTTGAGTAGGGACGAAAAGTATGGAGAGTTGGGTAGGGACGAAAAGTATGGAGAGTTGGGTAGGGACGAAAAGTATGGAGAGTTGGGTAGGGACGAAAAGTATGGAGAGTTGGGTAGGGACGAAAAGTATGGAGAGTTGAGTAGGGACGAAATGTATGGAGAATTGGGTAGGGGCGAAATGCTAGTCTTATGTAGTGGTTACAATGTTACTCTATTTCGAAATCTACAAAAGATGTACCGGGAGACTGGTACTCTCCAAACATGTTTCCCACCGTGCTCTACGGTCAGCCTTTCTGTATTATAATCTGAAAAGACAACACCTCCCACATCGACAGTGCTCCACCTATTCGTCACCCAGGAACGTGCTGAACATCTAAGTGGGTTTGAGCACTAAGAACCGTCACCGGTATCCAGATGTGGTTATTGACATGTGGACTAAATGGTACTTCATTTGTATTATAGTGAGTGGTTGTTGTTTAAGTCCAAAGGAGCAAATTTTCAGTTATAGATTTATGGCAAGAGCAAGCTACATTCGATGAGATGAAGGTACTAGACCAACACGCTTAGTCGGATTCTTAGTGTTACTAGCGGAAAGTTTAAATAGTTATGGTCATCCATTCCAGCAATATAAACAAAACGAACGACCACGTCTCATCTTAACTTACTGAAAGCACACAAAAAAGACCACGACATATTACGTTGGAATTCTAGTCCCTGACTTGAGACAGACACCATAATAAAGCGGTATAAAACCGGTTTAAGGAATTACCCCCTCCCTTCTTGATAACTGGATATCAAATGGCAATACATACATAAACAAATGATAAAAAACCTGCACAAATTGGCTTCTACTATCATTACTATGACAATAATGAATGACAATATAAACATGTACAGTACAATAGACTACTAGCTAGGAAGGTAGAATAGCTCACTAATACAACAGTCCATGGGTAAGCATATCGCTCCACTGGTACACCCTAATTCCGAGACAACCAGTATTTGTTGTTGTTGCGCTGATAATAGAAGCAGCAAATGCCAAGATCTCGCCGTTCTACCCGCTCAAGGCGAACACGCTCAATATTACACAACCGATCTACCCGCTGGAGGCGAACACGCTCAATATTACACAACCGATCTACCCGCTGGAGGCGAACACGCTCAATATTACACAACCGATCTACCCACTCGAGGCGAACACGCTCAATATTACACAACCGATCTACCCGCTGGAGGCGAACACGCTCAATATTACACAACCGATCTACCCGCTGGAGGCGAACACGCTCAATATTACACAACTGATCTACCCGCTCGAGACGAACACGCTCAATATTACACAACCGATCTACCCGCTCGAGGCGAACACGCTCAATATTACACAACCGATGCGATTCATATGTTTAAAATATAATATAGGCTCAAAATGTAAAATTAAATAATTATGAACTCTAGTCAACCAGTGCTGTAGCTGCCGTAGAACTCTTTAATCATGTGTTTACACATAATATTACCATTAATGAAAATAGAGGAATAATAACAACACCATGTACATTCAGTCGCTATATATAGGTTTTCTTAAATGTCATGTGATAAACAATGATCATTACTCAATTCTTTCTTCATCAAATACTAATGACTGATGACTAAAAATCCATTCTATTCTAATAATGATTTACTAACTACGACATTTCTTTCTATATTAAAGTGTTCTTCCTAACATTTTCTACAAGGTTGTGGCAACTGCTTTTTTCAAAGAGGAAGCTTTCTGCAAACAATTTACCATGCAAATTGTCCACTTCAGTTCATAACCATGATCCATCAATATTTACTAACAGAAAGTTGAAAGTTAGTCGTTCCCGGACATAGCTTTGTTTCTACAAAGCTGTGACACAACTTAATTATTCAAGGTTTATGTAAACTTTCTCCTTTCACGAAGATTCCTCTAAACTTATGACAAACATGCAGAAACATTTAGATATTTCACGCAATGGTTGTGCAAAAGAAAAAGACCACGACATATAACGTTGTAAATCCAAGTCCTGAATTTGTACAGGAACAAAAATGTGGAGGGTTAAACCCGTTAATAGAATACCAACCCTCTCCTCTAGAAAAATGTGGAGGGTTAAACCCGTTAATAGAATACCAACCCTCTCCTCTCGAAAAATGTGGAGGGTTAAACCCGTTAATAGAATACCAACCATCTCCTCTCGAAAAATGTGGAGGGTTAAACCCGTTAATAGAATACCAACCCTCTCCTCTCGAAAAATGTGGAGGGTGAAACCCGTTAATAGAATACCAACCCTCTCCTCTAGAAAAATGTGGAGGGTTAAACCCGTTAATAGAATACCAACCCTCTCCTCTCGAAAAATGTGGAGGGTTAAACCCGTTAATAGAATACCAACCCTCTCCTCTAGAAAAATGTGGAGGGTTAAACCCGTTAATAGAATACCAACCCTCTCCTCTAGAAAAATGTGGATGGTTAAGCCCGTTAATAGAATACCAACCCTCTCCTCTAGAAAAATGTGGAGGGTTAAACCCGTTAATAGAATACCAACCCTCTCCTCTCGAAAAATGTGGAGGGTTAAACCCGTTAATAGAATACCAACCCTCTCCTCTAGAAAAATGTGGAGGGTTAAACCCGTTAATAGAATACCAACCCTCTCCTCTAGAAAAATGTGGAGGGTTAAACCCGTTAATAGAATACCAACCCTCTCCTCTCGAAAGATGTGGTGGGTTAAACCCGTTAATAGAATACCAACCCTCTCCTCTAGAAAAATGTGCAGGGTTAAACCCGTTAATAGAATACCAACCTTCTCCTCTCGAAAAATGTGGAGGGTTAAACCCGTTAATAGAATACCAACCCTCTCCTCTCGAAAAATGTGGAGGAAGGTTAAACCCGTTAATAGAATACCAACCCTCTCCTCTAGAAAAATGTGCAGGGTTAAACCCGTTAATAGAATACCAACCCTCTCCTCTAGAAAAATATGGAGGGTTAAACCCGTTAATAGAATACCAACCCTCTCCTCTCGAAAAATGTGGAGGGTTAAACCCGTTAATAGAATACCAACCCTCTCTTCTCGAAAAATGTGGAGGGTTAAACCCGTTAATAGAATACCAACCCTCTTCTCTCGAAAAATGTGGAGGGTTAAACCCGTTAATAGAATACCAACCCTCTCCTCTAGAAAAATGTGGAGGGTTAAACCCGTTAATAGAATACCAACCCTCTCCTCTCGAAAAATGTAGAGGATTAAACCCATTAATAGAATACCAACCCTCTCCTCTAGAAAAATGTGGAGGGTTAAACCCATTAATAGAATACCAACCCTCTCCTCTCGAAAAATGTGGAGGGTTAAACCCGTTAATAGAATACCAACCCTCTCCTCTCGAAAAATGTGGAGGGTGAAACCCGTTAATAGAATACCAACCCTCTTCTCTAGAAAAATGTGGAGGGTTAAACCCGTTAATAGAATACCAACCCTCTCCTCTAGAAAAATGTGGAGGGTTAAACCCGTTAATAGAATACCAACCCTCTCCTCTAGAAAAATGTGGAGGGTTAAACCCGTTAATAGAATACCAACCCTCTCCTCTAGAAAAATGTGGATGGTTAAGCCCGTTAATAGAATACCAACCCTCTCCTCTAGAAAAATGTGGAGGGTTAAACCCGTTAATAGAATACCAACCCTCTCTTCTCGAAAAATGTGGAGGGTTAAACCCGTTAATAGAATACCAACCCTCTTCTCTCGAAAAATGTGGAGGGTTAAACCCGTTAATAGAATACCAACCCTCTCCTCTAGAAAAATGTGGAGGGTTAAACCCGTTAATAGAATACCAACCCTCTCCTCTCGAAAAATGTAGAGGATTAAACCCATTAATAGAATACCAACCCTCTCCTCTAGAAAAATGTGGAGGGTTAAACCCGTTAATAGAATACCAACCCTCTCCTCTCGAAAAATGTGGAGGGTTAAACCCGTTAATAGAATACCAACCCTCTCCTCTCGAAAAATGTGGAGGGTGAAACCCGTTAATAGAATACCAACCCTCTTCTCTAGAAAAATGTGGAGGGTTAAACCCGTTAATAGAATACCAACCCTCTCCTCTAGAAAAATGTGGAGGGTTAAACCCGTTAATAGAATACCAACCCTCTCCTCTAGAAAAATGTGGAGGGTTAAACCCGTTAATAGAATACCAACCCTCTCCTCTAGAAAAATGTGGATGGTTAAGCCCGTTAATAGAATACCAACCCTCTCCTCTAGAAAAATGTGGAGGGTTAAACCCGTTAATAGAATACCAACCCTCTCCTCTCGAAAAATGTGGAGGGTTAAACCCGTTAATAGAATACCAACCCTCTCCTCTAGAAAAATGTGGAGGGTTAAACCCGTTAATAGAATACCAACCCTCTCCTCTAGAAAAATGTGGAGGGTTAAACCCGTTAATAGAATACCAACCCTCTCCTCTAGAAAAATGTGGAGGGTTAAACTCGTTAATAGATTACCAACCCTTTCCTCTAAAAAAATGTGGAGGGTTAAACCCGTTAATAGAATACCAACCCTCTCCTCTAGAAAAATGTGGAGGGTTAAACCCGTTAATAGAATACCAACCCTCTCCTCAAGAAAAATGTAGAGGATTAAATCCGTTAATAGAATACCAACCCTCTCCTCTAGAAAAATGTGGAGGGTTAAACCCGTTAATAGATTACCAACCCTTTCCTCTAAAAAAAATGTGGAGGGTTAAACCCGTTAATAGAATACCAACCCTCTCCTCTAGAAAAATGTGGAGGGTTAAACCCGTTAATAGAATACCAACACTCTCCTCTAGAAAAATGTGGAGGGTTAAACCCGTTAATAGAATACCAACACTCTCCTCTAGAAAAATGTGGAGGGTTAAACCCGTTAATAGAATACCAACCCTCTACTCTAGAAAAATGTGGATGGTTAAGCCCGTTAATAGAATACCAACCCTCTCCTCTAGAAAAATGTGGAGGGTTAAACCCGTTAATAGAATACCAACCCTCTCCTCTAGAAAAATGTGGAGGGTTAAACCCATTAATAGAATACCAACCCTCTCCTCTAGAAAAATGTGGAGGGTTAAACCCGTTAATAGAATACCAACCCTCTCCTCTAGAAAAATGTAGAGGGTTAAACCCGTTAATAGAATACCAACCCTCTCCTCTCGAAAAATGTGGAGGGTTAAACCCGTTAATAGAATACCAACCCTCTCCTCTCGAAAAATGTAGAGGGTTAAATCCGTTAATAGAATACCAACCCTCTCCTCTAAAAAAATGTGGAGGGTTAAACCCGTTAATAGAATACCAACCCTCTCCTCTCGAAAAATGTGGAGGGTTAAACCCGTTAATAGAATACCAATCCTCTCCTCTAGAAAAATGTAGAGGGTTAAATCCGTTAATAGAATACCAACCCTCTCCTCTAAAAAAATGTGGAAGGTTAAACCCATTAATAGAATACCAACCCTCTCCTCTAGAAAAATGTGGAGGGTTAAACCCGTTAATAGAATACCAACCCTCTCCTCTAGAAAAATGTAGAGGGTTAAATCCGTTAATAGAATACCAACCCTCTCCTCTAGAAAAATGTGGAGGGTTAAACTCGTTAATAGATTACCAACCCTTTCCTCTAAAAAAATGTGGAGGGTTAAACCCGTTAATAGAATACCAACCCTCTCCTCTAGAAAAATGTGGAGGGTTAAACCCGTTAATAGAATACCAACCCTCTCCTCAAGAAAAATGTAGAGGATTAAATCCGTTAATAGAATACCAACCCTCTCCTCTAGAAAAATGTGGAGGGTTAAACCCGTTAATAGATTACCAACCCTTTCCTCTAAAAAAAATGTGGAGGGTTAAACCCGTTAATAGAATACCAACCCTCTCCTCTAGAAAAATGTGGAGGGTTAAACCCGTTAATAGAATACCAACACTCTCCTCTAGAAAAATGTGGAGGGTTAAACCCGTTAATAGAATACCAACACTCTCCTCTAGAAAAATGTGGAGGGTTAAACCCGTTAATAGAATACCAACCCTCTACTCTAGAAAAATGTGGATGGTTAAGCCCGTTAATAGAATACCAACCCTCTCCTCTAGAAAAATGTGGAGGGTTAAACCCGTTAATAGAATACCAACCCTCTCCTCTAGAAAAATGTGGAGGGTTAAACCCATTAATAGAATACCAACCCTCTCCTCTAGAAAAATGTGGAGGGTTAAACCCGTTAATAGAATACCAACCCTCTCCTCTAGAAAAATGTAGAGGGTTAAACCCGTTAATAGAATACCAACCCTCTCCTCTCGAAAAATGTGGAGGGTTAAACCCGTTAATAGAATACCAACCCTCTCCTCTCGAAAAATGTAGAGGGTTAAATCCGTTAATAGAATACCAACCCTCTCCTCTAAAAAAATGTGGAGGGTTAAACCCGTTAATAGAATACCAACCCTCTCCTCTCGAAAAATGTGGAGGGTTAAACCCGTTAATAGAATACCAATCCTCTCCTCTAGAAAAATGTAGAGGGTTAAATCCGTTAATAGAATACCAACCCTCTCCTCTAAAAAAATGTGGAAGGTTAAACCCATTAATAGAATACCAACCCTCTCCTCTAGAAAAATGTGGAGGGTTAAACCCGTTAATAGAATACCAACCCTCTCCTCTAGAAAAATGTAGAGGGTTAAATCCGTTAATAGAATACCAACCCTCTCCTCTAGAAAAATGTGGAGGGTTAAACCCGTTAATAGAATACCAACCCTCTCCTCTCGAAAAATGTGGAGGGTTAAACCCGTTAATAGAATGCCAACACTCTCCTCTAGAAAAATGTGCAGGGTTAAACCCGTTAATAGAATACCAACCCTCTCCTCTCGAAAAATGTGCAGGGTTAAACCCGTTAATAGAATACCAACCCTCTCCTCTCGAAAAATGTGGAGGAAGGTTAAACCCGTTAATAGAATACCAACCCTCTCCTCTCGAAAAATGTGGAGGGTTAAACCCGTTAATAGAATACCAACCCTCTCCTCTAGAAAAATGTGGAGGGTTAAACCCGTTAATAGAATACCAACCCTCTCCTCTCGAAAAATGTGGAGGGTTAAACCCGTTAATAGAATACCAACCCTCTCTTCTCGAAAAATGTGGAGGGTTAAACCCGTTAATAGAATACCAACCCTCTTCTCTCGAAAAATGTGGAGGGTTAAACCCGTTAATAGAATACCAACCCTCTCCTCTAGAAAAATGTGGAGGGTTAAACCCGTTAATAGAATACCAACCCTCTCCTCTCGAAAAATGTAGAGGATTAAACCCATTAATAGAATACCAACCCTCTCCTCTAGAAAAATGTGGAGGGTTAAACCCATTAATAGAATACCAACCCTCTCCTCTCGAAAAATGTGGAGGGTTAAACCCGTTAATAGAATACCAACCCTCTCCTCTCGAAAAATGTGGAGGGTGAAACCCGTTAATAGAATACCAACCCTCTTCTCTAGAAAAATGTGGAGGGTTAAACCCGTTAATAGAATACCAACCCTCTCCTCTAGAAAAATGTGGAGGGTTAAACCCGTTAATAGAATACCAACCCTCTCCTCTAGAAAAATGTGGAGGGTTAAACCCGTTAATAGAATACCAACCCTCTCCTCTAGAAAAATGTGGATGGTTAAGCCCGTTAATAGAATACCAACCCTCTCCTCTAGAAAAATGTGGAGGGTTAAACCCGTTAATAGAATACCAACCCTCTCTTCTCGAAAAATGTGGAGGGTTAAACCTGTTAATAGAATACCAACCCTCTTCTCTCGAAAAATGTGGAGGGTTAAACCCGTTAATAGAATACCAACCCTCTCCTCTAGAAAAATGTGGAGGGTTAAACCCGTTAATAGAATACCAACCCTCTCCTCTCGAAAAATGTAGAGGATTAAACCCATTAATAGAATACCAACCCTCTCCTCTAGAAAAATGTGGAGGGTTAAACCCGTTAATAGAATACCAACCCTCTCCTCTCGAAAAATGTGGAGGGTTAAACCCGTTAATAGAATACCAACCCTCTCCTCTCGAAAAATGTGGAGGGTGAAACCCGTTAATAGAATACCAACCCTCTTCTCTAGAAAAATGTGGAGGGTTAAACCCGTTAATAGAATACCAACCCTCTCCTCTAGAAAAATGTGGAGGGTTAAACCCGTTAATAGAATACCAACCCTCTCCTCTAGAAAAATGTGGAGGGTTAAACCCGTTAATAGAATACCAACCCTCTCCTCTAGAAAAATGTGGATGGTTAAGCCCGTTAATAGAATACCAACCCTCTCCTCTAGAAAAATGTGGAGGGTTAAACCCGTTAATAGAATACCAACCCTCTCCTCTCGAAAAATGTGGAGGGTTAAACCCGTTAATAGAATACCAACCCTCTCCTCTAGAAAAATGTGGAGGGTTAAACCCGTTAATAGAATACCAACCCTCTCCTCTAGAAAAATGTGGAGGGTTAAACCCGTTAATAGAATACCAACCCTCTCCTCTAGAAAAATGTGGAGGGTTAAACTCGTTAATAGATTACCAACCCTTTCCTCTAAAAAAATGTGGAGGGTTAAACCCGTTAATAGAATACCAACCCTCTCCTCTAGAAAAATGTGGAGGGTTAAACCCGTTAATAGAATACCAACCCTCTCCTCTAGAAAAATGTAGAGGATTAAATCCGTTAATAGAATACCAACCCTCTCCTCTAGAAAAATGTGGAGGGTTAAACCCGTTAATAGATTACCAACCCTTTCCTCTAAAAAAAATGTGGAGGGTTAAACCCGTTAATAGAATACCAACCCTCTACTCTAGAAAAATGTGGATGGTTAAGCCCGTTAATAGAATACCAACCCTCTCCTCTAGAAAAATGTGGAGGGTTAAACCCGTTAATAGAATACCAACCCTCTCCTCTAGAAAAATGTGGAGGGTTAAACCCATTAATAGAATACCAACCCTCTCCTCTAGAAAAATGTGGAGGGTTAAACCCGTTAATAGAATACCAACCCTCTCCTCTAGAAAAATGTAGAGGGTTAAACCCGTTAATAGAATACCAACCCTCTCCTCTCGAAAAATGTGGAGGGTTAAACCCGTTAATAGAATACCAACCCTCTCCTCTCGAAAAATGTAGAGGGTTAAATCCGTTAATAGAATACCAACCCTCTCCTCTAAAAAAATGTGGAGGGTTAAACCCGTTAATAGAATACCAACCCTCTCCTCTCGAAAAATGTGGAGGGTTAAACCCGTTAATAGAATACCAATCCTCTCCTCTAGAAAAATGTAGAGGGTTAAATCCGTTAATAGAATACCAACCCTCTCCTCTAAAAAAATGTGGAGGGTTAAACCCATTAATAGAATACCAACCCTCTCCTCTAGAAAAATGTGGAGGGTTAAACCCGTTAATAGAATACCAACCCTCTCCTCTAGAAAAATGTAGAGGGTTAAATCCGTTAATAGAATACCAACCCTCTCCTCTAGAAAAATGTGGAGGGTTAAACCCGTTAATAGAATACCAACCCTCTCCTCTCGAAAAATGTGGAGGGTTAAACCCGTTAATAGAATGCCAACACTCTCCTCTAGAAAAATGTGCAGGGTTAAACCCGTTAATAGAATACCAACCCTCTCCTCTCGAAAAATGTGCAGGGTTAAACCCGTTAATAGAATACCAACCCTCTCCTCTCGAAAAATGTGGAGGAAGGTTAAACCCGTTAATAGAATACCAACCCTCTCCTCTCGAAAAATGTGGAGGGTTAAACCCGTTAATAGAATACCAACCCTCTCCTCTAGAAAAATGTGGAGGGTTAAACCCGTTAATAGAATACCAACCCTCTCCTCTCGAAAAATGTGGAGGGTTAAACCCGTTAATAGAATACCAACCCTCTCTTCTCGAAAAATGTGGAGGGTTAAACCCGTTAATAGAATACCAACCCTCTTCTCTCGAAAAATGTGGAGGGTTAAACCCGTTAATAGAATACCAACCCTCTCCTCTAGAAAAATGTGGAGGGTTAAACCCGTTAATAGAATACCAACCCTCTCCTCTCGAAAAATGTAGAGGATTAAACCCATTAATAGAATACCAACCCTCTCCTCTAGAAAAATGTGGAGGGTTAAACCCATTAATAGAATACCAACCCTCTCCTCTCGAAAAATGTGGAGGGTTAAACCCGTTAATAGAATACCAACCCTCTCCTCTCGAAAAATGTGGAGGGTGAAACCCGTTAATAGAATACCAACCCTCTTCTCTAGAAAAATGTGGAGGGTTAAACCCGTTAATAGAATACCAACCCTCTCCTCTAGAAAAATGTGGAGGGTTAAACCCGTTAATAGAATACCAACCCTCTCCTCTAGAAAAATGTGGAGGGTTAAACCCGTTAATAGAATACCAACCCTCTCCTCTAGAAAAATGTGGAGGGTTAAACCCGTTAATAGAATACCAACCCTCTCCTCTAGAAAAATGTGGAGGGTTAAACCCGTTAATAGAATACCAACCCTCTCTTCTCGAAAAATGTGGAGGGTTAAACCTGTTAATAGAATACCAACCCTCTTCTCTCGAAAAATGTGGAGGGTTAAACCCGTTAATAGAATACCAACCCTCTCCTCTAGAAAAATGTGGAGGGTTAAACCCGTTAATAGAATACCAACCCTCTCCTCTCGAAAAATGTAGAGGATTAAACCCATTAATAGAATACCAACCCTCTCCTCTAGAAAAATGTGGAGGGTTAAACCCGTTAATAGAATACCAACCCTCTCCTCTCGAAAAATGTGGAGGGTTAAACCCGTTAATAGAATACCAACCCTCTCCTCTCGAAAAATGTGGAGGGTGAAACCCGTTAATAGAATACCAACCCTCTTCTCTAGAAAAATGTGGAGGGTTAAACCCGTTAATAGAATACCAACCCTCTCCTCTAGAAAAATGTGGAGGGTTAAACCCGTTAATAGAATACCAACCCTCTCCTCTAGAAAAATGTGGAGGGTTAAACCCGTTAATAGAATACCAACCCTCTCCTCTAGAAAAATGTGGATGGTTAAGCCCGTTAATAGAATACCAACCCTCTCCTCTAGAAAAATGTGGAGGGTTAAACCCGTTAATAGAATACCAACCCTCTCCTCTCGAAAAATGTGGAGGGTTAAACCCGTTAATAGAATACCAACCCTCTCCTCTAGAAAAATGTGGAGGGTTAAACCCGTTAATAGAATACCAACCCTCTCCTCTAGAAAAATGTGGAGGGTTAAACCCGTTAATAGAATACCAACCCTCTCCTCTAGAAAAATGTGGAGGGTTAAACTCGTTAATAGATTACCAACCCTTTCCTCTAAAAAAATGTGGAGGGTTAAACCCGTTAATAGAATACCAACCCTCTCCTCTAGAAAAATGTGGAGGGTTAAACCCGTTAATAGAATACCAACCCTCTCCTCTAGAAAAATGTAGAGGATTAAATCCGTTAATAGAATACCAACCCTCTCCTCTAGAAAAATGTGGAGGGTTAAACCCGTTAATAGATTACCAACCCTTTCCTCTAAAAAAAATGTGGAGGGTTAAACCCGTTAATAGAATACCAACCCTCTCCTCTAGAAAAATGTGGAGGGTTAAACCCGTTAATAGAATACCAACACTCTCCTCTAGAAAAATGTGGAGGGTTAAACCCGTTAATAGAATACCAACACTCTCCTCTAGAAAAATGTGGAGGGTTAAACCCGTTAATAGAATACCAACCCTCTACTCTAGAAAAATGTGGATGGTTAAGCCCGTTAATAGAATACCAACCCTCTCCTCTAGAAAAATGTGGAGGGTTAAACCCGTTAATAGAATACCAACCCTCTCCTCTAGAAAAATGTGGAGGGTTAAACCCATTAATAGAATACCAACCCTCTCCTCTAGAAAAATGTGGAGGGTTAAACCCGTTAATAGAATACCAACCCTCTCCTCTAGAAAAATGTAGAGGGTTAAACCCGTTAATAGAATACCAACCCTCTCCTCTCGAAAAATGTGGAGGGTTAAACCCGTTAATAGAATACCAACCCTCTCCTCTCGAAAAATGTAGAGGGTTAAATCCGTTAATAGAATACCAACCCTCTCCTCTAAAAAAATGTGGAGGGTTAAACCCGTTAATAGAATACCAACCCTCTCCTCTCGAAAAATGTGGAGGGTTAAACCCGTTAATAGAATACCAATCCTCTCCTCTAGAAAAATGTAGAGGGTTAAATCCGTTAATAGAATACCAACCCTCTCCTCTAAAAAAATGTGGAGGGTTAAACCCATTAATAGAATACCAACCCTCTCCTCTAGAAAAATGTGGAGGGTTAAACCCGTTAATAGAATACCAACCCTCTCCTCTAGAAAAATGTAGAGGGTTAAATCCGTTAATAGAATACCAACCCTCTCCTCTAGAAAAATGTGGAGGGTTAAACCCGTTAATAGAATACCAACCCTCTCCTCTCGAAAAATGTGGAGGGTTAAACCCGTTAATAGAATACCAACACTCTCCTCTAGAAAAATGTGGAGGGTTAAACCCGTTAATAGAATACCAACCCTCTCCTCTAGAAAAATGTGGAGGGTTAAACTCGTTAATAGAATACCAACCCTCTCCTCTAGAAAAATGTGGAGGGTTAAACCCGTTAATAGAATACCAACCCTCTCCTCTCGAAAAATGTAGAGGATTAAACCCATTAATAGAATACCAACCCTCTCCTCTAGAAAAATGTGGAGGGTTAAACCCGTTAATAGAATACCAACCCTCTCCTCTCGAAAAATGTGGAGGGTTAAACCCGTTAATAGAATACCAACCCTCTCCTCTCGAAAAATGTGGAGGGTGAAACCCGTTAATAGAATACCAACCCTCTTCTCTAGAAAAATGTGGAGGGTTAAACCCGTTAATAGAATACCAACCCTCTCCTCTAGAAAAATGTGGAGGGTTAAACCCGTTAATAGAATACCAACCCTCTCCTCTAGAAAAATGTGGAGGGTTAAACCCGTTAATAGAATACCAACCCTCTCCTCTAGAAAAATGTGGATGGTTAAGCCCGTTAATAGAATACCAACCCTCTCCTCTAGAAAAATGTGGAGGGTTAAACCCGTTAATAGAATACCAACCCTCTCCTCTCGAAAAATGTGGAGGGTTAAACCCGTTAATAGAATACCAACCCTCTCCTCTAGAAAAATGTGGAGGGTTAAACCCGTTAATAGAATACCAACCCTCTCCTCTAGAAAAATGTGGAGGGTTAAACCCGTTAATAGAATACCAACCCTCTCCTCTAGAAAAATGTGGAGGGTTAAACTCGTTAATAGATTACCAACCCTTTCCTCTAAAAAAATGTGGAGGGTTAAACCCGTTAATAGAATACCAACCCTCTCCTCTAGAAAAATGTGGAGGGTTAAACCCGTTAATAGAATACCAACCCTCTCCTCTAGAAAAATGTAGAGGATTAAATCCGTTAATAGAATACCAACCCTCTCCTCTAGAAAAATGTGGAGGGTTAAACCCGTTAATAGATTACCAACCCTTTCCTCTAAAAAAAATGTGGAGGGTTAAACCCGTTAATAGAATACCAACCCTCTACTCTAGAAAAATGTGGATGGTTAAGCCCGTTAATAGAATACCAACCCTCTCCTCTAGAAAAATGTGGAGGGTTAAACCCGTTAATAGAATACCAACCCTCTCCTCTAGAAAAATGTGGAGGGTTAAACCCATTAATAGAATACCAACCCTCTCCTCTAGAAAAATGTGGAGGGTTAAACCCGTTAATAGAATACCAACCCTCTCCTCTAGAAAAATGTAGAGGGTTAAACCCGTTAATAGAATACCAACCCTCTCCTCTCGAAAAATGTGGAGGGTTAAACCCGTTAATAGAATACCAACCCTCTCCTCTCGAAAAATGTAGAGGGTTAAATCCGTTAATAGAATACCAACCCTCTCCTCTAAAAAAATGTGGAGGGTTAAACCCGTTAATAGAATACCAACCCTCTCCTCTCGAAAAATGTGGAGGGTTAAACCCGTTAATAGAATACCAATCCTCTCCTCTAGAAAAATGTAGAGGGTTAAATCCGTTAATAGAATACCAACCCTCTCCTCTAAAAAAATGTGGAGGGTTAAACCCATTAATAGAATACCAACCCTCTCCTCTAGAAAAATGTGGAGGGTTAAACCCGTTAATAGAATACCAACCCTCTCCTCTAGAAAAATGTAGAGGGTTAAATCCGTTAATAGAATACCAACCCTCTCCTCTAGAAAAATGTGGAGGGTTAAACCCGTTAATAGAATACCAACCCTCTCCTCTCGAAAAATGTGGAGGGTTAAACCCGTTAATAGAATGCCAACACTCTCCTCTAGAAAAATGTGCAGGGTTAAACCCGTTAATAGAATACCAACCCTCTCCTCTCGAAAAATGTGCAGGGTTAAACCCGTTAATAGAATACCAACCCTCTCCTCTCGAAAAATGTGGAGGAAGGTTAAACCCGTTAATAGAATACCAACCCTCTCCTCTCGAAAAATGTGGAGGGTTAAACCCGTTAATAGAATACCAACCCTCTCCTCTAGAAAAATGTGGAGGGTTAAACCCGTTAATAGAATACCAACCCTCTCCTCTCGAAAAATGTGGAGGGTTAAACCCGTTAATAGAATACCAACCCTCTCTTCTCGAAAAATGTGGAGGGTTAAACCCGTTAATAGAATACCAACCCTCTTCTCTCGAAAAATGTGGAGGGTTAAACCCGTTAATAGAATACCAACCCTCTCCTCTAGAAAAATGTGGAGGGTTAAACCCGTTAATAGAATACCAACCCTCTCCTCTCGAAAAATGTAGAGGATTAAACCCATTAATAGAATACCAACCCTCTCCTCTAGAAAAATGTGGAGGGTTAAACCCATTAATAGAATACCAACCCTCTCCTCTCGAAAAATGTGGAGGGTTAAACCCGTTAATAGAATACCAACCCTCTCCTCTCGAAAAATGTGGAGGGTGAAACCCGTTAATAGAATACCAACCCTCTTCTCTAGAAAAATGTGGAGGGTTAAACCCGTTAATAGAATACCAACCCTCTCCTCTAGAAAAATGTGGAGGGTTAAACCCGTTAATAGAATACCAACCCTCTCCTCTAGAAAAATGTGGAGGGTTAAACCCGTTAATAGAATACCAACCCTCTCCTCTAGAAAAATGTGGAGGGTTAAACCCGTTAATAGAATACCAACCCTCTCCTCTAGAAAAATGTGGAGGGTTAAACCCGTTAATAGAATACCAACCCTCTCTTCTCGAAAAATGTGGAGGGTTAAACCTGTTAATAGAATACCAACCCTCTTCTCTCGAAAAATGTGGAGGGTTAAACCCGTTAATAGAATACCAACCCTCTCCTCTAGAAAAATGTGGAGGGTTAAACCCGTTAATAGAATACCAACCCTCTCCTCTCGAAAAATGTAGAGGATTAAACCCATTAATAGAATACCAACCCTCTCCTCTAGAAAAATGTGGAGGGTTAAACCCGTTAATAGAATACCAACCCTCTCCTCTCGAAAAATGTGGAGGGTTAAACCCGTTAATAGAATACCAACCCTCTCCTCTCGAAAAATGTGGAGGGTGAAACCCGTTAATAGAATACCAACCCTCTTCTCTAGAAAAATGTGGAGGGTTAAACCCGTTAATAGAATACCAACCCTCTCCTCTAGAAAAATGTGGAGGGTTAAACCCGTTAATAGAATACCAACCCTCTCCTCTAGAAAAATGTGGAGGGTTAAACCCGTTAATAGAATACCAACCCTCTCCTCTAGAAAAATGTGGATGGTTAAGCCCGTTAATAGAATACCAACCCTCTCCTCTAGAAAAATGTGGAGGGTTAAACCCGTTAATAGAATACCAACCCTCTCCTCTCGAAAAATGTGGAGGGTTAAACCCGTTAATAGAATACCAACCCTCTCCTCTAGAAAAATGTGGAGGGTTAAACCCGTTAATAGAATACCAACCCTCTCCTCTAGAAAAATGTGGAGGGTTAAACCCGTTAATAGAATACCAACCCTCTCCTCTAGAAAAATGTGGAGGGTTAAACTCGTTAATAGATTACCAACCCTTTCCTCTAAAAAAATGTGGAGGGTTAAACCCGTTAATAGAATACCAACCCTCTCCTCTAGAAAAATGTGGAGGGTTAAACCCGTTAATAGAATACCAACCCTCTCCTCTAGAAAAATGTAGAGGATTAAATCCGTTAATAGAATACCAACCCTCTCCTCTAGAAAAATGTGGAGGGTTAAACCCGTTAATAGATTACCAACCCTTTCCTCTAAAAAAAATGTGGAGGGTTAAACCCGTTAATAGAATACCAACCCTCTCCTCTAGAAAAATGTGGAGGGTTAAACCCGTTAATAGAATACCAACACTCTCCTCTAGAAAAATGTGGAGGGTTAAACCCGTTAATAGAATACCAACACTCTCCTCTAGAAAAATGTGGAGGGTTAAACCCGTTAATAGAATACCAACCCTCTACTCTAGAAAAATGTGGATGGTTAAGCCCGTTAATAGAATACCAACCCTCTCCTCTAGAAAAATGTGGAGGGTTAAACCCGTTAATAGAATACCAACCCTCTCCTCTAGAAAAATGTGGAGGGTTAAACCCATTAATAGAATACCAACCCTCTCCTCTAGAAAAATGTGGAGGGTTAAACCCGTTAATAGAATACCAACCCTCTCCTCTAGAAAAATGTAGAGGGTTAAACCCGTTAATAGAATACCAACCCTCTCCTCTCGAAAAATGTGGAGGGTTAAACCCGTTAATAGAATACCAACCCTCTCCTCTCGAAAAATGTAGAGGGTTAAATCCGTTAATAGAATACCAACCCTCTCCTCTAAAAAAATGTGGAGGGTTAAACCCGTTAATAGAATACCAACCCTCTCCTCTCGAAAAATGTGGAGGGTTAAACCCGTTAATAGAATACCAATCCTCTCCTCTAGAAAAATGTAGAGGGTTAAATCCGTTAATAGAATACCAACCCTCTCCTCTAAAAAAATGTGGAGGGTTAAACCCATTAATAGAATACCAACCCTCTCCTCTAGAAAAATGTGGAGGGTTAAACCCGTTAATAGAATACCAACCCTCTCCTCTAGAAAAATGTAGAGGGTTAAATCCGTTAATAGAATACCAACCCTCTCCTCTAGAAAAATGTGGAGGGTTAAACCCGTTAATAGAATACCAACCCTCTCCTCTCGAAAAATGTGGAGGGTTAAACCCGTTAATAGAATACCAACACTCTCCTCTAGAAAAATGTGGAGGGTTAAACCCGTTAATAGAATACCAACCCTCTCCTCTAGAAAAATGTGGAGGGTTAAACTCGTTAATAGAATACCAACCCTCTCCTCTAGAAAAATGTGGAGGGTTAAACCCGTTAATAGAATACCAACTTTCTCCTCTCAAAAAATGTGGAGGGTTAAACCCGTTAATAGAATACCAACCCTCTCCTCTAGAAAAATGTGGAGGGTTAAACCCGTTAATAGAATACCAACCCTCTCCTCTCGAAAAATGTGGAGGGTTAAATCCGTTAATAGAATACCAACCCTCTCCTCTCGAAAAATGTGGAGGGTTAAACCCGTTAATAGAATACCAACCCTCTCCTCTCGAAAAATGTGGAGGGTTAAACCCGTTAATAGAATACCAACCCTCTCCTCTCGAAAAATGTGGAGGGTTAAACCCGTTAATAGAATACCAACCCTCTCCTCTCGAAAAATGTGGAGGGTTAAACCCGTTAATAGAATACCAACCCTCTCCTCTCGAAAAATGTGGAGGGTTAAACCCGTTAATAGAATACCAACCCTCTCCTCTCGAAAAATGTGGAGGGTTAAACCCGTTAATAGAATACCAACCCTCTCCTCTCGAAAAATGGATCTCAAGCGACAATACATATAAAAACAAACGATAAAACCATGCTTAAGTTCTCCTCCACTCAAAAAGGCCCTACAATTATAATGGTATAGCAACTAGAAAATACAATTGTTGATACAATTACAATAAAAGAGAAAATAAAATTTCATTAAACTTTTGTCCGCCTTAAAGGGAAATAACTCATATAAAATCGTGTGAAAACGTATAATTGTAAAATCAAGTCGGAAATGCTCAAATGGTAAATTATCACTCATATTTTCAGAGTTGAAATTAACGCAACTAAGAAAAAGCTGTCAATATATTATTACTTACCTTCCAAGATAGAGAAAAGTATTAACACGACGGAGACCACTTTCATGATTAAGGATGGGTTGAGGGATGAAATATAGAGATTCGTTAGAATTTGGTCTTTTAAATTATGAAAAGTATCATAACCATAAATCTTTTTTGTGGCTCCTGTAGCTTAATGACATTAAAATTTAATTTTACAATGTTTTTATTTTCTCACATTAAAAATAAAGAAGTTTGAAGTACCATTTTAAATAATTATACCATCAGTTATATTGCGGCTACTATTCCTCGTGAATATTAAATATGTTGATCAATATTAATATTCTATGGTCATCTGATGTTGTAAATTAAATGGCAATGGGTATTTAAATACGACTTTCTCCAGAACTAATAAAAATGTAGGCATATAAGTTAGTGCGCACAACACATATTACAATCAGTTGTTTGGAGGTATCTGGTCATCACTTTAATATAAATAGTTTGTAACACATTCACACCCTTACTAAATACAATATATTTATGAAAAAATTCAATATTTGACATTAAATGTAAAACATATGATGGTCGCCGACTGTGATAAATAACAGACCATAGCAACTAAATGATGTCTCCGACAAACGATTAACCCTGGATAGCAAATTATAAAGCCACTGAATGTATAAATGAGAGATTTTAACATAGTATGTGAACAGAGCATAATATTAATGCTGTTCCAATGCAGCGAAATCTACAAACTATTGAACTTCCAATTTCACAACGCTGATCTGGTGGTGTTAAGACTTGTGATTATTTTTTCTTAAATTTTGAAGTATCCACATTGTATGAAAACTGTCACGTGATTAAAAAAAAAACAATAAACTGCTTTTTTTCTAAAACAAAATAAATAAAAAAATGGATGATCGCGGGGTAATAACCTGAATTGTTACATTCAGACTTTACACTTTATCCCGCAAAGGAGACAACTGTTTATGTAGTCAACAAAACATCACCAATGGCCGTAGTGCCTGCTAATACGACACCAGAGGAAATATTCAGAATCCCAAAGTGCAGGTATTAGGACTTTGTCAAACTATTAGATGAGAAATAACAATGTTATATTATTAGCCTACTATTAGATAGAAATGATTATCAGATTGGGAATATTGTGTGTGTGGTTTCAAGACATGTGGGATGGATGCATGAAAATATGAGTTGTCGACACTCTAGGTGTTTAACAATTGTTGTCAGAAATTTGTTTTTTTTTCATATCAGATATGTGTTGCTACTGTAGAAAAATAATAAGACAGTTATGGCCCTTATAACAGGTAGACATTCAGATTTTTCAATCCTTGACAGATTATGAAAACCACCTCTCTTGGTTGACAAATCTGCAGTCTACCTCAAGTGAGTGCCATAATTGTACATTATCCACATTTAGCAAGTTGTTCTATTAGTGACATTTCTCCTGAATAGTATTTGAAAACGGCAGCAGTTTCTAGCTATAAATTAATTGTTTGAACTCTTGCTATTTATATTGGGAGGGTGTTTGGAGGATATAAAATTATATGTATTCAAACCACATCATTCTCTTTGAGAATCTTTAATGATAAAAAAAAAAGAGAGAAAAAAAGAAGAGACGTTGAAGCAGATGACAAAACAGTTTTCACTTCGATGCGTGATTAGATTACTGTGTCAGATATAAAAACAATGTTTCAATAATGTTTAGTAAGTAAGTAAGTAATGACTTTATTTCAACAGGGTAACACAGTTAGCAACAATAAGCTAATTATCCCTGTGGCCCTCAAATAACAATGATGTCCTTACATGACGGGTGTCATAAATGGAGCAGGATATTTACCATTCCATAGCACCTGTTCTCGTTCGCGGCTTTTATGGGAGAATGTTTGTTTTATCTGTTGTGTTGTACCTTTGTGTTGTGTTTTTCTGGATGCTCCCTTTAATCATAAGCATACATTGACTTATCACCGGGTTTGTAACTTGATTAACACGACGGTCGCCGCTAGTGGAGCAGGAATTGCTTACCCTTCCGGAACAGCCCTATGTTTTGTAGATCGTTGTTTGTGCTTTTTCTTTTGGCCATTGTTTTGTCTGTCCTTCTCCGATTTACGGATTCTGATTACTCCATTGGTATCTTCAAACTATTCTTGTGTTTTATTAGTCGTAAATTCAATTTCACTAACATTTTTAAGTGCATGACAAAAATATTTTTTTTCATCACAGTTATTTAAAAAAAATACCATCTAGAATTTAAATCTATGTTTATCATCGATGATCTGCTAGGAGATAAAATGGTTGGAATTAAATAAACTTTGTAACCGTAATATTTTTATATCTTAAAAGTGTTTAATTTTTTATCTAATGATGATTAAATACAAAATTGTATTACTTTGAAATTTATTATGTATTATATTATAGCATATAATAAACTGAAAACCCAAAAATGTCACACTGTGGGAGCAGTTCCAAAAACCCTGAACGTCGGAAATTCGATTCCCCTAACACATAAATACATGACCGCTTATCTTCCTGGTTTGGTACATGGAGACCAAGGATGATTAACTTTAACACCTACTAATGGTTGATCATGGCCATTATACAGAATAACGGAAATATAATATATCCTTTAACTGATTAGCGAATCTATTGTGAATAATAAATGTTTAATTGGCCAGAAACAGCTAGAAGATAGTCCCATGCTGTGCATATATAAAACACGCCCTCTGAACAATGCTTGTTAAATAGATTGAAATAATTCCCCTGAAGGAACTACAGAAAACGTCTAAATGAAGGTCAATCACACACCGAGCATTCAAGTACTCTGCAATATGATGTATTTCTAACATTTTTCTGTATAATATAGTTCTATTATATACATCCATTAACGGATGAACATATTACCAGAGAGTCAGACTATACAATCCTGTACATTAAAGGATGAACACATTACCAGAGAGTCAGACTATACAATCCTGAACATTAAAGGATGAACACATTACCAGAGAGTCAGACTATACAATCCTGAACATTAAAGGATGAACACATTACCAGAAAGTCAGACTATACAATCCTGAACATTAAAGGATGAACACATTACCAGAGAGTCAGACTATACAATCCTGACCATTAAAGGATGAACACATTACCAGAGAGTCAGACTATGCAATCCTGAACATTAAAGGATGAACACATTACCAGAGAGTCAGACTATACAATCCTGAACATAAAAGGATGAATACATTACCAGAGAGTCAGACTATACAATCCTGAACATTAAAGGATGAACACATTACCAGAGAGTCAGACGATACAATCCTGGACATTAAAGGATGAACACATTACCAGAGAGTCAGACGATACAATCCTGAACACAAAAGGATGAACACATTACCAGAGAGTCAGACTATGCAATCCTGAACATTAAAGGATGACCACATTACCAGAGAGTCAGACTATGCAATCCTGAACACTAAAGGATGAACACATTACCAGAGAGTCAGACTATACAATCCTGAACATTAAAGGATGAGCACATTACCAGAGAATCAGACTATACAATCCTGAACATTAAAGGATGAACACATTACCAGAGAGTCAGGTTATACAATCCTGAACATTAAACGATGAACACATTACCAGAGAGTCAGACTATACAATCCTGAACATTAAAGGATGAACACATTACCAGAGAGTCAGACTACACAATCCTGAACATTAAAGGATGATGAACACATTACCAGAGAGTCAGACTATACAATCCTGAACATTAAAGGATGAACACATTACCAGAAAGTCAGACTGTACAATCCTGAACATTAAAGGATGAACACATTACCAGAGAGTCAGACTATGCAAAAGCAGTCAAAGCAAATAAGGAAACATTAACTCATGAAAACTCAACATCTGATAAACTCCCACAGCCAACTGAGAGTAACAACTGAGTTGTTCCTAAACAGGAAGTCCCGTTCTTTAACATCTTAGTTAGTATTTTAATATTTTAGTCTGTAATTTGTCTTGAGGAGTCATGTCGTCTATAGTGTGGCTTAGTATACGACTTTCTACGGTCTCGGTTGTATTTGTGTACGTATTTGTCCCACAATCAGAGTTTAACAAGTTGGCTATATTTTTGTAATACTCCTTAATCACAACGATAGTAAATATTTTTTGCATGAGCATTGTCGCCAATGTCCTTTCGATGTTTGTTCCACAATCAGAGTTTAACAAGTTGGCTATATTTTTGCAATACTCCTTAATCACAACGATAGTAAATTTCTGCATGAGAATTGTCGCTAATTTCCTTTCGATGTTTGTTCCACAATCAGAGTTTAACAAATTGGCTATATTTTTGCAATACTCCTTAATCACCACGATAGTAAATTTCTGCATGAGAATTGTCGCTAATTTCCTTTCGGTGGTCATTAACGACGGACAATAACAATTAAAACTAGTTTTGACGTTTTAGTTATTGTAGAAACAGATTCTCCTTCTGCTATGGATTACGCTACTTGTTTCACTATCGATAACTAAATATTCAAATGCTAAAGCATTCGCTTAAAGTGGAGCTTTAAAATTTGAAAGAAGAGTTTGAAGATACCAAAGGGGCAATCAGAATCCGTATATCGAAGAAGAACAGACAACACAATGGCCAAAAGAAAAAGTACAAAAGGACAAACAACGATCTACAAAACATACATATAAAGCTAAAGATCGAGTAACATGAACCCCACAAAAAACCGGGGGTGAACTCAGGTGCTGCGGAAGGGTAAACAGTTGCTGCTCCACTAAAGTAATATTATAATCCACCGGAAGCAAAAGGAGAATCTACATTTCTCTCATTAATATTAATTTGATTCTGAAATTGCTTTACTGTCATAATTTATTATTGAAATTTACAGTTCCTAAATAATGTAATTATTATAAAAACTACGATTCTCCTCCCTCAGACATGTGTGACTTTAGTCGATTATGTTAATCCTGTTTAGACCCTGTCGTTGACTTACGCTAATAACTTTTAAATTATTAGGTTTGCTAATATTTTGACCTTGAGCGTAACTGATGAAGGTTATTACAGAAACGCGTCGGATGCCTTAAATTAGATATCTCCTTTTTATTACTGACATGTGAATTGCTTTGGACTTTTGACATTATGACATATCCTTGAATTGCGTTGATATTTGGTATTTTTTCCTATTAATTTAGCACATTTAATTATTTTGAAGATTTTGTATTATGACTGTTTCTGGTATTGTTTTGACTGCTTGCTTTATTCTACTTGAATTGTTTGGAACGATCGGGACTTTGACCGTTCCCAGAATTGCTTTGAACTTTGGTATTAGGACTGTTTTGACGCTTGGTATTTTTGAGTGACTTTTTGTTGGGGGGGGGGGGGGGGGGCTGTTATCTATGGTAGCATAGTTCTTGTTGTAATACACTAATATAGATACGTTATGTGTCTATTGTAGTACACGTTTGCGTATCGAGATCGGTAAATCGTACGTTCAGACCAAACTAAGACTATAAAACCGGTCATCTCCTGACTACGCAGAATTAAGAAGAAAGAGTAAGGATTAGATGACTGGATGGAGCGACATATTTACCTGTATATCGAGGACATATTTACCTGTATATCGAGGACATATTTACCTGTATATCGAGAGACACTATATGTACGTTGTCGGAAAATGTATAATTCATTTGCACTCGTTGACAGAAACGCCCACCAACACTCGTTTTTTATCTGTTTCTAAAGTGGTACAAATATATTTTATGCATTCCGACAATATACGTGTATATACTACAAATTAGTAATACATTGTTCACTTATGGCGTTAAAAAAAATCACTATCATGTTTATTTATGTTACACATGACTACGAAATGATATCTATTAATATCACGCACGAGTTAATCACAAGGTATCTGTCACATGGTACACATAAAATATCTTTCGTTATTAAGTCCACACTTATATATATTGTGATTTTTGGATGTGCATTAACTATAATCACCATGGCTACGCGACTAGAAAGAAATATTCGTGAAGATTACTTGACTTGTACTATTTGCTTAAATACATTTTTCGATCCAAGGCAATTAACATGTGGGCATTCTTACTGTATCAAATGTCTCACGGATTACACGAAAACACAAACAATGTCGCTGATTTGTCCTACATGTAGAGTAGAAATGAAACGACCCGAGTCAATGGAGATGCAAGAGTGGATTCAAAAACTGCCACAAGATCAACTTCTGGTTGCCATAATTAATGCTATTGAAAATAACTTAGTTAATCCAGATGAAGATGTAAATAGCGAAAATATATCAGAAAATTCCATTTGTGAGAAACACCAGAAAAAGAATGAATATTTTTGTTTCCGTCATAAGGAATTTGTTTGTGATGACTGTATATATGTATTTCATAGTAAGTGTGATTTCTCGCCCATTTCTAATGTTGATTTAAAAGTTTCCTCATTGCTAAGTCAAACTGATTCTGAACTGGAAAGAGAATTACAAGACATAACAAAGACTGAGCAAAATGGCATGTACAGCTTAGCGGCCTATCAAAGTCAGCAAAAAGAGGTTCACAGACGTCTAACGTTGCTCCGTGAAAACTTCGAAAAATTTTCTCATGCAGTTTTTGCAGATTTAAAGAATAAAATGGACATGCTAAACGGGCCTGAAGTTGATATGAAATCTACGTTAAAAACTATTCAAATTAGTCGTGACAATTTAGAACAAGCACGTACAGATATATCTACAATGACAAACGGACCAGACACGTTTTCTAACTTGAAATCTATCACACAATTGCAGGAAAATGCTAACGATCTGCTAGAACGAGTCAATAAAGAGAATTTCCGTTTTCCTCAATATCAGTTAACATTCCAGGAAAATGAAGATCTCACGTCTATGATGAAGAAAATCAAAGATGTCGGAATTTTGGAAGTATCGTCTGCTGAACCTGAGTCCATTAGTATTACTGACGAAGCTTTGTCCCTGATAGAACCGGAAACGGAATATCAATTTTACAGAAAACGGGTATTCGATGTAAATGAAAATATTCATCATCAAAGTTCGCTGTCTGGTTGTTGCATATTTGACACGTTTGTGATAATAACTGATCAATGTAACAACTGCGTTTTGAAAATGATGTTTGACGGAACTATTGTCGAGAAGTTTCCCCTTCAAGAACCTCATCAAGTATGTAGAACAGAGGGCAACAGGCTAGCCATAACATGTTGGGATACAAATAGGCTGGTAATACTAGATACTGAACCTAACTGTTCTATCGTTCGCCTATTTGGAACAAGTAAACACTATCTAGGAGTGCACGGTGTTGGGTATGATCGATTAGTGGTGACGTCACTTAATTCACCCATTGATGTTATTTCTACAACTGGTGAGATTTTATTCTCAATAGATTTGAAACGATCGAGAAACTTTTTTTCTACGTTGTTCCGTAGATCACTTTCGGTTCCCATTAAGGCTATAATGAATGACAATAACGTGATCGCATATGATTCGGCACAAAAATCTCTGGTTTGTATGGATTTCGTGGGGAAAATTATATGGCAAAAAAAAATTCCGGGAATTTCGTGCTTTGCGTGTGGACAGGATGATATTTATTGTACACTTTCGAGTTCAAATAAAGTAATCATAGTAGGCATGGATGGAACAGTAAAAGACTTGTTCTTCCTCAAGCTTAAACATCCTTGGTCAATAGATGTTGATGGTTTGACTATTTTGATTACAGAAGATTCTCCGTCGGGAAAATATACCATCATTCAACTGAAATGATTTTGAAAACAACATGGCTGCCGTACACTTAATTCATTCTCTATGTACTATAATTCTTACAGGAAATACGGATTTGCTTCAAACCTAATTAATTCAGTCGACAGATTTAGGATTTTCTGCATTATCACCTTATTTCTTTCTCCAATTTTATTTTAGTGAGATGATCATGTTATGTGATATAAATGTCTTGTTATTTATTGAGTTGCAGTGTTTTATTTCAGTATCTATTTCGATAGATAGTTTGCCAAGCGTCATATTTCATGTGTTATTTAGTAAGCGTGCTAACCACCACGATTTCATTATACTAAAATGAAAAACAAAAATGCCACACTGTCTGAACAGATTTCCAAATTCCAATCCAAAAACGATAATTATATTATTCCTGCAGTAGACGATTTGATTTGATTTATTACATGTTTAACGCCACTTTCAGCAATATTTCAGCTATATCATGGCGACCAGTTTTAGTGGTGGAAGAAACCGGAGAGAACCACCGACCATGGACAAGCAACTGGTAAGCTTTATCACTTGTGGCTGTGAGTCGAGTGCACCTTTTTGTAATTTACAAAGCCGGGAGCGAACCCACGCCGTATTGGTGATAGGCTTGTATGAGTTGTTAGGTAATAAAACTACCTAACTCTTTGAGCCACCCGGCCCCTCTGCAGTAGACGACGAATGCAGTATATGGACAAAGAGTTGGTCTTTCTCCAGATCATTTTTTTTGCCCTTGGTTTTGGTTTAGGTTACGTTCTGCCAGTATTTGTTTAAGTTCATCGTAATATTCATTACTGATAAAATATTAAAGAGTTTGACTTGATCACGATATCATGATATCTTTCATTTATCTACCAGTAATGTCACGTTCACGTGTTGAGCAGGCCTCTGAACACGCATTGGACACACCAAGGTATTTTAGATATTTACCAACCCGCGTGTGATTAAAAACAATGTGCTTTGCTTTCAATAGCTGTGTGAAAACATAATAAAATGTATTTCTGACTTACTGATCTTTACTATAAAATTTAATAAGTGAATCGAAATAAAACTGATGAATGAAAGATGTTATGTGAATTCTTACACGCATGTAAACCAGTTTAACCCTGCTATATGTTTTGGTGGTCCCAAGCCAGGATCTAGACGTCCAACGACATGTATCTTTGTTTTGTTCTGTTTAATGATGTGAGGTGAGACATGGTTGTTCGGTTCGGAGATATTGATGGAATTGTTGACCACCATAGCTTAAACTTTATTTTCATAGCGCCTTAATTATTATATGTAAACAATAATGCAAAGTTGTATTACACATACTAAGTTCAAAGAAGAAACAATTCATGATGATCGATATATACCATAGATACAAGCAAACCTCGATGGTGTCATGGTCAATGTGTTAGAGTAGAATCTATAAGATTATGGGCGTGATCCACATTCGTGTCAAGCTAAAGACTATAAAATTGACATTGCGCTGTTTTGTTAAGCACGCAGCATTAAGGAGTAAGAATAAAGACTGTGTAGAATAGAGTCAATATAATGTGTCTGAGTGACGACTCGTCATGCCTACTTGTGGACTGTTGTTTCAGTAAAATACCAATCGCTTATCCAATAAATAAGAAAATGACACTCCTGGCATATAGAAAGACATCATAAATAAAACATTTATAATGGTATCACAATGTAAGCTCACATCAACAAGAAAACAAAATACGGGGGAAATAATCTTAAAAATATTGGTATTATTTTAAAACAGCATGATTAAAGGTGTATGTGTAATTGATTGATTACCAGATTCACGTGATGCTTTTGTAGAGCAAAAGTGTAAAATCAATACACAGGTCTCAGATCTTGATGTTAATACACAGCCTAGATAGACAAGATAACAATGGTGAAATATAAAAACACATTACACAGATTTTAAATAAACATTTACTTGTTGTATCCTATTGTACAGTTGCTGTTGTTCTGTTTATATAAGTCAGTTATACCAAAAGAATAAATATAAAAACAATCCTGAAACAAACACAATAAAAATAATAGAATGAAACAAATGAAGGTACTTCAAAGGTGTCCCATGTATGAAAACCATAATCACGACAGATGCCACTAGTGGTGAAGGAAATGCCTACCCTTCCGAAGAGCACGAGTTCACCCAAATTTGTGTGAGGTTCGCGTTGCGAAATCTTCAGCTTTATGTGTAGTGCTTTTAAATCATTGTTTGTCCTTTTGTTCTTCTTTTGACCATTGTATTGTATGTCCTTCTTTTGTTCTTCTTTTGATCATTGTATTGTATGTCCTTCTTTTGTTCTTCTTTTGACCATTGTATTGTATGTCCTTCTTTTGTTCTTCTTTTGACCATTGTATTGTATGTCCTTCTTTTGTTCTTCTTTTGACCATTGCATTGTATGTCCTTCTTTTGTTCTTCTTTTGACCATTGTATTGTATGTCCTTCTTTTGTTCTTCTTTTGACCATTGTATTGTATGTCCTTCTTTTGTTCTTCTTTTGACCATTGTATTGTATGTCCTTCTTTTGTTCTTCTTTTGACCATTGCATTGTATGTCCTTCTTTTGTTCTTCTTTTGACCATTGTATTGTATGTCCTTCTTTTGTTCTTCTTTTGACCATTGCATTGTATGTCCTTCTTTTGTTCTTCTTTTGACCATTGCATTGTATGTCCTTCTTTTGTTCTTCTTTTGACCATTGCATTGTATGTCCTTCTTTTGTTCTTCTTTTGACCATTGCATTGTATGTCCTTCTTTTGTTCTTCTTTTGACCATTGTATTGTATGTCCTTCTTTTGTTCTTCTTTTGACCATTGTATTGTATGTCCTTCTTTTGTTCTTCTTTTGACCATTGTATTGTATGTCCTTCTTTTGTTCTTCTTTTGACCATTGCATTGTATGTCCTTCTTTTGTTCTTCTTTTGACCATTGCATTGTATGTCCTTCTTTTGTTCTTCTTTTGACCATTGTATTGTATGTCCTTCTTTTGTTCTTCTTTTGACCATTGTATTGTATGTCCTTCTTTTGTTCTTCTTTTGACCATTGTATTGTATGTCCTTCTTTTGTTCTTCTTTTGACCATTGTATTGTATGTCCTTCTTTTGTTCTTCTTTTGACCATTGTATTGTATGTCCTTCTTTTGTTCTTCTTTTGACCATTGTATTGTATGTCCTTCTTTTGTTCTTCTTTTGACCATTGTATTGTATGTCCTTCTTTTGTTCTTCTTTTGACCATTGTATTGTATGTCCTTCTTTTGTTCTTCTTTTGACCATTGTATTGTATGTCCTTCTTTTGTTCTTCTTTTGACCATTGTATTGTATGTCCTTCTTTTGTTCTTCTTTTGACCATTGTATTGTATGTCCTTCTTTTGTTCTTCTTTTGACCATTGTATTGTATGTCCTTCTTTTGTTCTTCTTTTGACCATTGCATTGTATGTCCTTCTTTTGTTCTTCTTTTGACCATTGTATTGTATGTCCTTCTTTTGTTCTTCTTTTGACCATTGCATTGTATGTCCTTCTTTTGTTCTTCTTTTGACCATTGTATTGTATGTCCTTCTTTTGTTCTTCTTTTGACCATTGCATTGTATGTCCTTCTTTTGTTCTTCTTTTGACCATTGTATTGTATGTCCTTCTTTTGTTCTTCTTTTGACCATTGTATTGTATGTCCTTCTTTTGTTCTTCTTTTGACCATTGCATTGTATGTCCTTCTTTTGTTCTTCTTTTGACCATTGCATTGTATGTCCTTCTTTTGTTCTTCTTTTGACCATTGTATTGTATGTCCTTCTTTTGTTCTTCTTTTGACCATTGTATTGTATGTCCTTCTTTTGTTCTTCTTTTGACCATTGTATTGTATGTCCTTCTTTTGTTCTTCTTTTGACCATTGCATTGTATGTCCTTCTTTTGTTCTTCTTTTGACCATTGTATTGTATGTCCTTCTTTTGTTCTTCTTTTGACCATTGCATTGTATGTCCTTCTTTTGTTCTTCTTTTGACCATTGCATTGTATGTCCTTCTTTTGTTCTTCTTTTGACCATTGCATTGTATGTCCTTCTTTTGTTCTTCTTTTGACCATTGCATTGTATGTCCTTCTTTTGTTCTTCTTTTGACCATTGTATTGTATGTCCTTCTTTTGTTCTTCTTTTGACCATTGTATTGTATGTCCTTCTTTTGTTCTTCTTTTGACCATTGTATTGTATGTCCTTCTTTTGTTCTTCTTTTGACCATTGCATTGTAGGTCCTTCTTTTGTTCTTCTTTTGACCATTGTATTGTATGTCCTTCTTTTGTTCTTCTTTTGACCATTGTATTGTATGTCCTTCTTTTGTTCTTCTTTTGACCATTGCATTGTATGTCCTTCTTTTGTTCTTCTTTTGACCATTGCATTGTATGTCCTTCTTTTGTTCTTCTTTTGACCATTGTATTGTATGTCCTTCTTTTGTTCTTCTTTTGACCATTGCATTGTATGTCCTTCTTGTGTTCTTCTTTTGACCATTGTATTGTATGTCCTTCTTTTGTTCTTCTTTTGACCATTGCATTGTATGTCCTTCTTTTGTTCTTCTTTTGACCATTGCATTGTATGTCCTTCTTTTGTTCTTCTTTTGACCATTGCATTGTATGTCCTTCTTGTGTTCTTCTTTTGACCATTGTATTGTATGTCCTTCTTTTGTTCTTCTTTTGACCATTGCATTGTATGTCCTTCTTTTGTTCTTCTTTTGACCATTGTATTGTATGTCCTTCTTTTGTTCTTCTTTTGACCATTGTATTGTATGTCCTTCTTTTGTTCTTCTTTTGACCATTGTATTGTATGTCCTTCTTTTGTTCTTCTTTTGACCATTGCATTGTATGTCCTTCTTTTGTTCTTCTTTTGACCATTGCATTGTATGTCCTTCTTTTGTTCTTCTTTTGACCATTGCATTGTATGTCCTTCTTTTGTTCTTCTTTTGACCATTGTATTGTATGTCCTTCTTTTGTTCTTCTTTTGACCATTGTATTGTATGTCCTTCTTTTGTTCTTCTTTTGACCATTGTATTGTATGTCCTTCTTTTGTTCTTCTTTTGACCATTGCATTGTATGTCCTTCTTTTGTTCTTCTTTTGACCATTGCATTGTATGTCCTTCTTTTGTTCTTCTTTTGACCATTGTATTGTATGTCCTTCTTTTGTTCTTCTTTTGACCATTGTATTGTATGTCCTTCTTTTGTTCTTCTTTTGACCATTGTATTGTATGTCCTTCTTTTGTTCTTCTTTTGACCATTGTATTGTATGTCCTTCTTTTGTTCTTCTTTTGACCATTGTATTGTATGTCCTTCTTTTGTTCTTCTTTTGACCATTGCATTGTATGTCCTTCTTTTGTTCTTCATTTGACCATTGTATTGTATGTCCTTCTTTTGTTCTTCTTTTGACCATTGTATTGTATGTCCTTCTTTTGTTCTTCTTTTGACCATTGCATTGTATGTCCTTCTTTTGTTCTTCTTTTGACCATTGCATTGTATGTCCTTCTTTTGTTCTTCTTTTGACCATTGCATTGTATGTCCTTCTTTTGTTCTTCTTTTGACCATTGTATTGTATGTCCTTCTTTTGTTCTTCTTTTGACCATTGTATTGTATGTCCTTCTTTTGTTCTTCTTTTGACCATTGTATTGTATGTCCTTCTTTTGTTCTTCTTTTGACCATTGCATTGTATGTCCTTCTTTTGTTCTTCTTTTGACCATTGTATTGTATGTCCTTCTTTTGTTCTTCTTTTGACCATTGCATTGTATGTCCTTCTTTTGTTCTTCTTTTGACCATTGCATTGTATGTCCTTCTTTTGTTCTTCTTTTGACCATTGTATTGTATGTCCTTCTTTTGTTCTTCTTTTGACCATTGCATTGTATGTCCTTCTTTTGTTCTTCTTTTGACCATTGTATTGTATGTCCTTCTTTTGTTCTTCTTTTGACCATTGTATTGTATGTCCTTCTTTTGTTCTTCTTTTGACCATTGTATTGTATGTCCTTCTTTTGTTCTTCTTTTGACCATTGCATTGTAGGTCCTTCTTTTGTTCTTCTTTTGACCATTGTATTGTATGTTCTTCTTTTGTTCTTCTTTTGACCATTGTATTGTATGTCCTTCTTTTGTTCTTCTTTTGACCATTGCATTGTATGTCCTTCTTTTGTTCTTCTTTTGACCATTGCATTGTATGTCCTTCTTTTGTTCTTCTTTTGACCATTGTATTGTATGTCCTTCTTTTGTTCTTCTTTTGACCATTGCATTGTATGTCCTTCTTGTGTTCTTCTTTTGACCATTGTATTGTATGTCCTTCTTTTGTTCTTCTTTTGACCATTGCATTGTATGTCCTTCTTTTGTTCTTCTTTTGACCATTGCATTGTATGTCCTTCTTTTGTTCTTCTTTTGACCATTGCATTGTATGTCCTTCTTTTGTTCTTCTTTTGACCATTGTATTGTATGTCCTTCTTTTGTTCTTCTTTTGACCATTGCATTGTATGTCCTTCTTTTGTTCTTCTTTTGACCATTGTATTGTATGTCCTTCTTTTGTTCTTCTTTTGACCATTGTATTGTATGTCCTTCTTTTGTTCTTCTTTTGACCATTGTATTGTATGTCCTTCTTTTGTTCTTCTTTTGACCATTGCATTGTATGTCCTTCTTTTGTTCTTCTTTTGACCATTGCATTGTATGTCCTTCTTTTGTTCTTCTTTTGACCATTGCATTGTATGTCCTTCTTTTGTTCTTCTTTTGACCATTGTATTGTATGTCCTTCTTTTGTTCTTCTTTTGACCATTGCATTGTATGTCCTTCTTTTGTTCTTCTTTTGACCATTGCATTGTATGTCCTTCTTTTGTTCTTCTTTTGACCATTGTATTGTATGTCCTTCTTTTGTTCTTCTTTTGACCATTGTATTGTATGTCCTTCTTTTGTTCTTCTTTTGACCATTGTATTGTATGTCCTTCTTTTGTTCTTCCTTTGACCATTGTATTGTATGTCCTTCTTTTGTTCTTCTTTTGACCATTGTATTGTATGTCCTTCTTTTGTTCTTCTTTTGACCATTGCATTGTATGTCCTTCTTTTGTTCTTCATTTGACCATTGTATTGTATGTCCTTCTTTTGTTCTTCTTTTGACCATTGTATTGTATGTCCTTCTTTTGTTCTTCTTTTGACCATTGCATTGTATGTCCTTCTTTTGTTCTTCTTTTGACCATTGCATTGTATGTCCTTCTTTTGTTCTTCTTTTGACCATTGTATTGTATGTCCTTCTTTTGTTCTTCTTTTGACCATTGTATTGTATGTCCTTCTTTTGTTCTTCTTTTGACCATTGTATTGTATGTCCTTCTTTTGTTCTTCTTTTGACCATTGTATTGTATGTCCTTCTTTTGTTCTTCTTTTCACCATTGTATTGTATGTCCTTCTTTTGTTCTTCTTTTGACCATTGTATTGTATGTCTTTCTTTTGTTCTTCTTTTGACCATTG
The DNA here is from genome assembly GCA_963383655.1 of Bathymodiolus septemdierum. NCBI lineage: Eukaryota > Metazoa > Mollusca > Bivalvia > Mytilida > Modiolidae > Bathymodiolus > Bathymodiolus septemdierum. Next base: position 11,037,529 of record OY726521.1, read on the forward strand.
TATTGTATGTCCTTCTTTTGTTCTTCTTTTGACCATTGTATTGTATGTCCTTCTTTTGTTCTTCTTTTGACCATTGCATTGTATGTCCTTCTTTTGTTCTTCTTTTGACCATTGTATTGTATGTCCTTCTTTTGTTCTTCTTTTGACCATTGCATTGTATGTCCTTCTTTTGTTCTTCTTTTGACCATTGTATTGTAAGTCCTTCTTTTGTTCTTCTTTTGACCATTGCATTGTATGTCCTTCTTTTGTTCTTCTTTTGACCATTGTATTGTATGTCCTTCTTTTGTTCTTCTTTTGACCATTGTATTGTATGTCCTTCTTTTGTTCTTCTTTTGACCATTGTATTGTATGTCCTTCTTTTGTTCTTCTTTTGACCATTGTATTGTATGTCCTTCTTTTGTTCTTCTTTTGACCATTGTATTGTATGTCCTTCTTTTGTTCTTCTTTTGACCATTGCATTGTATGTCCTTCTTTTGTTCTTCTTTTGACCACTGTATTGTATGTCCTTCTTTTGTTCTTCTTTTGACCATTGCATTGTATGTCCTTCTTTTGTTCTTGTTTTGACCATTGTATTGTATGTCCTTCTTTTGTTCTTCTTTTGACCATTGTATTGTATGTCCTTCTTTTGTTCTTCTTTTGACCATTGTATTGTATGTCCTTCTTTTGTTCTTCTTTTGACCATTGTATTGTATGTCCTTCTTCGATTTATGGCTTCGACCATTTTAGTACAGTCAAAACGTTATTGCCTCCGATGACGAAATTCCTCTTCATGAGTAAAGGCACTAATGTTATGATACTGTATGTATCTTCTTTACCAGTAGTAAGCTTATTATGGGCTTTCATCGACACTATGTTTCTCCTATGTTTATGTTGTCGTTATTTTTGTAGAGGTGTTTGATATTTGCAATATCCGTTGGGCCATAATGTATTTAAAAGGGAGGGTGTGGCTATCAAGTAGTTCGGTAAACTGCTAATAAAACGTTAAGAGTTCAGATGGTAACAAGCAAACGAAAGGGACGAAATATGCCTGTATATGTCATATATATATGTGCATGAGGTATATTGACCCGAGACTTAATAATTCATAATTAATCGTTTGTGTCCATATCTAATGGTGTCATTTTTAAGCTAGACATACACGTTTAAGAGGCCATACATAGAAATCACAATTGACAAATTAGAACTAGAACTAGTGAATATTAGGCCATTAAAAAACAAACAAAAGGCGAGAGTTAACTACTGAATAAAGAAACAAAAACAGTGGTTCTATGTTCTGCAAGGAAATACGTTAATACATTTTAGACTGTTATTAGATGACAGGATTCTACCAAGACCGTCGATCATGGCTAACCAACTTAAGATCTTTCATAGTGTTAAGTGCATAAATTTTGGGAATAATATGACGGACAATTTTCTATCGTACAAATAGTTGGTTCATCAAAACTCCATATATAGTCATGATAATGTATTATAGATCTGTGGACATTATTAAGGGCGAATGATGTTGACACAAGTACAGATTTTGTTATATTAAATATATAATGGTATGTACCCGGAACTATTTTTTTATATAAATTATAACATTAATAGGTCAGCATATAGTATTGCTGAACGTGTGACTTTTTCCGATAGAGAATGAACTTGGAATCAGTATCTATGATAGCATATATGTTCGTTAACAAATAGGTCAGCAAAAAGTCATGTTATGAATCTATGTCCGCTTGGGTAGAAATATAGGCAGAGGAACTCTATTTAAATTGTGTTCGTATACAATGAAAACTTAGATATCTAACACGCGGGTTTTTTTGGAATAACCTTAATCAGGTACGCTTAAAGTCAAAATATTGGAAACCAAATGATATAAAATATATGGGAGAAATAAAAACCAAAAGGCCTAAACAGAACTGCCAAAATCGGGTACGGTCGTCAATACAGGTATGATTTTTATGTATGTTCGTATTGTCCAGTTTTTCGAACGGCTGAATGAACCATCAGATTAATACATCAGTAAAACCCTCCGATGTGATAACTCCCAGTTTTAGTGGAGTTCGTGTTGCTCGAACTTTAGTTTTCTATGTAATGTTTTGTAGATAGTTCTTTGTCCCTTTCTTCCGTTTTGATGCATTTTCTATGTAAGACAAGCCATAAAGACAGCTGCGCGTGACCTTGTCTTACATGGCAGTGTCAGCCAAACAAATCGGCCGAGTATAATCAATGGAGTCCGCTTCTACGACTGCTGTAGTAATATAAATTGTCGTCTTAGTAGATCTAAAAAAGCTTCAAATATCAATTTTACCTGAATTTTAACTGATTTCTCCTAATAGATTTAATGCGGTTTTAAATAAGTGTGTATTTACTGCATTGCACGTGACGTTGTAATATTTTGTGTAGTAAGCATGACATTGACATGCGAATGAATGAATGAAATCGACATGCTTTGTTTTTAAGTTGAAACGGAAGAAACAGGTACTTGCACTCGTCCTTATTGAAGATCTGGGATTTCTTCCACTCGTGACAGAAATTCAGCGTCTTTCCACTCGTTCCGCTACGCTCCACTCGTGAAAAGACGAAATTTCTCACACCCGTTGAAGAAGTCCCAGATCTTCATTAGGGACTCGTGTAAGAACCTATTATTCTCCTTTTTCTTTTGACCATTGCGTTGTCTGTCCTTCTTCTTATTACCACTTTGGTATCTTTTGACCATTGCGTTGGTTGTCTATCCTTCTTCTTATTACCACTTTGGTATCTTTTGACCATTGCGTTGTCTGTCCTTCTTCTGATTACCACTTTGGTATCTTCAAGCTTTTCTTTACAAACAGTTATTTGTCACAAAATATTTAAATTGTCCAGCTGGTGTTAGTAATAAAAACGACAGAATAACTACGGGGAGATACGTTTTGATTCACCATTTACTTCCGTCAACGTATTGTTGATTTGCCCTGAGGTGAAATAATGACATTTCAAATAAAATGTTAAGACCTGCCTACATTTTTGTAAATACACAACATGTGGATTTTTCTCCTACTTAATGTGGGATATTATTTTTCATGTTTTGGTAAGAAATCTTGTCTCTCATACATGTCTTATTTTGATTTTTGAAATCACACGTTTTTCAAGAGTTCTACGGTATGCTATACCACCGTGTTTAAACACGTGGTTTTGTTTTGTTTTGTTTTGTTTTGTTTTATTTTTATTTTTGTTTTTGTTTTTGTTTTTTTTTGTAATATACTTTTCTATATGAATATGATTTTGATTCGAACTTTTAATTATTTATTCGTTGTCAGTATAAATGGTCTATCTTTGAGGCTGTAGAAGATTTCTGTTCAGTGATAATTTAACAATTAAACTGTGACGCTTAATATCATAATATCACTTTCAGATTAAGCTTAATGAGGTGCACTTTTTACAAGGTCAAAGTTAATCGCATATGTCTTCCCTCGTTCAATAATTATTATGATTTGTCTTTGTTATATAGTAAGTGGTACCTCTGAGATAACAACAGGTCTACAAGACGTCACAGTTACAATAGATGACCAGGCTAAATTGTCATGTGTTGTGAAAGGCAAAGGTGAATCTAAGGTAAATCAGAGTTAAGATGTCCACAATCTATAAATTGAAAAACATTTGTTCAAAATCCAATAGCAAAAATGTAGAAAGAAGCAAAATCGATACACACACATACATGACCGCTCTTTTGTCTGGCTTTGTACAGGCACTTCGATAAAAAGTGGTGGGATTAGACTGCATTTATGCGCTGGTTTTGCATTTTAGTAATCACATAGGCTATATCATTTATATCTATTATAATTTTTATTTATAATGTTTCATCAAGGGGTTAATTAAAGGATCCGTTAATTAGACGAAGGTAAAAAAAAAAAAACATTTCATTTTAAATGAAAACGGACAGTATAAGCTTAAAATGAGAGGCGCTAGACAAGGAAAACGTTTTTCTATATTGTTTTAGACGAAGGTAAAAACAAAACATTTAATTTTGAACGAACATGAACACTATAAGCTTAAAGTGAGAGGCGCTAAACAAGGGAAACGATTTCCCATTTTCCTTAGACAAAGGTAAAGAAAATAACATTTCATTTTAGATGGAAACGGACAGTATAAGCTTAAAATTATAGACGCTAGATAACGAACACGTTTTCCCATGTTACTTAGCTGAATAACACGTGGTTTCTACAGTATTTATTCAATAATATAGATGACCATCCTCGTGTTTTATCGTTTTAAGATCCAGTGGTGGTTTGTGAGTGGTAAGAGGAGTATTGCTATAGGATTAACACTTGGTATTTACGCCTCGTCGACAAAATATTTAGTTGAAGAAACAACAAATACCAATAAGATTACTATAAGTACTCTAACTGTAAAGTATGTTAGTCATGATGATGAGGGGCTGTATAGATGTGTTGTTAGAATTCCTAGGGTGCCGTATCCAGCATGGCCAAAGGCAGATGGATTCATTCATGTAACAGGTATATACTTCCTAAGGTTCTTCAAGATTCTATTTCTTTACAAAGTAGTCCTGCTTTAGAAAAAACGTTCATTCAGATGTGTGCTATTTCAAAAGAGCTTAGGTAGATTATGACTGATCATCGGGTTTGCAACAACAAGTCGAGTGTTAATAGTGGAACAACTATTACTTATTCTTTCGGAACACCTGAATGTCCTCTGTTTCTTTCGGAACACCTGAATATCCTCTGTTTCTTTCGGAACACCTGAATGTCCTCTGTTTTAGTGGGATTCATGTTGCTCAATCGTTAGTATTCTGTGTATTATTTTGCTTACCTTTTCACTTTTAGCCCTTTTTTTACATTGTATTTGTTGTCCGTTTCCGATTTACGACTTATAATTACCTCCTTTGGTATCTTCATACGGTTTCCATAAAAACAATTGTGCAAATTTAGTTAACCAGTGGGTCTTTAAAAATTTCACGCTATGATACAGTAATATGATTTATTCTATAAAAAGAAGTCCTTTTTTCCGAAAAGACATTTGTCAAAAATTTTATTATCTTATGAATTGGATTATTTGTTTCATACACATCCTTCATATTCCCTGGCAAACAGTCCACTTTCAAAATGGCATTTGATCAGTCAAGAAGCCAATTCCACTCTTAGATATATTGATATCTGTTAGCCAAATAATTGATACTGATGCATGTTATATTTATTTTCCAGTGGGGATTAGGTGTTAATGTAATCATAAATAGTGGGTGCGTTTGTGGTCAGTTGAAGTGGCGTGTAAAGGTATGGCCGAAAGTGTATTTTGAATGAAGCGTCGATTAGTGATATTGATAACAAATATGGGATGGGTTTGATTGATTGATTATTGTTTAGCGTCCAGCGAGCAGTATTTCAGTTGTATTCAGGGCGAAAACAAGTTCAATAATATATAAACACTATATAGAAATGAGATTAGAGCTTGTGTTATATGTATGCTATATGTATCGACTTTAAATAAAACTTGAATTGAATTGAATTGAGGAAAGGAATGAGTTAACGGGGTAATTGACGTTTGTCTGCCACTGAGAAAGTATTGAGAGTTGAGAACAAAGGACGAACAATTTAGTATTTTGTAGCGGCTGCGATGAACTATTTTCCGAAATCTACAAGAGGGGCCTTTAGCGTGAAAGAAGCGTAGCTCTCTCCAAACGCTCACCCACTATGGTCCACGGTCAGGCTTTGTACGTGATAAGCAGATAATCTGCAGTAGAGACCCCCCCCCCCCCCCCTATCTTCCACCAGGGGACACACTCCGCAGCTCTGTTGGTTTGATCCCTGGGAATATTCACCAGTACCCAGCATATGGGATAGGTAGATATTATATTCTTGTCTGATTCGTCAAATAAATTTATATTTAATATTAAACGTACAATAAAGGTCGTTACATGTGTTCTGGCAGATTACATCACATGATAAAATATTTGTCACCCTGTATAATGACGTAGTTTACTATTAGTTGGTTGATATTTAAATGTGATAAGATTATTCATATATCTAAAGGCAAAGTGTTAAGAGATAAATATAGATAATACTATTTTACATATTTATTTATAGTTTTTAAAGGGATATTAAAGCTCGTTTTAACATATATTTTTTCAACTCGTAACGAAGGTTGTTTCTTTTCAATTTAATTGTAAAAACAATCCAAAAATACTTTGCACGCACATATAATCCCTAATATCGTTAAAATATCACTTAAAAGGGTCGAAATGAATTTTTGTCCAGGAAGCAAAAATTCATTTATTGGAAAAACCCGAGAAAACCGGAAGATATGACAGAATTATCAACGAATTATGTCACTTTAGCAAAGTTTCATTGATAAAAACCGGGTTAATGTTTCATAAATATCATTTATTGAACCAATTGCAAGTTTTCATGAGATACAAAAAATTACCAAAATGAGCTTTAATATCCCTTTAAGAGATAATTATAGATAATACTATTTTACATATTTATTTGTAGTTTTTAACCAAAATAGACTTTTTCGTAAACATGATCTGAAATAAAGCTAAAAAAAAAAATCAAATATTTACTACAGAGAGTGGTACCATTGTGCTATGTCTAGGTCAGACAATTAGTCTAATTATGTTTTATTTTAATTCAGTTTCCAAACTATGTGCTGTAAGTAGTCCTGATATTTATTTATTTTTTCATTTTCATTTTTTACTTATTTTCTTTACTCATCTAGTTATTTTTATTCAATTTATATTATTTTCCCCCTGTTTATTTCAGAAAATATTGATATTGCTAATGTAAAATGAAAATATATCGCTTTCGAATATTAATTTAATATTTTATCATTATAGAAAGTGACGTAACCTCATCGGTAAACAAAGAGATATCATCTATCACCCTACAGACCTCTACAGATAATATGAATATTAATATAATAAGCACTCTGACAATCTCAGGCGCTGATCATCTCTCTGATAATGGAGAACATAATATATCCAGTACAGTATATAGTAACATATCATTGTTTGTCTCTTTATTTGTCTGTGTTGTGTTATATATTTTATAAATTTAGAAAACATTTTTACTATAGTGTTTGTCATATTTATAATAAATTGAATATTTATATGTTTCATTAAAATCTGACTTTTGTTTTCTCTTATTTCTCCTCTGTTTATCAATTTACCGTAAATTGCAAGATTTCGAGACAAAACTCCGATATCAGGAGGAGCATACCAACATATACATCATTTAGCACAGTGAGTGCTGGGTTATTGTTGTTTAACGTCCAATGAGCAATTTTTCAGCCACATCATGGCGAGAACAAGATACCATGATGAGAGATGATGATGACGTACACAGTTAGCTGGATTTTTATAGTGCTACCACAATTAAAACAACAATCCAGTAGTAGACATGTCGCTCCAATTTGATATATTATCCTGATTCCGTGCCAACCACTATTAACTTTTACTCTTTCATGCTGCCTGTTTAGCAGAGAAACAATAAATACCAATTGTATTCTTTGGTTGACCCAATCGGGGCTCGAACACAGGATCTACCACACTCCAGGCGAGCATGTTAACCATTACACGATTGATGAGGTTTATCTTCACTTACAAAACAAACAAACAAAAAATATGATATATATAACACAAAAATCATAACTGATTCTTCTAACAGATTAAGTAGCGTATGATTTGCCATAAACATCTAACGAAATTAAATGGTCTTCGTGGAGACCAGAATATATAGACCCTCAGTGTGTCTTAATTAAATATTGAATATACAATACACATGTATTAATGTCAAAAGGAATACAATGTAACTGTACTGATTTGATTGTTAATTTGAGTTACCTGTTGTCTATATTTGTAGCAAAGAAAACCTCAAAGAGCTCATTTGTTGTTAGCACTTCCTGGTCCTTTCTTCATTCATGACTTATCACCGGGTTTGTAACTGGTTCAACACGACGGGACCCATTAGTGGAGCAGGAATCGCTAACCCTTACAGAGCACCTGAGTTTACCCCGGTTTTCAGTGGCGTTCGTGTTGCGCGATTTTTAGTTTTCTCTGTAGTGTTTTGTAGATAGTTGTTTGTCCTTTTTCTTTTGACAACTATGTTGTCCGTCATTCGATTAACGGATTCTGATGACCCCTTTGGTATCTTCAAACTTTTCTTATAGTAGTTGAATAATATCCTGTACGAATAAGATGTTATGTTTAAGTATATTTTTATGATTGCGAGTTTTATTATATAGATATTGTTCCCATTATGATATTTTCCAGTATCATTTATTTTGATTTTTTTTTCATATCGCTTCCTTTAATAGGTATTCAAACTTTATTTTGTTGTATTGCACTTTAGTCGTAGATTAGAATATGATTAAAACGCCTACATGATACAGATCCTGAAAGGTCAAGATCAGAACAAGTATTTAATGCAAATGTGACTTTTTACCACCGGATATAGAATAAATTGAACCTGTGAATAGCTGTGATTAAGGAAATTTGTTTCCATTATCAGTGATTTATATATGTTTTGAAGGTCAAAGGTCAAATTGTCTATTATATTGCATATATTTTACTCGGTAATTAGTTAATCAGAATTACTGATGTTATTAAATATATATTATCAGACAAATCAAATAATAAACACAGGATCACAATAGGGGTGGGAAATAAAGTAAAATTGTCGAAATCCGAATGGACAGGTTGAAAGAATAAACATGAAAACACATTCTATATGAACTGGACAGTATTTAATACCAAATTTCAAATGACAAACACACAAAATAAATACATATTCCAGATGGACAATACAGTTAGAAATACCCCAAACTAGGCGATAAACACAAAATTACAAGCAGAATGAATATTTCAGAGTAAAATACAATCCTTTGGCAACTAATTAATTTTCCATTGTTTTTTTTTAAAGTAAATCATACAGTTGATAACATGAACACGTGCTCATTTCAGACCACGTCATAACTAAATACTGGTAATAACTCACTCTAGACCACGTGATAACCGAAATGAAACAAAAAACACAACATCGTCAGAATACTTCCAAAATTTAATCGAAAAATCGAAAAAAAAAAAACAGGGGCAAAATTGATACCTCTAATATAACTGCTTACTCCCATGGCCATGTAACAGACACCTTTATCAAATGTAGCGACGTTGAACTGACTAGTTTTATAGGCACATGTATACCTCGCATTCTAGTAAGTGATGCGGTCATGTTTGCATGTTTTCCCGAGGCGAGCAAAATGCCGACTCATTTATATATGTGGGTATGCATCATTGTTCTTTATCATATTCTTTAATTAATTCATTATATCTTTTCCGTGTCTCAAAGGTGGTCATACGTGTATAAAGTTAGTTCTACAAAGAGTGTTAAATTTAAATGTCAGTTCATTGTTGGTCTAAAATGGTCCTTTTTCATTTGGTCATTTTGTTGTCTGTCCTTCTTCGTTTTATGGTTTTTGATTGCCCTTTGGTAACTTCAAACTTTTCTTCATCATAGAACATGTGGTTGCTGTATGTAGACCACGTGATAACTATATTAGTAATACTGGCCATGGTTGTAAGGTCGGCTAATTCAAGATCACGTGATAACTGTACTTTTACTGACTTTTGACATACGGAATAACTCTGTGTTTAACATAGGACTAATCTAATCATTCGTATATTATATGGATATCAATCTTTATCATTTATTATATTATATATAGCATTGTTAATCTTTGAATAACTGATTACCTGTTTTAGCTTGATCAAGGTCTGGAAAAAAAAACACAAATGACATTGAAAAACTGTTCAAGCACGTTTCCATAGCCAACAGCCAATCAGAAACATTGCCTTCATCCGGAAATACCTTGTGTGGTTCCTTATCTACTAATGAAGGGTCATTGTTTATAAATCGTTTATGTTAAGAAATAATGTTGTGGTTGGTAGTTATACAATTATTGAATGATTTATCGTAAATCCATATTTTAACAACTGTAGCTTATTAGTTCACTTTTTGTATGGTCAATGCATTTATTTAGATTTCGACAATTAAGTCGCCAAGCATGACTGTCTCATTATTAGATTGCTGTAAACAAGGGAGATTATATATTCCCGGTCGTGTTGACTGTGGTAATATATGTGTACACAGGAACATGCATTTAAAGTGAAAACACAATAATCAGAATTGAGTTATAACATTAATTTCACTTGTTGCTGTCATTTGTATTTTCAAAATATTTATTTATTGTACGCATTAAGTCAGGTTGTAATTTGTTTAAGTAATAAAAGTATCATAATAATATGGAAAGCAAAAAAATACGACACAGTCAGAACATTTCCAAGATCCAATAAAAAAAACGTAGAAAGAGGCAAAATCGATAGCCCTAAAATACAAATGCATGACCGCTCACTTTCCTGTCTTGGTACAGACGCTTCAATAAAAAAAACATGACGGCGTTGAACTTGCTTTATGGGCCCAATATGATATCAAGTAAATTTGGTGTAGGAATAACATTTACATGTTATTTATGTTAATTTTCACGTGTAACATTGACGAGAATTGCCCGCGAACTTTGCAATAGATTGTCATACCTCTCAATGCTTGGTTCTATCATTTACCCATGATATGTAGAGACATTTTTCGGAATTGCCACATGATACATCTAAATAATTCCTCTCAATTTTTATTTGATATATTTTATTGTTAGGATGGAGGTTTTCCATCTCAATATTGCTAGGGAGGAGGATTTTTTTTTTTTTAACAAAATGACTTTCAGTACAGAAATATTTGACAGAAAAAAGCTACTATATTGTATCTTTAAATGCATCATAATCCAATTTGAAGAGGTAAAATATTTATTTACGACAAATCACAAGGTTTTGTAAAATCAAAGTCGTTGAGGACTATGATATTTTAGAACTATATTTTCGAGTATTAAGGAAAGAGATTCCAGTACATATTGCTAAATAAAAAAAAAAAATCCGTCACTTCGTCTTCTTTAGGACATGTCCCAATTTCGTAACGAGTGAATGGTTTGACCGTTTGGTGAGAGACGAGCGAGTGGTTTGACCGTTTGGTGAGACGAGCAAGTGGTCTGACCGTTTGGTGAGAGGAATATTTTAGTGCATACTGCATTGCCCCCTTTTTATTTTCTTATGATCTTTACAAATTTTGTGTGCTCCAGACGAAATTATATGTCCGAACAGGAGGTCCGAGGACCCCCCCCCACACACACACACACACACACACACACACTCACAATAGTGGATAATAAAGGTATACATGACAATGTGTATATTACACATCTTTTTGCCAATTCTTAATATTCTTCTTTAAACTTGCAAATAAATTAGATGGTATGAAAAACCAATTCCACCAGCAAAACGACCAATCACCTCTCACCAATCATTGAACACAAAAATGACCACAACCCATGATATTGAAAATGTATGTACTGGTTTGAGACAGGCACACAAATGTGGCAGGGTTAAACTGATTAATGGGATCCCAGTCCTTCCCTTCTTTATAATTGGATCTCCTCCTACGAAGAAACATATCATTCATGAAATTGTAACTGTGTGAATGATTCTTATCTTATAATTAGCATGTGAAGATTGTAATACTAATATTATACTTACAATAAATAGATAATTAGATAGAAGAGGATAGCATTGACTTGTTAATAAATGGCATTGGAATGGACTGTCATTATATAGATATAGAAGTATAAATAATATCTCCCTACAGATATAATATTCCTTAAAGTAGTAAACAAAGTCATTAACATCGTATCACGTGTAAAAGCGTGGGTCAGTAAAAATATGAAACATCAGCATTAGCTAAATATTTCCAATTATTATATATCCAATTATTTGAAATGCCCAAGGATACTGTATATGTCTCACAATGGCAGCAATAACACCTATCATGGTGCGTCTTGTCTATGTGTGTACAAACTCATGACTTCTGATCCATACCATATGCAAATAAAATGGTGATTAGTCAAACTGTGAATGAGTGTCCTCCGGAGAACCTCATTTGACTACGGGATTTTAGTGGCGTGTGTTGTTTCATCTTTTAGTTTCTGTGTAATATGTTTGGACCGTTGTTTGTCGTTTTCTTCTTTTTCGATGTATGGTTTCAGGCTACTCCTTTAATGTCTTTAAACTTTTCTTGGATCTTTTCAAAGTTCATATTTCAATTAATGATAATACCAATAATAAACTAATATTATACATATGACAAATGTGTCACGACGATTAAATATATTATGTATAATGGTCAAGATTATAGTGTTCTTTATAATGATGATGTTCGCCCTGTCAGGGTTGGCATTTTACTCACGCGTGGAAAATACTTGCATGACCCTATCATTTCTCTAAGAAGAGAAATTTGAGTCCAAAAACTAGTTTAGTTGTGATAATTGGATCTCTAACTGCAATAGTTATATAAACAAACGATAAAAATAGCAAGCACATACTCGCTTCCACTCAAAACGACTATCATAAAAAACAATTATAAAGAAAACAACATAATAATGGACAGTAGAGTATTGTAAATTGAACAAATGATATTTTTCATGTTATCAACAAATATCCTCTTTTCAAGGAGTTCAGGTAAAACAAAAGTTTTCAAATAACCATTTTTGGGCCTATTTGCAAACCAGGTGAGCGATGCATGCTACGAATACACTATTGTTTTTTTTCATGCAGTTCGTGGTATTCAAACGTTAATAGTATAGTATTGTGTATATAGTACCCATATAGCACCCTTGATCTCACCCTCGACGATATTACCCATGTGAACGATACACTCCTTTTCACCTTTCGGAAATGTTGTTCATGTGACCACACTATTCGTCACACTTTTCAGAGATGTTGCCCATGTGAACTCACTTGGTCTGATACTTCGGAAATGTCCCCTTGTAGACACATTTGCTTTCACCATCCGTATATGTTGCCCATTGGTCTCACTCTCCCGTGATGTTCCCAGTGTGTATGCACTTTGTCTCACTCTCAGAAGATATTACTCATGTGGACACATTTGGTCTGATTCTACGGAAATGTTGGCCATGTGGACATAATTGTTGTCACTTTGCTTTCTATGAGTGTTCGTGACATGCGACCATTAATTTTTCTTCTGTAATCTTTACTTTTGTTGTTTATTTTATCAGGATTTTGATGTTTAGAACTGTTCGTGCTATTTTCCATATTGTCATTATTTTATTTTTATTAGATAAGAATGACATATACAATCAATACTGTATATTCCAACAGTTTGATAGGATTGTCTAATGATAATCGTGTTATTATATTAATACAGGCGTTTAATGATTAAACTTTATCGTTAGTGAAATTACGACAGGGGGTCAACAGATTTTCCAGGAATAACGTATTTATCCAAAAACGTGTCGTGCGCCCTTAATTGGATAAATACTTTTGTATTACTATCGCTGGGTAGATATCTCTGCTGGTGGACTATATCCGCTGGGTTTCGTTCGCCCAGAAGTCGGTGCTTCGGCATTGACAAGGTTTATTGTTTATATTTATTATTGAAATTAACAGTTTCTTTATTAAATCTAAAGTTCTCATCTCTCAGACATGAGTTCTCCTCTCTCAGACACGAGTTCTCCTCTCTCAGACATGAGTGTCCATAGCCGTTTTGGGGGTTTTCTGCTTAGTGCTCCCAACAACTTTTAAATTGCTTGTTTAGTCTTTCCACTTTGAGCGTACCTGATGAAGATTTTTCCAGAAAGGCGTCACATGTATTAAATTAGATATATTCTTGTTTAATATCCTTACAGTAATAAACAATACCATTATATTAGTGTGTATCCCAAGACCCTTATCTTACACACAGTTCTTTGATTTATCAATATTTGCACTCTTTCATTGCATATGAAAATACAATTCAGCATTTTTTTGAAAGTATCTTCAATTTGTCAATAGTGATAATTATGTTTCTTTTTAGTATCGTTTGTGTTCTTGTATCATGTATGTATATTGTTTTCTTGTATCATGTATGTATATTGTTTTCTTGTATCATGTATGTATATTGTTTTCTTGTATCATGTATGTATATTGTTTTCTTGTATCATGTATGTATATTGTTTTCTTGTATCATGTATGTATATTGTTTTCTTGTATCATGTATGTATATTGTTTTCTTGTATCATGTATGTATATTGTTTTCTTGTATCATGTATGTATATTGTTTTCTTGTATCATGTATGTATATTGTTTTCTTGTATCATGTATGTATATTGTTTTCTTGTATCATGTATGTATATTGTTTTCTTGTATCATGTATGTATATTGTTTTCTTGTATCATGTATGTATATTGTTTTCTTGTATCATGTATGTATATTGTTTTCTTGTATCATGTATGTATATTGTTTTCTTGTATCATGTATGTATATTGTTTTCTTGTATCATGTATGTATATTGTTTTCTTGTATCATGTATGTATATTGTTTTCTTGTATCATGTATGTATATTGTTTTCTTGTATCATGTATGTATATTGTGTTCTTGTATCATGTATGTATATTGTGTTCTTGTATCATGTATGTATATTGTTTTCTTGTATCATGTATGTATATTGTTTTCTTGTATCATGTATGTATATTGTGTTCTTGTATCATGTATGTATATTGTGTTCTTGTATCATGTATGTATATTGTGTTCTTGTATCATGTATGTATATTGTTTTCTTGTATCATGTATGTATATTGTGTTCTTGTATCATGTATGTATATTGTTTTCTTGTATCATGTATGTATATTGTTTTCTTGTATCATGTATGTATATTGTTTTCTTGTATCATGTATGTATATTGTTTTCTTGTATCATGTATGTATATTGTTTTCTTGTATCATGTATGTATATTGTGTTCTTGTATCATGTATGTATATTGTGTTCTTGTATCATGTATGTATATTGTTTTCTTGTATCATGTATGTATATTGTGTTCTTGTATCATGTATGTATATTGTTTTCTTGTATCATGTATGTATATTGTTTTCTTGTATCATGTATGTATATTGTGTTCTTGTATCATGTATGTATATGTTTCTTGTATCATGTATGTATATTGTTTTCTTGTATCATGTATGTATATTGTTTTCTTGTATCATGTATGTATATTGTTTTCTTGTATCATGTATGTATATTGTTTTCTTGTATCATGTATGTATATTGTGTTCTTGTATCATGTATGTATATTGTGTTCTTGTATCATGTATGTATATTGTTTTCTTGTATCATGTATGTATATTGTTTTCTTGTATCATGTATGTATATTGTGTTCTTGTATCATGTATGTATATTGTTTTCTTGTATCATGTATGTATATTGTTTTCTTGTATCATGTATGTATATTGTTTTCTTGTATCATGTATGTATATTGTTTTCTTGTATCATGTATGTATATTGTTTTCTTGTATCATGTATGTATATTGTTTTCTTGTATCATGTATGTATATTGTTTTCTTGTATCATGTATGTATATTGTTTTCCTTGTATCATGTATGTATTGTTGTTTTCTTGTATCATGTATGTATATTGTTTTCTTGTATCATGTATGTATATTGTTTTCTTGTATCATGTATGTATATTGTTTTCTTGTATCATGTATGTATATTGTTTTCTTGTATCATGTATGTATATTGTTTTCTTGTATCATGTATGTATATTGTTTTCTTGTATCATGTATGTATATAGTTTTCTTGTATCATGTATGTATATTGTTTTCTTGTATCATGTATGTATATTGTGTTCTTGTATCATGTATGTATATTGTGTTCTTGTATCATGTATGTATATTGTTTTCTTGTATCATGTATGTATATTGTTTTCTTGTATCATGTATGTATATTGTGTTCTTGTATCATGTATGTATATTGTTTTCTTGTATCATGTATGTATATTGTTTTCTTGTATCATGTATGTATATTGTTTTCTTGTATCATGTATGTATATTGTTTTCTTGTATCATGTATGTATATTGTTTTCTTGTATCATGTATGTATATTGTTTTCTTGTATCATGTATGTATATTGTTTTCTTGTATCATGTATGTATATTGTTTTCTTGTATCATGTATGTATATTGTTTTCTTGTATCATGTATGTATATTGTTTTCTTGTATCATGTATGTATATTGTTTTCTTGTATCATGTATGTATATTGTTTTCTTGTATCATGTATGTATATTGTTTTCTTGTATCATGTATGTATATTGTTTTCTTGTATCATGTATGTATATTGTTTTCTTGTATCATGTATGTATATTGTTTTCTTGTATCATGTATGTATATTGTTTTCTTGTATCATGTATGTATATGTTTTCTTGTATCATGTATGTATATTGTTTTCTTGTATCATGTATGTATATTGTTTTCTTGTATCATGTATGTATATTGTTTTCTTGTATCATGTATGTATATTGTTTTCTTGTATCATGTATGTATATTGTTTTCTTGTATCATGTATGTATATTGTGTTCTTGTATCATGTATGTATATTGTTTCTTGTATCATGTATGTATATTGTTTTCTTGTATCATGTATGTATATTGTTTTCTTGTATCATGTATGTATATTGTTTTCTTGTATCATGTATGTATATTGTTTTCTTGTATCATGTATGTATATTGTTTTCTTGTATCATGTATGTATATTGTTTTTCTTGTATCATGTATGTATATTGTTTTCTTGTATCATGTATGTATATTGTTTTCTTGTATCATGTATGTATATTGTTTCTTGTATCATGTATGTATATTGTTTTCTTGTATCATGTATGTATATTGTGTTCTTGTATCATGTATGTATATTGTGTTCTTGTATCATGTATGTATATTGTTTTCTTGTATCATGTATGTATATTGTTTTCTTGTATCATGTATGTATATTGTGTTCTTGTATCATGTATGTATATTGTGTTCTTGTATCATGTATGTATATTGTTTTCTTGTATCATGTATGTATATTGTTTTCTTGTATCATGTATGTATATTGTTTTCTTGTATCATGTATGTATATTGTTTTCTTGTATCATGTATGTATATTGTTTTCTTGTATCATGTATGTATATTGTTTTCTTGTATCATGTATGTATATTGTTTTCTTGTATCATGTATGTATATTGTTTTCTTGTATCATGTATGTATATTGTTTTCTTGTATCATGTATGTATATTGTGTTCTTGTATCATGTATGTATATTGTGTTCTTGTATCATGTATGTATATTGTTTTCTTGTATCATGTATGTATATTGTTTTCTTGTATCATGTATGTATATTGTTTTCTTGTATCATGTATGTATATTGTTTTCTTGTATCATGTATGTATATTGTGTTCTTGTATCATGTATGTATATTGTTTTCTGTATCATGTATGTATATTGTTTTCTTGTATCATGTATGTATATTGTGTTCTTGTATCATGTATGTATATTGTGTTCTTGTATCATGTATGTATATTGTGTTCTTGTATCATGTATGTATATGTGTTCTGTATATTTTTGTATATTGTGTTCTTGTATCATGTATGTATATTGTTCATTAATCATGGATCATGTATGTATATGGTGTTCT